>JARHVA010002257.1:1815000-2415000 GCA_037957365.1 Torreya grandis | reverse complement strand
AATGTGAAATGGGATTGGTTCCACAAGAACCTAAATTACCAATCAAAAGACATAATTGGCTGAATTTGCCTTGACAACCATATTTTACAATTATACTTATTTGATTTGTAAACTAGATAAAAGTGTTAGATTGGAATATGCTTTGAACTATAAAGTCAAGTAGTATGAAGCTCGATATGGTACAACATAAAAACAATAGTGAAAATAATCATAAAATGTGAAACTCACATAGAAAATGGCTCATTAGGTGGACTTGCCAACTATGCAATGGTCTTATAGATATTTCAAAGACATGAACTTAAAACTTCTAAAGTTTGATGCTGCCATGAGTGTATATCTTGGTATTAATTTTATCCCTACATATTTGAAAATGGGAAAATTATAAGAGGGGATTATATTAATTAGAGCACTTTGTTGTTAGATATGTGACAACAAAGTTAAATTTTGGATCCTTTTGTGATGTGGTTTATATCTCACTCCTTGACAGGGGGGTGTGGAGGTAATGCCCCCCCACTATTGTCATATGGGGGTTTAAGGGGGGTGATGACATCCTATGGATCCCCCTTGGTAGGGGTTAAAGGACAATGCCCCTAAAGTAAAAAATCAAGGAGTCAAACCCCTATTTCTAGGAAGATGAATTCCATTAGATTTTATTTTTAGAAGGAAAGTATTAATGGCATTTTTCACTCTATTTTTAGGAGGAATCCTAATGGTGTTTTTCCAATTAAGCGTATTTATCTTTGTGGAGTTCGCATATAATCAGTTCATCTTGGATTTAATAAATATTGATATCTTGTATCATGGATGCTTCCTTAGCTTGTTAAGGTTTTACCATGTAAATCATGTGTTTTGTCTCATGCATGTTGGGTATTTTGTCTGTTCAATTATCTTTGGTATTGCATTTTGTTAGTTATGTATTGTTGTAGAGTGTGTGGTTTCCTAACATTTGTGGTTGTGATTGTTGAGCAATGGGCTCATTAGTTTTGTGTAAGTGCAATTAATGCTAATTAAAAAAATTGAGTTGGGTTTGGAGTAACATGAGTGAGTGATACACACTTATCATGTTGTCAACGAAAACCTTGGCCTCTTTTGAAGGATATTTTTCACTTCTAGGACACTAACATGACTGATGTTAATAAATTTTTAAAACTTGTGGATAAGTCAGTCCTTGTTTAAGATGTCCACTTCTGTTCAATGCATTTATTTTAAGGATTCAAGGTGGCCTAATAAAACTAGGTTAGACAACTTCCCTCTCAAATGTGTTTATCAAAAACTCCTCCTAAGGTTGTCCTTAGAACAAAGGCTCAATCCGAATTGGAAATACAAATTTATTGAAGATATATGGCAATACCTTGGAACTAAATTTAAAAGTCAAAAACTAATGTTATGGTTCAAACCATTGTTTAGAAGCTTCTCTTCCACAAGCTACCTATTAGTGACAACACGTGGTTTATTTATACTAACTTACTTAAGTGTCTAGTTTATAATCTTCTCAAGTCTTCCATTCACATATTTTAGAGATGTAGTTTTGCTAGCTAGAAGGACATGGGTTGTTGTGCACAATAACTTTCCTAATATTTTTGGACACTTGTTGTTTTGGAAACAAGTAATTCTAGGCCTTAATATTTCTCATAATATAATTTTTGAATATTTTAGAGAGTTGATTATTAGCCACTTGTTGAAGAATAGATGCATTCTTGTTTTCAATAGCTCTTGTATTCCATTTAGAGTTGTCATTTGAAATATTTACTCTTACTTATTGTCACAAACATAATATTTTTAGGGTATTACATAAAAATCTTGCTCACAACATATAATTAGCTCAATGAATGGTGAAGATTAATAAATAAATTATAAAAAAATAAGATAATTAAGCAAACTTTGTCAAAATTTTGAAGTTGTAACTACTTTTTTTATATTTTTCTTATTATTATTCTAAATTCTTGATTAGTAGTTCATATTATTATTGTGATTGTAAATATATTTTCTATTTAAAAAATGGAATAGCCATTTTATATTAATTTTCCATCACAAAATATTTGAGCATTAATTGTAGTCCACAACAACTTACTACTAAATAAACAAATGCCATAGAGTGGCTTACTATAATTGGGTAAAGAAAAACAACAAAGTAAATTACGGAGATTTTTTCATCTAAATTCAACTTGTCCTTTTTTTTTAAAACATTTTCATTTTTATTATACTGTATGTCGTGTATGTCAGTTTACCCACATCTTATTGGTATTTTTTAATTTATTGCATTACAAAAATTACTAAATTTTTAATTATGAATATTGTTAAATATTTATTGTAATTTGAACGGGTGTCTTACTTTTATTTGTTTTATTGTTAATGATACTTTAGAAAAGGCCACTATCAAAGAATCACTAATTGTGACATGAAAATCGTGTGTGTGTGTGTATTTTGTTAGATGTTTTTTTATTAATGGACCAATGGTATTGGTTAAAGGGTCTAATGTAGAAAGTTGCAACTATCTTGGGTTGCCTTTCTAGTAGGCTTTTACAAGCTTAATTTTGATGGGGCCTTGTGCAACAATCCACCTGTACTTTGGGAGATGTTTACATTGTCAAAGACGATGCAGAGTCCCTACTTTGAGTTGTATAAGTCAAGCTATGCAATGTGACAAACAACAATGCTAAAGCTCATGCCTTAGTTTATGGTAATCGTCTAGTTGTTTAATGTGGTGTTGAAAACCTTATCATTGAAGGGGATTCATTAGTTATCATCAATACAATTAGAAATCAAGGGTCTAGAAATTAGAGAATATACTATGTTAAATATGGGATGATTTGGAGGATTTTGATCCTTGGTAGGTCTAGCATTACTATAGATAAGTAAATGGTATGGTGGATTTCCTTGCTAATGAAAGTATTGATCAACAAGCCCAGATTAAATTGGAAAACATCCTTGATTATTGGTCAGGTATTAAGTTCAGATGGGACAAGTACATATTGGTGAGGCCTCCTCGAAAGCCCTTGGATGGAGATCACCCCTAACTAAATTGGCAGCAACGTTGGGAACTTTCAAAATTCATTGTGATTATTTTGAATGATTATGCTCATAATCAATTTTGAATGACTATTTGGATTGGGTTAATGAACACCCTTGAATATTGGGCAAAGTGGTGTTTTAATCATATCAGGGCAAGCAATGGGCTCAATTATCTTGGATTCACTTGCTCTTACATTTTTTTTATTGATCTCACATGTGGAAGGCAAAGGAGTGGAAGATCTTAAGTGTTTCCTCCCTTATCATTTACAACATGTTCTTGTTTTGCGATGACGAGTGTAGAGTTTTTGTGAAACTTGTCATCTTGTTATCTTTGTTGGACACCATGTGGCCTCTAGCTCTATTCCCTCGCTTCTTTTTTTGGGTTGTGTAAGGAGATGGCCTTCACAGCAGTCATCTCAGAGGCGCAGATTCACACAATTTCCTTCATCCAAACAAGTGAAATATTAAAGGCCATAAAGGATGTATTGGGTGTAGATTATCTTGAGACAAAAATGCGGTCAAGAGTGAATTCAGAGATGGCGTCAATGTTTGTTACCTTTGACAAATCCTAATTTGTCTTAAGACTAACTTAATGCCTATTTTTTGTAATATTATTTTAATATTGTTATAATATAAAGGAAGGACCCTCAACCCTTATTTATGCATCAAAAAAATATTAGATAATTTGGAGGAACCTTAAAAGGTAATAGAAACCTAAAACAACTTGAATTGACTATTAAAGAATTCTTCAATGTGCTATATAAATTGGCTCTTCTGTATGTACATTGAAATGACATTCATTTGACATGGCTTTGATGGCTATTAAATTTAAAATGATTTGAGTAATATCTTTGAATATCAATTTTTTTTACAAATTTATATTGGGAAAATACAAACCTATATCACTTTTATCAAAAAAAAAGAGATACAATAACAATGTTTGATACCATTTTTTATAAGAAAGGAGAAATTTTTTTGAATAATCATAATATACTATTATCATACCTCAGGGTGTTGTGTAATGGTTAAAGTAAATGTATTCATTGGGCCGTACTAATTCGATGGTTTCATCATTTAAATTGTGACAAATTTTTACTAGCAGAAAAAAATAATTCTTGAGATACTCTTTATGAACCAAACATCTTCACTAATTAAACCTATAAAAATTCACAATTTTTCTTAATTATTATTAAACCACAACACAGTGGCCATATTTACATTTTATTAGAAAAAAGATCATATTGCCGGCTGGGTCATCATCTTTAGCGGGCCTGCTAAATGGAGATGCTATTTGGTATTCCTTTGCCAGTTAATCCCCCTTGCCTGCTAAAATCCGAAGTGCTGGGGTACAACAATGTGTATGGCACCTGTGAAGGCCCTGACCTATTCTTCAGCCTTCCATCTGCATTCCTCTCCGACATCTTCTTCTCTGTTTCTTTCAACTCCAAGCTAAACCGCCCAAATGCTTCCATTACACGCTTATCATCACTCCACTCACCCTCACCCGTTTCTCTCTGCCCCAGATACACCTCGTCTGTGGAATGTCTTGACAATATCTCTAACAGACCCATGACAAAAGTAGCTTGAAATTGATTCGACACTGTTTTCAAGAAAACCAAGTCGGGATTTTTAATCAACTCTGAGAAATCTTCTGATCCTTCCTCTGGGATAAACCTTCTGCTCATTGAAGGCCTATTGGGCATGTATCCAGAGTAGGCATATTGTCCAAAATTAGTAGATGCATGAAGAGCAGAGGCCACCCATATCATTGTTGTTAAAGTAATTTCAAGCTCCGCCACGGTTTCCATCGTGTACCACCATGTCTCCTCCTTTTTATCTCCATGACCAACATATCGTATTTCATGCCACCATGCCTGAAGCTCTGTGTCATATCTGACTCGTTCATCGTTGTAGTAGATGGACACATATTCATGAACCCATGCCTGTATTGCAGACCATATATCTAGTCCGTCCACTGCATAAGGATAGTCTTCAATCATAAGCCTCAGCCCATGGGGCATTGATTCATCTATTACTGCCATTCCCCTGTTCATTCCCAAACAGTAAATTCAGACGCATTTCATTTCAGAGATTTTAGATTTTATTTATATATTTATTTTTTCCCACTTCCAATCATAATATACTAAGTTTTTTTTTCCCTTTCTTCTCGTCCTAATCTACTGAGCTGAAACATCCCTCAGTTCTTACTTATAAATTCTATTCATAATCTATTGAGCTCAAACATTCCTTATGGCTGAATTTTTTTTCATGATATTTTTTGCAGGGACCTTTGAAAGCCCTCATTCAAACTCTGTTGTCAGAAACCTGATCATATCATGCCCTTTCTAGACTGTTTCAATGTTTATATATATATATATATATATAACTATATTATTAAGACTACTAACTCCCCTAAACCCCAGTTCCAAAGAATTGAATTTAAGCAGCTTTGGTTTATACCTTTTAAGGAGATCAGCAGGCAAGCCTTCTTCGTCAAACCTCCAGTCTTTGTAAGGTGCAGCAGACATTTCCATAGAATACTTCTGCGGGAAAACTGTCATTTCAATCGTTCCTCCTGCATTTATGAGAGTTTGGCGAGCCAGAGCATTGATGTTCATTGTGTTACGAAAATGGGGGTTTAGTAGCTTATAAAGCGGATGCAGGGCACTCAGGTGTCTGTTTGAGGCGATCACGAAGGGCTCCATGGCTGCGTGTGTCCTCAGCCTGGTAAACAACAAGGCCCAAGTCATGTTTTTGGATCTGGTCTTCAATGAATGAAACTTTTAACAAAATTGTGAATGCCTTGGCATTGTTGATAGGACAGCTGAGGAAAGGGCGTTCCTACAAGAATTGGCATTGTTTATCACATGTAAATTCAAGAGGATTATTTATTAACAAAGATGTTGAGTCAATGTCTCTTGGAATGAAAACACATTTAAGCTGTACTGGATTTTGAAGGAATAGACCTCCTGTGTAACCCTGTTGCAACATTGACATAACTTTCCTGTTCCTTAAAATAATAGAAGATACAGTTTTAAAAATTAAAAAATTAAAGAAGGTGCTTACCAGTGGCTGATCAACTCATGATAACCAAAATCATTGACTGTGACATAAGCTTTAGCGAGCTGCCACAGTGCTCCTTGTGCCCCTTCCTCTGCAGGAGTAAGCACTTTTCTGAACCAGGATCGATCCTGGGAAGATGGTAGGCTCAGCTCTATGGCAACTGGCTTCAATGTACCATCTTTGCAGAGAAACAAAATTGTGCGGCAAGCATAGACCTTTGTTGATAGAGCATTTATCCGGTTGAGATATGGCATGAAACTGTCGTGGTGATCCAAAATGAACAGTTTATTTTTTTCCAGGGCCTAAGCAATATTAATCATTTACATTATTAGACAACATCACACAATGACAGAGCAATTAATCATTGTGAGTTTGAACGGAAAATTTATACCTTCACCACTGTAAGGCCATCGAGATTCTTTTCTATTTGTGCAGCAGTGATAGAGCTGACTTGAGGGCCATAAAATTTTGGGTCCAATATACTTCTTGGAGGAAAATTCTGTAAATTGTAAGCATTGATATGTCAGACTGTATGGTTGTTTACCGATTTACCATAACTTTACTATATGCAATGCAAGAATTAGGAGGAGGAAATAATGAATATTAATGCCATAAATGACCACAATATCAATGGAATTGTAAAGGTACAGCTAACTTTGAATTTTGAAAAGACAACAGGAATGCTCAATGGGTCTACCACTATAAAAACTAGAAAAATAAAAAACCCTTAGCCCCTGTGCCAAAAATAGCTAGTTAAAAAGGAAGATCTTAAACTCTCAATTTTCAGCCACACTACCAATTTGAAGAATGCCCCCACAACAGAGGTTTGAAAGTAAACAGCCAGTGCATTCAGTTGAACACACAGATTTTGTTGATGTTTTTATACCAAAAAATGTTAAAAAATTGATACATTATCGCTTATCTCACAATAGAAGCTGTCATCATGAGAATATCAATGGGGAACATGCTGGCTGTATAAATTTAATCACAATAGAATCTGTCATGAGAATATTAATTACTTGGAGATGCCTTATAAGAAGAGGGTTGACACCAGAGAGCATCTGCCGAGCGAATTCTACGTCTTGTCTCCATGCAAATTCGTGAGCTGCATCAAACAATTTTTACCTAAATTAATCATTCTAGTTGTCTAATTGTAGTGAATGACAAGTGAGAAAATGCAACTTACTCGCTATGGCTTGTGGTAAAGGATACTTGAGCAAACTTTCACTATCTATTGTGAAAAATTCCTTGCAGAACTCCAGAGAAATGCAACCATTTGCAAGCTCACGAATATGTTTCTCAGTCAATCTTAATCCGTCTGTATACAGCTTCTTAATGTCTTCAAAAGAGTCGAACTCATTTGGAGTAGAGTCGAAGAGTGCTTTGAGTTCAGGCTCTAAAATCTGGACCAGAGACTTAAGTCCATCGGCTAAGAAATCAGACATTTTGAGGTGCCCAAATCGTTCATCTCGCGGGACATATATGTTCATATCAAGAGATAATAATCTGCTTTCAGTATCTGGATCTGTCATTACCACCACTAATGATATCAGTTTCATTAAAGATCTAATCAATTCAATCCATAAGACAAAGAGAGGGGAGCCTCTGGAAAAAACTGCGCAGAATTTTTTATGGATAGTATACCTGCTAATATCTAAAATTTAGAATCAACCTTTTTTATTGTGTGGACGACCGGTTCTACACCTACGGGGGTATGGGAACTCTGTAGATCCTCCCAACACTGGTCGTCTATAATCCGCACCTTTGTCTGGATCTCCAAGGTCATTATAAACATCATAGTCATATATTCTGTCCCACACTTCCCTCTTTCCTGTTCCATTTCCTCTTAGGATTTGAAGCTCTTCGTTTCTCAGTTTTATGAGGGCCCGAGGTGTATCAGCCGGTAGATAGCTCTGTCAATTGCATTAACATAATTAGTGTTAAAAGAGTTCTCTGTTTATTTCTTTCGAAGACTTCCATCTGTAATTTACATTATTGAAACACCAATCATTTGATTTAAATGCCCGGTACAACAAAAAAATTCAGAGCAGTAGGAAAAAGAGGAGAAAGAGTTCTACGTTTTATGATGATTATGGAGATCATTATATAGATTTGAAGGAAATGGTTGTGAGAACACAACTTTCTCGACAGACACATAGATAAGAGAGAGAGAGGAGAAAGATGGTATGGATCACATAATATTTGTTGGAATGAAGAGGAAAAAGGTTTCATGGAGTAAGAAAGACATTTGAAGAGATAAAAGAATCTTTTATGGAAGAAGTGTCTTCTAGTGTTGAGAAGACACCAGAAATGTATGGAGATGGTGCCACTGATGATGTTTAACATATTGTAAAAATTGATTTCATTGAGCATAAGAATAAAAATGAAGATGATATAGTCTTAATATGTCATCAAAAAGAGGGGAAAGAGTTTGGAAGATCTCTTGAAGAAGATAGGCATATAAATGAGTGCATGTATGAAGGTAAATTTTTGAGATGAGGTTGATTTGCAAGTTGCAAAAGATATTATTCTCATAGAGTATAGAGGTGAATATAAGAAGACGAAAGGAGAAGAAGAAAGGGCCTTTTTTGAGATGGCCATTATAAGCTTGAAACCAAAAAGGCATAGTGTTGACTTAAGTGGATTTACACTTAAGGACAATCCTATCATTTTTTATTTGGCTAAGCTAATTGAGGTTGCAAGTAAGGAAAAAATTATCCTTGCAAGTATACATGAATTTGTACAATAAGAGTCCTGGTTTGATTTATGAAGGAAACGAACCAATACCAGTAAAACTAGCTTTGAACCAGGGGTTTATGAATTTTAAGAGATAAGGAGGGTGATTTAACCAATCATTAAATGACTGAATAATTTCTACTTCCCATCAGTATGGTTGCTCACTTATTTTAGGAAATTTGTTAAAATTGTCATTAGTGGGTTGTAATTGCTTTAGTAGGTTATTTAGGAGTCTTTATTTACTAATAATAGCAGTTTTCTCTAATTGCTTTGAGTTTTTGTAGAGTTAAGGGAACAGCTATAGATGATTAACTATTTATAGAGTTGGAAAGTCAAAATAAGAGTTTTACTAATTGTTACCTTTGTAGGTTGTTAATATAAACACGTCAGTTTTAGTCTCGAAGATTAGAGGAGACTGAGTTGATGTAATAGCCAATGATGAATAAAAATAAGTATTTGTTGTACATTTTGATTGTTCATCTCCTTCATTCTGTTGTGCTTAATTATTTTATCAAGTGGTGGTTTTATTAATTTGCAGTAACAAAGGTTTGTCAGGGCACTTTGACAATAACAGGAGACTGGCAACGGCAGCCCAATAATGCTATAGAGAAATTACAGTAAACTTTATGGGACTTTGGCAATAGCAGTCCACTAATGTTATAGGGAAACGACTGTTAATTCCTATAGGACTTTGGCAACAGCAGGAGACTCTGGGAACAGCAGCTCAGTAATGTTATAAGGAAACTATTATAAACCTTTAAGATTCTTTGACAGTAGGAGATTCGGGCATCAGCAGCCTAGTAACTTTATAGAGAAACTACTGTAAACTTCTAAAAGACTTTGGCAACAACAGGAAATACATTTAAGAGACTCTGGCAACAGAAGCCCAATAATGCTATAAGGAAACTAAGATAAACTTTATGCGAATTTGACAACAGCAGGAGACACTGGCATCAGCAGCCCAGTAATGTTATAGGGAAACTCTACCTAACAACAGCAGGAAATACATTATGAGTTGTAGAAAATGGATTGAAAGTCAATCCTTCAGCAGAAACAAATAAATAAACAAATAATTAACTATTGCCTTTGTTTTTGTGAATGAGCACTGGAAATGGTGTGTATCTGTAAGCATGCTTATTAAAAAGTGATAGAACTGATTTAATAATTCCAAAACAGAATTAATGGGCCCTATGTTTTGGGCATACCTTATTCGAGAAGAATATTCGATCTCTCTTGTATTTAGATACAGGGTAAACCCAAGAGTTGCAGACAAAATGAACATTGCCTCGCTCAGGAATTTCAATTGTCATTGACTTGAGAAAAAACTCATTGCAATGTAAATTTCTGATAAGGAAAGCTCCAGGAGTCCCAAATGTGATGTAGTCCCACTTAAACTCAACTTGGTACTTGCCCTCCCCAGTCACGATGTGTTCCTCACTAGGAATCCATTTCTGTATAAATGCAGGCTCCCCAAATTTTCCAGCTCCACTGCCTGTCACATTTTGATTTAGTTAACAAGCCGATCAGATTAAACTTGTAAGAATTCCATAAAAAGATTAAATAAAAATCTGAGTCGTTGTAAGTTTGATGCTTATATGACTAATTGAGTAAGCTGCACAACAGCCCATAATTTTTGAAATGTAATGAAAACAATTTCAATAAAAAATAATTTAAAAAATAGTAACTTTGATCGAGAACAATTGTGCTGATAAGGGATAGTGAGACTCTTTTTCCGAGCAGCTCCCCAGTGTCGTCCGCCACACCTGCATCGAAATCGTTCAAATCTAAAACATATTTCTTTTGGAGAACAACAAAGCCTTTGATTATTGTTTCGGCCTTTCTTGGTACTTCAGGAAATCCAAACAGATGTTTGAGTCTGCTTATCAGTGGGCCGAAGCAGCCATCATTACAGATGCGGAGAAATTCTGCCATTGACCCAAACATGCCAAACGTGGCTTCTAAAGAAACTCAAACTGCACGGAAGATCTTGGCAAAGCTCTTTTTGTAGTTATTCCACACAGTATTTGACCCCACCATTCTGATACCGAGTCGGAATCAAAGTATTGGATTGATTTCTGCTTATCATTTCAAGTGCATACCCTGCTTTAAATTTTTAAAAGCCAGATATATGCCACTAACAACCGTCTGCCACTGACTACGAACTGTGAGGCAGATTGCTTCTCCAACCCAAAAAACAAAATATGCTTCGTCTGTAAAATGTGGAATGATGGTTTAGAATATAGATCAGATGCCACCGATTACCAACGGTGAGGATGATTTCATCTTCAACACAAAAACAAAATATGCTTCGTCTGTAAAATGTGGAATGTGGAATGATTGTTTAGAATTTAGATCAGATGCAAAGTGATAGGTAAATAAAGTGATAGGATTTTCTGAAGATTAGGATTGATCACTGATAGTTTACTTAGGCATCAAGGAGACGCTCGGTAGGTATTTTTTGTTTGTTGTCCCGTGTATGAAGCTTTTGATTTCTTTCTTATTGAATCTTACATATAGATGGCTTTCTTAAGAGCGTGAGTATAACTTTTTATTTTTTGGTTCAAATTTAGATTTTTTTTTTTTTTTTTTTTTTCCAATTTTAATTTTAGAGATTAAATACAGACTCGCTCTTATTTCATAATTCAATTTTAGTTACAGAGGTATAATATGGTTCAATTTCTTATTTCACAGTTCAATTTTAGTTACAGAAATATGATATGGTTTAATTTCGTATTTCATAGTTCAATTTTAGTTACAGAGCTATAATATGGTTCAACTTCAAATTTCTTTCGTTATCCTTCAATTTCAAAGGTATATACAGAGCCATTGTTCTATTTTACAATCAGAAATTGTAAGGTGAAAGATCTTAACTTCAATTTTAGGGGTACAGATGGGCTCACTATTTTACTCAACAATCACAGGTTATCATAAAAAAGATCTCAACTACTTACTTCACTATTGTATTCCATGTTTTAACTCTTTTTTTTTTACCCGTATTAATTTGAAATATACTTTTCTTGCAATTCTATTAATATTCTAGGGTTTCTTCAATCTTAATTTCACTTATGTTTTATGTGAAATATACTTTTCTTGCAATTCTATTAACATTCTATGATTTCTTCAACTTTAATTTCACTCTTGTATTTTATGTTTAATTTCCTTTTTCTCTTATATGCTCTTATTTGAAATATATTTGTCTTACAGTTCTATTCACATGTTAAAGTTTATTCGGCATCAATTTCACTCTTGTATTTTATGTTTTATCTCTTTTTGCTATTGCAAATTCTTATTTAGAATATACTTTTCTTACAATTTTATTAACATGTTAGGGATAAGGACCAATTGTTGGATGCCATCCAATTGTTGAGATGCTTGTTGTGAAGGGAGGGAGTAATTATTGTCTATATAATGCTTATATATTTCTTTATAAATATTTTTCTATTTTTTACCTAAGTATCTAAATAATTTTGTATTTTATTATTTGTCTGACCAAGGTTAAGACACCTCCACCTCCCTCCCCCTCAAAAAATAAAAAAATAAATAATTATATTTAAAATATTATATACGTATTCAAATTTATTGAACACCACATTTTTATGTGCATTTAAGTTTAAATTTTTTATGAAGCATAAATATTATATAACTTTTATATACCATTCATAAATCAAATTGTAAGTGCTTTAAAACTCTTTTCCCAAATCTTTTTGAATGAATAATACAAAATTAGTGTGTGTATATATATTCAAGTTCCATCTTTTGATTTTAAAAATATGAAACATTAAAAACCACTACCTTCCATCAAAATTGTGTCCCTACAAAATAGAAGTTCTATATAATTATTAAGTCTCACCATACCCATAAAATTTAAAATTCTCCAATGAAATAACTAAATATACAATTCAATCCATGTAAATAGAAAATAACTAATATAATGCATGCAATTTTGATAGATGGGATACTATCTATCTATCTTTGTATTTAAAAAAACATGTATTTTGAAATTTTTATAATTTTATAATTATTGAAGATATTTTCTCATCAAAAAATCATTTAGGAATCAAGTTCCAACTAACTCCATTCCATTCTATCTTATTTAAGTAGGGATAAATTTTAAAGCCTATTTGGTTGCATATCATATTTGGTTGCATATCATATTGTTATTAGCTTTATATGTATTATAGTAATGTTTGATAACTTTATGCTCTTCTAAGGTATAGTAATGTTATTAGCTTTGACTATTCAAACTTGTTTTACAACTCATATTAAATAAAATACTTTTCTATAATATCATTTTTAAGAAACTAATCGCATGTTAATAAGAGTTGATATCCTTATTTTTAAGTATATTTTTTCTATTTCTCAACTTTCCATTTTGTAAGCAATTTTTTTCATTTTATTTTTAGTTATTTTAATGCTTAAGCCCACCTGTTCATATTCATCTTAAATTTTTAAACTTATTAGGACCATGATTGATATGTTTATAATGAATTCATGGCATTTTGTTATTGGAGTATGTGTGCTTATATTATACGTCTTTTTATATTTAACCTTTTTCTTCCCATAACTTCCAAGAATCATAACATGAGTATAAGTATTAATTGTGTTCACTTTATGAATTTCGTGCTTTGTAACTCATTTCTTATAAATACCCACATAAAATCATGGGTATTGTTGATAATTTTCGATCACCATAGAAGAATAACATTTGAGTTTTGTTCAAGGCCTCAGGATCACTCATAGGCTTATCAAGCCTTAGTCAATTTTATGCAATCACTTATATGCTTAAAGGAAATTTTTACGCTTAGAGGATCTACGAGTTTCGATCTCCCAACAGCTCTATTTTTTCAAGGAAGCACTTCGACACTTAACCATTTCAGGGATTTTCCTGGTGATTGCTTTAGGAGGTGACAACATTAAATTTGACGGGCCCTCACAACATCTTGATATCTACTCGGGTTGTCAGTCATAGTAGGACTCTAGTCTAGTCAAATGGTGTCATGCGATGATTGTTCATAATTCTCGACAGTCCAAAGCCTTTTTAAAATGTCTTTCGACACTTAATAAATTTTCAAGAAATTTCTCAATGGATTTCCACATCCGCATCATTCTAAGATACCAGGTTAGTGGGATGATGCCACATGGTAAAATCCCATTACTATGTGGCCCCAAGGTGGTTCATGCAAACCCAGTAGTGTGTTAGAGAAGTAGGTGAACATGATGACTCCATGTGGTGAAACCCTACTTCACCATAGAAGGATCAGTTAGCATTACATTTGAAACCCCAACCAAGCAACAAAAGAGTGAGAATCTACCATGTGGTCCAACTAGCAAACCCACAGCATAAATCCTAAAATAATTAAGGAGATGACACGTAGAGGCCATAGACGACAATTGAGGCTCAATGGATTAGAGAGGTGATATGGCCAAGTAACAAAGGAGGCAATGAATGGAATAACACCATGCCATCAGTGCACAAGCCTAAAATTGATGGCCCGTCTAACTGTTAAGACTGTCATAAGCAAGATTTGTAGAATCAAAGTACAGTGGCTCAAAGACCACATGATTACGAGATGAATTACTTTGGAGAATATTTTAGTTGGAAAAATAAATGAGATTATCCTAAGTCTGTTGAATTTAATGCTAATATAACTAATAACATTAAGGCGTGAGAGAGTCTAGCATGATGAAATCATGACTAGAGTATACAAGACAAAGAAGTGTCTTAATGACAAGTATGGCATATAAGTCCATAGGGAGGAGCATTGAAAGCATAAGCAGTTAAATTAGGCCTAAATATTCCAAGGTAGTAATTTTATGAGATCCACAATCATATTCCTACACACAAAAACTTTCAAATTAAGACGTGGTCATTAAGTGATTAAATATTGGTTGATGCACAACCAATGAGAGAAGGGGCTAAGCTGATATACTCAAATTCAAGGCAATCATTCCCATGCCTCGAGGATGCAATCTAAGTCTCGATTATTTTTTTCCATCCATATCTGATTTACAAAGATATTGCGTCTCGATTTATGATATCTAATTTAATTCTCTTGACTATATTTTTGATTATAATTAATGACCCATAGGCTTCTTGTTGCCTATAAAAGCTCAGGTCTTTCATTGTAAAATGATGTATATTTTGAGGCATAATAATGCTGCCAAAATTTGCCCTCCCTAAGCCCAATGTTTATTACAATTTATTTACACTTAAGTCTAGATTTTCCATATCTTTGCCTTAAGTTGTTTACACTTGTATTTGAATTATTCTTTGTGGTCTTGTATTTTATTCACATGTGTTATGTTTTATACCTAGGACTTGATGTTTTATATCATGATATTAAGTTATACATATTTATAGCTAAACTCATTCCTACACAAATGATGAACAATGTTATCATAGGATATTTAGAATTATGATGCATAGTATCTTTTACAACATTAAAAACCAAGTGCTCAAGGATTGTATTGTTTCTATTCAAATTTCGCTTTCTACATTCAAGAGAAGAATTAAGAAACTAAGAGATATGGTCAAGGCTTGTGTGTACCTGGATGTAGTCTGCGCACCGTAATCCAGACGTGTGAGTACTCCTCTTTGGCTGTGGAGGAATGACACCTGCAGAGAAAAGAGACTTGGACAAAAGAAGGCGTTAGATGGATAGATGGTGGGTTGCCAAGCAAAAGCCTGTTCCCAGAAGTATGAGAACTTCCTTAAGGGAGGTCAACCCACTGTTTGATAAAAGATGTCTGATAAATAACAAAATATTAAAAAGACTAAAATGATAACAAACTGAAAAGAAACGAAAGCAAAAGCTTACCTGAGTGATGTTGTCGGCCTGGTTACAGTCACCGGCGTCGGTGGTCCTACTGGCGTCGGTTGTCAGGTTTGCCAACGTCGGTTAGTCTACCGACGTTGGTTGGGGTAATGACCAGCGTCGGTCTGGGCAATGGCCTGTGGACGGGTCTGGTCAGGGTCTTGGTCCGTGGACGGGTCTGTGGACGGGTCTGAGACAGAGTTTGGGTCTGGTTAAATGGTCTAAAAGAGTCTTGGGTTTGGTTGAATGGTCTAGGGTCTTTGTAGGCAGAAAGGATGATCTGACAGAGGGATCAAACAGAAGACAGGGATAGCAGAGAGACATGTTTCGAGACTCGTCTAGTTTGGTCAGAGTTTGGTCTGGGGGATAGGAGTGCTGAATCTAGTTTAGAAACAAATGACTTGAAAACACAAATGAAAACACAGAAGAAAACTTACCTGTGGTGTGCTGAAGAAAGCATTGCAGACTGGTGTACCTATTGTTGGTGTTGCTGGTGATGAAAGAGTCCCATCGCTGGTGGAGTTGCTGAAGCCATAATATCTGTTGTTGCACCTGAGGGAGAGAATGAGAGGCTTGACTTGAAGATTGGCAGAGTGACAGGGTCCAAGAACAGATTGACGATCAAAGTGTCAGATACCAGAGTCGGGTTATGCCAGAGAGAGACGAAAAGAGCCAAGAGAGATAGATAACGGATGAGAAAACCGTTAAGAAAGCCGTCGATGCTGGTAATATCGCTGACGTCGGTCGACAGTTGACCGACGTTGACAGATAAAAGGTCGGAGAAAGGCTAAGAATAGCCTTTCATCCATTTTCCAACCGTCGGGTCAGCTAGTCTGAGGGAGAAAAGGTCGAAGGGGATTAAATGGACGAGGGGAGAAGTTGGAATGGGAGTCTAGATGTTAAATATGGCCATGTGG
Source organism: Torreya grandis (assembly GCA_037957365.1). Lineage (NCBI taxonomy): Eukaryota > Viridiplantae > Streptophyta > Pinopsida > Cupressales > Taxaceae > Torreya > Torreya grandis. The sequence continues at coordinate 2,398,457 of JARHVA010002257.1, read as the reverse complement.
GGAATGAAGGGAATCCAAGGAGGGTATCCTAGGGTGGCGAGGTGGCAAGGAGATTGAGAGGGAAAAGGGACTTATTTAATTAAAAATAGATGATTATTTCTAATTAATAAGACCTAGGTGGGTTGGGGATAATCAAAGTGGCAAGGGACCAAGGGGGGGAGAGGATGAGGAGGAGGACCAGGAAAGTAGACATGATTTAGGTGTCTACATTTGCCCCTTTTTGTCTTGTTGGTTGCTCTGGACGAGCTGCAAGACAAAAATAGGAGTTGGTTGCCCCAAGTGTGGGATGATGTGGATTGCCCCGAGGTATGGATGAGGTATTCCCCCTCAAAGCGGGAGTCGAGGGAAGGGAACCTGATGTCGGGTGCCGATTTGACAAAGAGTGAATGAAGAAGATGGTGAGGGTAAACGCTGCAAAAGTCATGATTGCACGCATACCACTTCACGGGACAAGTAGGTCAAATGGTCGCAGGTCAAGGGTCGAGAAGTGCCAAAATTGAAGTAACCGGGCCCCAGCATTTAGTCGTCTGCTGATCGGGTTATTCAATCTAAGCTGAAGCTCCAAATGGTCATCGTGTTCCAGGTATCTCAGGCTCAGGAAGAGCTCCCAAAAACATGAAAAAGTCACAAGTAGTGCTGATCAACTGGCTTGCAATCCTATACTTGTGAGGGTCCAAAAATAAGGTCTGCGAATAATTTTGCTATCTATTCGTGAGGTAGCATGCGTGCAAACAAAACCAAGACAGAGTTTTCTCAGAAGTGGTCAGGGTCGGAGGAGATAGGCATGATCTCCAATGGTCATTGGTCGGGTTGAGATATAAGTGATCTCAAATGGGCCCCATGAGGAGTCAGAAATGACTTTGACATTGGCAGCGCTGGTTGATTGGGGTATGATTTGGGTTTGGTTGGATAGATAATGATTTAGTTGGATGCGTGACCAAGATGCGTCCAAAGTGAAAGGCATATTACTCTTTTATGGACAAGGACCAGAATGATGGCATAGGTAAGGGGTTGTTAGAACAGAAGACCCGTTTATGTGTTGCGTTCTTGACCAGTGGTTGTGTTAGAGCGGTAATCGAATCACTTGACGTTAAGTGAGCTTGAAATCCCTTGAGTATGTTGGGGTGATAGAATTAATGTGATAAGAAAGGGGAAACCCTTTTTGGCAGGAACAACTTTGCCCCTTTTATAGGTGACCCAAGAACGACTATAGACAAGTCCATGATTTTAAAGTTTTGTCAGTGATTTTTTTTTTTTGTTGAAGGCAGACTGATCGATGCGAGAAGCCTGCGATGGGATATTGTCTTGCTTTGTGGTCATGTCGTGAATTTGATCGATGCGAGAAGCTTCAAAAATAGGTGCTGTGTATGTAGCAAGATTTAGTCATAGCCATCCTTCGAGGGAGTGGTCTATACTATTTGCTTTAAATGTTTTGATATGACTTTGGCCTAGCTGTCCTTCAAGGGAGTAGTCTAGTAAATATAGTAATGATGATGTAGCTGTCCTTCGAGGGATCAGTCTACATTTATAGTTTTTATGACCTTGGAATATGCATCCCATTTTTATATATATATGATTGATTTGCTGACTGGACTTTTGGTCATGGACTTGGCTATAAAGGTTTAGAGGGTTCCCCTTTTATTAGGATGAAACATTCATGCTTGCCAAAAGGGTTAGGATTGAGGGTTGAAGGAGATAGGAATGACGATGACAGGGACTGCTCAAGGGACAAGCTCAAGTTAAACGTCAAATGAATAATTACTTGACTAACAGTGGATTGGTCAAAGATGCAAAACATAAAGGGACTCAGGTTCTGACAAAATCCTGACCCATGCTGGTGCGTTATGATAAAAGGTCCGAGTCAATTAGGAGCAAACTTGCCCCATTTGCCTCTTTCCAGATTGGTCACGATGATGGGTGATGCTAGATGTGAAGTTGGTCGACATGGTTGGTGATTGATCGAGACTGGTTGAATGTTGGGTCGAGGGGTCTGGTTGATTGATTGGTTGAAGTCAGGTTGACAGACTGGTTGATTGATTGGTTGAAGTTTGGTCGAGAAGTCTGGTTGATTGATTGGTTGAAGTTTGGTTGAGACTGGTCGAATATTTGGTCGAGGGTTGGGTCGATGGACACTTGGTCGAGGTTTAGGATTAAAGGAGTGATTGATATGTGGTCGAGACTGGGTTGAAAGGTTGGTCGAGGTTTGGATGAAGGTTGGCTTCCCCCAGCGGGTAGGGAGAATGTTTGAAAGATTAGTTAAGGTCAGTTGAGGCTGAGTGGTTAGATGGACTGTGTTGATGTCGAATAAGGGGGTTAAAGGCAGCAAAGGGACCATAGGCTAGTGTGGAGATCCCGCTTTAGGTGATAAAGTTAGAGAAGCATGGGTTGGTGTTGATGTTTTGTTGAAGAGGAGGTCAAGAGGATCCCTAATAAGAAGGGAATCCTTTCTCCGTTGTTGACGAATGACAGCTTTGAGAGCGCAACAACGCTCAGTGTCATGTCCTGGAGTGTGGTGATAATGACAGAATTTAGAGTTGTCGAACCAAGATGGCCTTGATTCGAGAGTTGATGAGCGAGGCGATGTTGAAGGTTTGTTGATAGCGTGGTCGAAAAGAAGGGTGTCATTCCCCAGACATTGGCGAATGACAACCTTGAGGGCACAACAATGCTTAGTGTCATGTCCAAGCGTGCGATGATACGCACAAATGCAAGTGTCATCGAACCAGGGTGGTTTCAGTCTGAGAGATTGATATGGTCTAAGCGGCGGGAGATAGATGCGAGACGACTGCAACAAGTGCCATAACAGCAAGGCATAAGAACCTGCTAATGGGTATGGATGTTTTGTCGTAGTAGAGATTGATGACTTTGGTTTGAGAGGTGAAAGAGGCATAGGTCGATGGTTTGGAAGAGATATATGTCTGAGGGGTTGAGGGAGTAATGGAGGCAACTTGCCTCTGTGAAGTATGGGAGTAGGAAGAACTCCTATTAAAGTGGATGGATGCGGGCCCAAGATTGAAGGTAATGAAGAAGGTGGGGGAGGAGTCCTCCAGTGTGGTCTAGTGGCCTTCTTTGATATGGTTTGAGGGCCATTGTTGTGAGAGGTGAGGTTAGATGTGGGGCGAACACCAAGAGGTTCAATCTCTTTTGGTAAGGTGGGTGCTTGTGCGGGTTTGGGCTTAGATGTGGGTGGAGGTGAGTGAGATGTAACAATCTCAGGCAAAAGGCAAGAGGAAACTGTGACTGGGTCTTCCTCGGTTGAAATGGGTGAAGAGACTGGTTCTTCTCTTGGTGGAGAAGAAATAGGAGAGTGCGACTCCTCAAGAGGGCAGGAGGCAAGGATGATCGTGTCTTCTGCTTGTAGTTGAGGAGTAGGCAAGATAGGGTCTTCGGATGAATGTGGGCTTAATGGCGTAGGTGTGGTCGAGGTGTCCTCTAGTATGAGAGAGGTAGATGGAGGACTAATAGGAGAAGAAAGTTATTCATCCTATGATGGAGGAGGTTGGTCAAGGACAAGATGCAAAATAGTGTTGATTGTGTGAATATTATGGTCATGAGAGTCATTAGTCGTGGTTTGGATGTTGTTTTGAGTAGGTGGATGGTTTGGAAATGGTTGTTTGAATATGTCGATGTTTTAATTTGGCTGGGCGTTCGGGTTATCTAAAATAAGATCCCCCTTGTCGATCATGTCTTGGATGATGTTCTTGAAGGTTCGGCAATTGTCGATGTCATGGCCGTGGACGCGATGAAAGTGACAGAAGTCGGCCTCCTTATACCATGTAGGGAGGGCTTTTGAAGGGTTGAATTGAGGTGGTCGGATTGGAGGGAGATTGAGGACCCCCTGCTTGAGTAGTTTTTCCAAAACAGAAGCGTATGATTCTCCAAGTGGAGTGTATGAACGCTGGATGTACCGTTGTTGGAATTGTTTGGTGATGCTTGGAGATGTAGAAGGTTGAGATTGATTAGTTGTTGTTGAGGATGGTGATCTAATGACCATAGTGTTGGCCACTCCTTTGGACTTGGAGTTGGCAGAAGAAGAAGGTCTGGAAGAAGAATGGTCAGTAGATTTTGCGTTGGTATTATGCAATTTGACCTTATCCTCCTCAATGGCGTAGAGTTCAAGCTTTCGAGCCATAGTGAAAGCTTCATCAAAAGTGCAGAATGTCTGAATCTGCAAGGTAGAAGAGATGTGCCTGGCACATGCTCGAGAGAAGAGCTCGATGAGCTCAGGTTGAGGCAAGGAGAAGGAGAGATGGTTAATCAGGCCTCTCCAACGGGCGACAAAATCGACTATTGATTCATCATCGAATTGCCTGATGGAGTAAAGGTCTGTGATTGAGACTTGTTTGGTGATGTTAATAGAAAAATGGTCGAGAAATAATTGGGCAAGTTAAATGAATGAAAAGATAGAATGTATGGCAAGAGAGCCATACCAGTCAAGGGCAGGGCCAGCAAGGGACATAGGGAATGTGCGTAAAAGTAACGCATCGTCGTGGGCAATAAGATAGCAGGCATGTTTGAATGCCCGTAGATGTTGTTGCAGGTCTTCCTTACTCTGGAAGCGAGTGAATTTAGGAAGCTCCCATTGGTTGGGGTATGGTCGGATAGGGACAGAAGGATGAATGGGCTCGTTACAAATTTGCTCATATGAGAGAGCATTGCGTGAAACAGAGATAGAGGTCTCGAGACTGGACATTTTATCCATCAGCATTTTAATAATGTCTGCTGACGGATTGGCAGATGGAGTGCCCCCTAGGTTGTAGGGTGCTTGAAAGAGGCTAGAGGAGGCATACGACGTAGTCGGTTGTACCAGTAAGGGGGCAATGTATGGATAACTAGTCGCAGGGACATAAGTGGAGGCCAAAAGTGGTTGCGTTATGAAGGTCAAGGGTATAAGTTGACTAGATACCACCAAGGGTGGTTGCGTGACGGCACTGGTAGAAGGATAGGTTGGCACTCCTGCATTCATGGGTGCAAGAGTGTGAGGAGTCGAGACAATCAAGTTTTGGTATGATGTAGAACTTGGTTGAATTGCGTGTGGTTGAGGGGGTAATGGAACCCTGATGGAGGTTGGTCTAAAAATGGATGGGGAGGCCAAACTTTGCGTATTGGCCATGGTTAGGTAAATGGTTGAGATGAAAGGCTGAGTCATAAAGGGCTGGGTGGTGAATGGTGTGGATGTCATCGCCACGTCACCTGAAAGGTCTCACGTTGGGTTTCTCGCGAGATAGTTTTGGAGGGCTGCGATATTGAGGTCCAAGAATCTCTCAAAATCTTGGTCCCCTTCAGGGATGATGGGAATCTGAGTTGGGGTCAGTCCTGTAGGAGTTCTTTCAGTCTCCGAGTGGAACTCCATGATAGGATTGGTTAGGGACGAGAGAGCGTGGTCAAGAAGAGGGTCAGGTTCTAGAAACTGTGTGTTTTCACTTTTAGAAACTCAGAATGAGGTTTTGGCAGAAAAAGGGGTCAGGTTTTAAGTTGCTGTTTGGAAAAAAAGATTTTGACAGTGACCGACGTCGGTTTAAAAACTGATGTCAGCAAGAATGATGGCCGACGTCGGTCAGATAACCGATGCCGGTGGAGGAATGTGGCCGACGTCGGTGGAAAAGCTGATGCCGGTGACTGTGGTTTCCAAAAACTCAAAAAAATTTGAAGATTATTGGAAAAAAAGGAAGAGAACGTCCTCACTAACTCAAACAAGCAAATGAGAACATAAAAATAGAGATGAAGACAGGCAGACACTAAGCGCTAAATCCTAAGAATCAAATTTAGAATCCTGTGGCTTATGCCTTAGATGAGTGTTTGGGAAGGTTGGCTGATAGAAGGGTCCTAGAAGAGGCAGTCTATGGATGGTTTCAGGTCTTGTTTAGGTGCTCAAGATGTCTGTATTAGGTTTGATACGTGGCCTGGTGCTAAGGAGCAAGCTCCCCTCACTTCACGATTCCAGTGGTAAGCTGGTCTCACTTAGCCAAAATATACCTTGCCTAGAGATTATCCTCCGCCAGAGAACGGAGTGGGCTTTCCCCTTGGTGATGAAATCCAAGTGAGATTTCCAGGGAGGGGTAAGGTATCCGCTGGGGGATGAAATCCCAGTCGGGCCTTGTCTCAGGTATTGTTTGATGTTTGATTTGTGCACGTGGTTCGGTTGTGTAACATAAGTGTGGTTAATTCAATATGCAGACTAATTACTAAGTGTGGACTAAGAAATGCAAGCAAGCAAAAATGCAATGCAGTGTATTTTTAAGCCCAAGTCAAAATGTTAAGTTGGAATGAAAACAAGTGGAGAAAGGGTGAAGAGTATGATTTTGGACTAGTCTAGAAGTGCAAGAAAAGAAAAGAAAATGTTCCTTTTATTCTTGCTTATAATGTCATTTGGAAGATAAGAAAGAGGTGAAGAGGGAGGAACCTAATGCACCTAAATGAAAAAAAGAAGGAAAGGAACCCAAAGAAGGCCCTGAGGGTCCCACCGGGTGTGCCAGAATGTTTCTATTCAAATTTTGCTTTCAGATTCAAAGGAGAGAATTAAGAAACTAAGAGATGGTCAAGGCTTGATGTGTACCTGGATGTAGTCTGCGCACCGTAATCTAGATGCTGTGAGAACTCCTCTTTGGCTGTGGAGGAATGACACCTGCAAAGAAAAGAGACTTGGACAAAAGAAGGCGTTAGATGGATAGATGGTGGGTTGCCAAGCAAAAGCATGTTCCCAGAAGTATGAAAACTTCCTTAAGGGAGGTCAACCCATTGTTTGATAAAAGATGTCTGATAAATAACAGGATGTTAAAAAGACTGAAATGATAACAAACTGAAAAGAAACGGAAGCAAAAGCTTACCTGAGTGATGCTGTCAGCCTGGTTACAGTCACCGGCGTCGGTGGTCCTACTGGCGTCGGTTGTCAGGTTTGCCAACGTCGGTTAGTCTGCCGACGTCAGTTGGGGTAATGACCAGCGTCGGTCTGGGTAGTGGCCTGTGGACGGGTCTGGTCAGGGTCTTGGTCCGTGGACGGGTCTGAGACAGAGTTTGGGTCTGGTTAAATGGTAAAAAATAGTCTTGGGTTTGGTTGAATGGTCTAGGGTCTTTGTAGGTAGAAAGGATGATCTGACAGAGGGATCAAACAGAAGACAGGGATAGCAGAGAGACAGGTTTCGAGACTCGTCTAGTTTGGTCAGAGTTTGGTCTGGGGGATAGGAGTGCTGAATCTAGTTTAGAAACAAATGAATAGAAAACACAAATCAAAACACAGAAGAAAACTTACCTGTGGTGTGCTGAAGAAAGCATTGCAGACTGGTGTACCTGTTGTTGGTGTTGCTGGTGATGAAAGAGTCCCGTCGCTGGTGGAGTTGCTGAAGCCAGAATATCTGTTGTTGCACCTGAGGGAGAGAATGAGAGGCTTGGCTTGAAGATTGGCAGAGTGACAGGGTCCAAGAATGGATTGACGATCAAAGTGCCAGATACCAGAGTCGGGTTATGCCAGAGAGAGACGAAAAGAGCCAAGAGAGATAGATAACGGATGAGAAAACCGTTAAGAAAGCCGCCGACGCCGGTAATATCGCCGATGTCGGTCGACAGTTGACTGACATCGGCGGATAAAAGGTCGGAGAAAGGCTAAGAATAGCCTTTCATCCATTTTCCAACCACCGGGTCAGCTAGTCCGAGGGAGAAAAGGTCGAAGGGGATTAAATGGATGAGGGGAGAAGTTGGAATGGGAGTCTAGATGTTAAATATGGCCATGTGGGGAATGAAGGGAATCCAAGGAGGGTATCCTAGGGTGGCGAGGTGGTAAGGAGATTGAGAGGGAAAAGGGACTTATTTAATTAAAAATAGATGATTATTTCTAATTAATAAGACCTAGGTGGGTTAGGGATAATCAAAGTGGCAAGGGACCAAGGGGGGAGAGGACGAGGAGGAGGACTAGGAAAGTAGACACGATTTAGGTGTCTACACGTATAACAATTTCATGTCAAAAGCATTTATCCAAGAACTATTTACCTATTCATTGCATGATCAAGATCACATCTCATTACCCATAATCATATCACATGCCTAAATTTGCAAACAACCATGACTATGTTATTAAGGAGGTGGATCTCCTAAAATAAGCATATATTATCTAGTCATATCTACATAACAAATACAAGTGCTAAACTAGAAAGATAAAAAAAGCATGGCAAACAAATATACATCAACACCCATATTATGATCAATGATATGCATCTAACATATCATAAAGTATAGTGACATCATAAATAATAAAAGAATATCAGAGTCCATGTAAAAATATGCCAACTAAATATGAATGTCATGTATATCTCAAAAATCATATTTTATACATCACAAAAATAAATACATCTCGTATACATTTTGGAACTATAACAAAAATCTTAGCTATGGCTCTATCCATCCCTAGGGGGACTTTGGTCAAAGCTATGTCTTGTGCCTAGCACTGGTGATGGTAGTGGTCATGGTGGTGGTGGTCCCATGACTCTATGTTGAGGCATTAGCTAGGAAATTGACCTCTCAGATGTTATCATTTGCCATGATCTAAAGGTTTGAATGGTCCTCTGACTCAGTGAATGCTCTCTGAATGATGGATCCCTAAGATCTATTGGTATTATAGCCTCATATAAACTATGATAGTATGTGGCCTCATCCTTCACCTATAGTGTGTCATTCTTTACCCACAGGGAATCATCCTTGGTTGTGATCACATCAGCTAGAGATTGGGTCATCCCCTAGTCTAGTATAATCTACCAACCCACATCTTGTTCCCCACAGAGCCTCTACACATCTACTTGGGCCTTGTCATGCTTTGTGCATGCCCTATCTCTCTCACTAGTAATAGTAACTAGTTCTACATATTGTGCTATGAGCTACCCCTAAACTATGGTCAATTAGGTCACCTACCCTCTCAATGTGGCAATATATGAATCTTAGGCTGTAATGATGCCTTGAATTCTCATCATCCCTCCCTAGGTTATAGCTAGCTCAACCCATAACCCATATACATCCTACTCTAGGCCTATAATGTCTACTAATCTCATAATAATCTCACATTGTATCCTATTTATAATAGCCTATTCATTTATTGACTTAGTAGTGTTGGAGGTCCCAACCTTCCCTGTACCTTTACTATGCCTAGAGGGCCCAACCTCTCATATACCAGTCCTTATACTATGCCTAGAGGTCCCATCCTCCACTATCCCTATACCATGCCCCAAGGTCCCAACCTCTACCATCTCTGTATCTACAGGATGGCCATGTCCTCCATTTATGTCTCTATCTCCATCCCCATCCTAGCTACCCTCTACATCTACACTAGAATATACAAATAGAGGAGCCAACTATGTAAGATAAGCCTATAACATGTCAGGAACCTAGAACAATAAACATGCTCTGATACCACGTGTCAGGATCTTGCTCCAACAATAGAGCACATATGATTACTTCTTGTATTAGCAACTAAACACGGAATTTAACTAGAATCAATAAGTAACTAGAAATATGAAACAACACAGGAATTGAGAGACAATACACAATTGTATTAATAATCACTCAGAAGAATATACAATAAGGAAGATTCCACTTCTTCCTCCACCTCAAAGGTTCACCACACCTCAAGACCTTATTCCCTCTCTCTCTCGGTCCCAACAATCAACTCCAATACAGAATTGATGTTCACCTCTCCAACCAGTCAGTAACACGCTGCCAGTACGTCAAGTACACAACCGTACTCTAAGTAGATCTCCTGCTCTCTGCTGTTACCTGCAAATCACTAGACCTTACTCACCATTGTAGATCTCCAAAAGAAGCCATGCTCATCTGCTGACTAAGATCATACAAATATGAAGAACCCTACTGATTCTCCAAACCAGTACCCACCTTGGTACTATGGCACTAGGAGGAACACACCATTGCTCTCTTCTCTCAGAAGGAGCTTATTACTCTCTTACTCTCTAGCTACAAGTTTTACAATATAGCCCATAAGTCCATATATAGATCTCATGCTTACAACAATTAGACTATCTTAATTACAATAATTAGACACACAACTCAAGACCAAAAATAGCCTTTGCATGCAAACACTTGGTTCAACGAACTAACTGTCCATGGAACAAGCAGTTCTAGAACTGCCACAGGTGATCGACGTCGGTCCCTATCTGCTTGGAGGTGACCGACGTCAACCGACCTCCTACCAATGTCGGTTGCCTTCCTATCCACCCTGTCGTCGTCGATTGCCTTGTGCATTGCACTCTACCGATGCCGGTCTCCCTAGAACTCAGCAACCTCCTCCCTGTTTGCACCAGTTGAAGCTTTTAGCTCCACATCCTAACAATCTCTCACTTGGAGATGAACAGCTACAACTGTACCTGTATCTATACACTGTCTAATTTGTACCCTGGCTTGTATCCCTCTTCAAGATCAATCCTGAAGACTAACCACCACACCCTGTGATGCTCTAACCTTTGTGCCTTTGTCATCTAAGTAACATGCCGCATCCGCATCTACAAACCTATGTAGAAAATAACTTGACCTTACATAGCATGTCGACCTGCTACTGATCCCTGTAAGAATCCACTGAACTGCCCTTCAATACCTCTTCCTCGAATTGGCTCCATACTTTCTGACAACTCCCACTGCTTGGGAAAAGTCAGGTCTACACTAGACCTCATGTGATTTCAAACACTTGTTCTAAGCTATGCTTGAACTATCCAACCCTTGGTGTGCTTTTCGATTCTGCATCCTGCATCATGAACCCTGCCAACACCGTCTTCACATCAGCTCCCACTGGAGATAAGATCTCCATGTCTCTTATGCCAAAGAATTTTGCTGCTCCAAATTCTTCCTGACATACCTCTGAACTAACCTTACCTTTTAGCTCAAAAAACTCCCTGCATATGTAAACCTGCAATAAGCAACCACTCCACATACAGTAACAAGATGATGTCGCGACTCATCATCCACTTGGTAAAGAAAATAACACAATAGTTACACTGACATTGAATAAAGCCATGCTTAGTCATCCACCTGTCAAAACCTATACCATTGTCCTACAGCTACCTCAAGACCATATGCCTTGGCCTTCCGTCTCACGTATCCATCCACTCTCTTCTTTAATTTGGGAATCCATCCATCTCTCAGTGTTTTCTTCCAGCTGACAATTCTACCAATAAATACCTGTTTGGTTCTTCTCCAAGGACTCACACTCCTCATCCATGCCAAGCTCCCACTGTTTCTGGATTCTACCTGCATTGCTTCTTCCATCTTCCTGGTTCTTGACCATCAGTAAGCAATATAAATAAGGTGAACAACAAATATGAGGTTCAATTACCATTTCTGACCTCTACATGAGCATTTGAGACTTGTTGACAGCTTGCTGTCCGCCCAACATTCGTTCCAATGACCGATCTCGGCCATCTCCCAGCCTGCACCCAACCGATGTTTGTTCCCTACGACTGCTTCCTCACCGACATCGGTCCTCATGACTGATGCCAATTTTTACTTGTCCCTATTTTGCCGACATTGGTCTGCACATAGCCGATGTTGGTCACTGTGAGGATGCCGACGTCGATTTTCTAATCGACATCAGTTTCTGTGTTTTCCTTGTGAGTGACAACTTTTACCCGTGAGCTCCTTTTGGGTCTAAACCCTGTTAAAATTAACACAGCCCTACTTAGAATAAATTAGTTTCCTCACCTGATCTCTGTCCGTTATCTCCTCCATGAAAACCAAGGCTTTCTAGTTCTTTAGCTTGTCAAAGACATTTGACTTCTACTTCAAAACCTACATTCTCCTTCTACATATGTGACTAAGCCTACGAAGCCACATCTCTACAACAGAAGGTGAATCAACAATATAAGTAGATAGATAAAGGATACCTAATTTTTTACCACCATTTAATTCAAGTGCATCCACTGTGAGAGTTACTGTGCATCTCTCATCACCCAAATTTCTTGAAGAAATTAGACTCATCTCCAAGACTGGAACCTGCATGACCTCCTTTAACACCTGTGTGTCATCCGTCTACAATTTCAGCTTCACTTCCCCTTCGTCATTCATCTGACAAGGCTCTCCAACCCCTGAATAAATCTCTCCAAAGTCTCCCTGGACATGCCCATGAAAAGATGCTCTATTTTGGGTTGCATGGAAAGAGGCAACATAATCTATGAACCAAGATTCTACTTTATCCAGAGCACTATGTGAAATATTACCTGTAATACCTGCTCCTTCTTCATACTGATCTTCTAGCAACCAACAATCTTTGTTTCCCTGTTCTTTCTTTCCATCAATCAGACCGTACGTGCTATTCAGTTTCTCCATCCGTAGCTTACTTTCTTCTTCCATTGCTATAGTCCCACTCAATCTGAAACCCCTGTGAGTGACCTGTAATCAAAAACACTACCAGATCTAAAACCACCTGTTAATCAACCCAACCAAAAGCTTTGATACCACTTGATGGTATCAGCGCTTGAACCTACAACCAAGGCTCTGATACCAATTGTCAGGAACCTAGAACAATAAACATGCTCTGATACCACGTGTCAGGATCTTGCTCTAACAATAGATCACATATGATTACTTCTTGTATTAGCAACTAGACACATAATTTAACTAGAATCAATAAGTAACTAGAAATATGAAATAACACAAGAATTGAGAGACAATACACAATTGTATTAATAATCACTCAAAAGAATATACAATAAAGAAGATGCCACTTCTTCCTCCACCTCAAAGGTTCACCACACCTCAAGACCTTCTTCCCTCTCTCTCTCGGTCCCAACAATCAACTCCAATACAGAATTGATGTTCACCTCTCCAACCAGTCAGTAACATGTTGCCAGTACGTCAAGTACACAATCGTACTCCAAGTAGATCTCCTGCTCTCTGCTGCTACCTGCAAATCACTAGACCTTACTCACCATTGTAGATCTCCAAAAGAAGCCATGCTCATCTAATGACTAAGATCATACAAATATGAAGAACCCTGCTAATTCTCCAAACCAATATCCACCTTGGTACTGTGGCATTAGGAGGAACACACCATTGCTCTCTTCTCTCAAAAGGAGATTATTGCTCTCTTACTCTCTAGCTACAAGTTTTACAATATAGCCCATGAGTCCATATATAATCTCATGCTTACAATAATTAGACTATCTTAATTATAATAATTAGACACGCAACTCAAGACCAAAAATAGCCTTTGCATGCAAACACTCGGTTCAACGAACTAACTGTCTGTGGAACAAGCAGTTCTGGAACTGCCACAGGTGACCGACGTCGATCCCTATCTTCCTGGAGGTGACCAACGTTGGCCGACCTCCTGTCGATGTCAGTTGCCTTCCTGTCCACCCTGCCATCGTCGGGTGCCTTGTGCACTGCACTCTGCTGACGCCGATCTCCCTGGAACTCAGCAACCTCCTCCCTGTTTGCACTAGTTGAAGCTTTTAGTTCCACATCCTAACAATCTCCCACTTGGCGATGAACAGCTTCAACTGTACTTGTATCTGTACACTTTCTAATTTGTACCCTGGCTTGTATCCCTCTTCAATATCAATCTTGAAGACTAACCAATGCCATCTATTGCATAGGGATAAGAACAACTAAATGTGTAGGCTACTACACAAGAATCTAAACAAACTACAGTGGGATGGCTAGTGGTATAACCTATTGAGCGGGGACCTATACCTGTATTGGTACCTATCCCTAGGCATGCCCTTGTGTTGAGCCCTACCTCTGTTTGACTCTTCTATGGTGCTATCCTAACTATTGGGGCTAGGGTCTAGTCAATGAATGGGCATAAAGATGGACTACCATGCCACATAAGCATATGTAATGCTATAATTTGCCACACCTCCTATATTATCCCACACTATAGGTTGTACCATTTCAAAACTCATGATCACCTGGGCTCTTAGAATAGGTTCCCTCCATTGTCTAATATCCCAAGTCACATGGGTGAAGAAATGTAGCCCCTTAAGCACATCCTACTAGAAGTTGAACTATCATCATACTTGATCTAGCCTGTACTTCTCCATAATGAAGTCATCTCATATTATGATATAACATAACATCAACATGTATCTGGTCACAAATGCATCCTTGAACTATTTGAAATGGATAGTCATATATAGGCATCAGACAAAGTCACCATCTCCCATATAATATATGGTTGATTGGTAGAAATAAAAGTCTCTTTTGTGACCTCAGAGACTGGCTCCTATCTAAAACCAACTTAATTATAATGGGTCTTGAGGCCCCCATTGAAATATCTATCTAACTAGCTAATCTATTATGATATGCTCCCAGACCCATACTTGTGGCACAGTGTTATGACCTATACTTTGGCCCCTATGATATGTTATCATATGTAAATCTTGGTCTAGTTGGGTTAGTACCCCAAGGCCCCATGCAAAATGATCTATGAAATCCTCCATGTCGTATATCACAACTATTAGGGTAATCTGGAAGAACTACACATTCTTGTCAGGCAGTAGGAGGTCGTTGACAAGAGCCATCAAGATCACAATCTCAATAAGCACTAATACCTATTCCCACTACTTTTATGGGGTGAATAATAGTTGAGGGCTATGTTAAGTCCTCCAAGGCATCAATATCAATGGACCTCTCCTCAACTGAAAGACATGCCACATCAAGCAGTTAATTGAGCATGGCTCACCTATCCTAATACATCCAATAGATCTTATAACCCCAAATGGGTAGTCATAAGATTTTATAGATGTTCTCTAGTGTCACCATGGCCTCACCTATTAGTAAGTGGAAGGGTGAATTATTTGAGTGCCAACGCTTTGCTAGCATTGATAAATAAGTCCTATCAGCCTGAATAACTGACATTCATGTTATTTTTATTAAGTCCACTAACTCTAAGAGTGCCACCACATCATTAGTTAGGATCCTTGGATGATGAAGTACTCGTGACCACTACTCACTTACATTCAGAACCTTACTCACTCCTACATATCACTGAACAAATTAGAACCAAGTCAATGACTTATCTATTCCTCTCCTAGCTAATCAAATAACCATTTTCTTCTAATTTTGGCCTTAGAATTATATTCTTCTATCCTACTTAGTTTTTATTTTGTTATGTGTATCATTTTTGGTAATCTCACCATTTGGTAGGACATTCCTACCACTCTGTAGGGTATTCTCACTATTTACCCTCACTGGTCTGCGACTTTACCACTCCATAGCTTATTCCCATCATTTCACATGATGATCTCACCATTTATTATGAGTTTATTATTTTTCTTGTTTTTCATCGCCATGCATTTTTGCCATTTAACTGACATTTCCACTGATTTATTTATAATTATACCATTTTGAATGATTTTCATCCAAATATGTGATATCATTGATTTGGCGATTCTAGTGCATTTTGACAAAGTCATTGATTTGGCTATGGGTTAACCGTCTGGCCCATGACCTTACCATTTTTGTGGTCAATTTCACCATTTTAGTGGTCTATTTCACCATTTTTAAAATTTTGGAAATAATGAGATCACCATTTAGTGAATTTATACTAAGCATTAAATGCTAAAATTGACCAATGAAATTTTTAGTTACGGATGCCCCACTCCTTGTTGGTCTCTGATACTCTCTCATGCACTCCCAAAGGTGCATGTTGTATGAGATATTATCCATTTTCTCCAAAACTTTTGTGTGTAAAAACTAGAGCTCTCAATTTCAATAGAAGAGGGTAAATGTGAATTGTTTTTACCCCCATGGGTGATTTTATAGCCTAAAAATTGAAAATATTCACCCCTTGGCCCTATTATGCTGCTTATTTCTTCCTTGAAGGCTTAATTTTGCTTCATTTATCCATTTTTTATCATGTTTTCTTCTAATTACTCTATTTTTTAGCCCCTTCTACTAAAATACATGTCATTTTCTTCTATTTGAGGGCCTTCCCATTAAAATTATTTTTTCCATCCTTCCCTTGAGGGGGTATCATGGGCCACACAAATGTTGATTAGGGCATTTTTATAACCCTATTTTTCCGAAACTTGTGAAAATTACACAAAAATAGTGGTGAAATTATTTATTCTAATTGTGATCATTTTAAATAACTTTTTTATTATTTAAAAAAACATTGCTTCGATTAATGTCTTTCCATGTTCTTTCAAATAGGATAAAATTATAGACATCCAATTCTTACCACTACCATGTCAAAATTACAAGTCAGAATGACTTCTCATAATAATACACAAACTAGACCGATGCCATTAAAACATTTTAATTCATCTTCACATGTCACGTGTAATTTTTGATTCATATATACCCAATTGGGGTAATATCCTATATGTAATCATTATCCTACTCCAATTCATCTCTAGTCAAGTTGCAACCTAGCAAATTTATGATGTTTTCAACCATTTGAATAAGATAACTGATCAAATTCCAAGAATGACAAAAAGACTAATCAAAATCACTTAGCTAAACAAATCTAATCAAATGCTTAAGTGAAAAAAACATGAAAAATTAATGGATATCTAATTTTTGAAAATGAAAATTCAAATATCATGGCATGACATCATCTATAACATCACCAGAAAGTTGTCATGCACTAAGTATTTATGGGAGAAAATATCTGAATTAAGCCAAGCTAGCCTCATTAAGGCAACCTATTTCCAAAATAATCAATTCATTTACCTCAAAAATGGAATCCGTTTGTGGTCACACATATTTATATTGATCCTAAAGCCACAATCAATTCAAAAAACTTAAAAATACCAAGGCAATTACACTCATTTGACAATGTTCATTAGTGCAAAGAAACCATGCTGAAATATACTTAGGAATATTAGCTATTTATTCCAATTCATTCACAAACCATTCTAATAGTGATTGGAGAAGTTTTGCTAGGCTCTTTCTATAAAAAAATTCCAAATATTCCAAGTTTTATATTTGAGCACAAACACACTTATATTTCAGCTTTGAAGGAGACATCCAAACGAGAGGTAAAAATGTCTTATTTAGCTTTCTAGTTCATTGTTTGTTACTTCAAGTCTTTCCCAACCAAAGGAGTAAACTTAATATTCTATTCCTTAATGTTTATTTTTATTTTTATTCACTAAAAAATGGACTAACCTATTCTATAATCTTATTCTACACTTACAATAAAAAAAATCAGATATAACAATATGAAACAATATTATCTAAGGATAACTATTGCACCACACTTGTGCACAATATTTTACTAATAAGAAAGACTAATATTAGCCAATTAAAATTAACTTGCATGGAAAGTTAATGTGAAATTAATACGTTACTTAACAACTAAGTTAACTAAAAATAGACTCTAAGATAATTGAAAGTGGACTCAAGAAAAAATGTTTGACTCAATGATAAGAAAAGGTCAACATGCAAGAAGATTTTCTTAGTATGTAACACATGCACATTAGATAAACTAGGCATCCTAATTACCTATAAAGTAAGAAACCGAATACAAAAGTATTGAATTTAGTTAACTTAGCTCTTAAAAGTGCACCCCACTTCTTGGGGATGAATGGACAAATATTTAAACTAAGTTAAGTACACATTCAGTGAACTAAACTCTAACTATAACTTATAGTTATTATTGATATTTTTGATCCAAAAATATCAAAACATATTGTACCCTAAGGGAGACCCATTAATTTTTTGGGAAAAAACTTTAAAGTGATCAAGGAAACCTTTTTTAAATACCTCGTAGAAACTAGAGATTTGAGTGTAGTTTTCAACTTGCAAAGTTGTAGAGTGCACCCAAACTTCTGTTTCCCACTTACCCAATGCTTGATAGAAAACAAAACTTTGGTTTCACTTTGAAATTTACAAAATGCAATTGGAACCTCACCTTATGCTCTTACCTAACACCCATAGAAACTGAAAATCTAGTTGCACTTTGCAACTTTGCAAAGTTACAAAGTGAAACTCAAGTTCCACTTTCTGCCATTCACCACACTCATGGAAACTAAAACTCTGATTATATTGTAACTTTTCAAAGTTCCAAAGTGTAAATTGATTTCCACTTTCTGTCATTCATCCCTACCCATAGGAATCAAAACTCTGGTCATACTTTGCAAAGTTATAAAGTGCAAACAAGGTTTTGCTATTCGCTTCCTCCACCAAACCACTTGGCATAAAGTGGAGATAAAAATACAAAATGCAATTTTGCAACTTGTAAAATTACACTATGACTCCAAAACCCTACCTTTCCCACCATTTTCCCAACCATTTCCTTACTCATCATTAAATTCAAGTTTTGATTAATAAATTTAGGTTTTTTGGTCATTTGTTTAACATTTAAAAAATTAGAAATTGGAACTTTGTGCATTAAGAAGAATTTCAAATGCATCACCAAGCAATGCCTCACTAGTTCTACACTTCACCATTACCATCCTCTATGTGCAAACATGGTATTCCTCTATAGTATCTCGCATTTCCTTAAAAATTGAAAATTGTTTTTCTCCATGAAATCTAAAGTGTTCTACTAGGTTTAGGTTTTACCTTCAAAATTGTCAAATAAATTTCATTGACAGTATCATTTGAAATTTATCTTTTCTTTCATTTTGCATACTATTGAACCAAGGTTGATCTTTAAATTATTTCCAAAAATTTAAAGTTGGTGTCTTACTTTTGAAATCTAGAATATTCCCATAGGATTCCCCACATGAACTCTAGAAGAAACCTTTCTTGCTTTTGTAAGGTCAAACCCCATAGAGATCCAAGTTACAAAAACACATAGAAACCCTGATGGAGATTTCCATTACTCTAACAACTCTAAATCCCTATCAAAAATCTGACTTGCTTTTGCAAACCAAATACACTACTATAACTTTCATCAAACTTTGCAAGTGTAAATTGCAATTCAAAACTATGTCAAACATTTTAGCTGCAATTACACATTATATCTCTTCCAAACTTTTCACCTACAATTACAAACCAAAACCCCACTAGACTTTTTTATGTGCAATTACAAGTCAAAACTCCAACAACTTTGTATTTGGTTTTCCCATGCCACTTTTTGTAGAGCACATGTCTAGAAATGAAATTAAGTTCAAGTTAAAGGAGTCTGGCATCCCATTTATCCTCAAATCAAACACAAATGCGATCACCAACATAGATCTAGGTCACACAAACTTAGCAAATTTATAGAATATAATAAATGCTAAATTCAAGAATGATTGGATTCAAAGCATCTACAACAATGGGTTACCAAAGATAATAGCTTTCCCACTATCAGTATAGAGCCCTAAGCTTGTTCTCACAATGGCAAAGCACTATGATGTTAAGAAGAGGAATGTGGTGAATGATAAAGGAAAGAAGATTCTGAACCTGTACCCTAATATCATAGATATTATATTCCTGATTCCATAATATGAAAGCTATCTAGACATAATCCCTGACTCTTCTACGAAGTTATATAAAGATAATAATATTGCCTATTTGTGGGTTCTAAAAAAACAATGGCTAAAAACCTCTAAACCTACATCCACCAAAATGCCTAAAACATTGGCTAGAAAAGAATTTAAGGATAAAGTAAGTGACATTATCATACTCTTGCATGGAGTTATAGGGAATCCAAATGCTATAAATTATTAGGATTGGATGTACCCGTATATCTAGGTGATCCACCAAAACAAATAGTACATCCACTGGAACTAGTTGATTTTTGAATCCATTCACAAATAGTTGAAGGAAGTCCAAACTATAGCCAAGTTTTACATGACCTCAAACTTGGTCTATATATTAGCAAAAGGGAGGGAATTCCTAGGATTGAACATAGTGCCTGATCAAGTCAATAAGGTATTTAAATACTATCATGATCTCACCCTTGAGGCAAGCAAACAACATTTTAGAAGGGTTAATAATGCTTTCAAATACTGCATCATAATTATGTTTAACAAGGAGCTAGAAAGGAGAATATTTTCTAATGTTGCAACATCTAAAATCATAAATTGGGGGTCATATTTCATTTAGTTCCCAACATATTTGTACATCAAAGTGGTAGGTTGTAGTCATTATCCCTACACCCTTTCATATCAAAATGCAAATGTGTAGATGTTAAGATGACCCAAATTACCTTAAGAGCTCTTGATGCAAGGTCATTCTATGATGTGACTAGACATATTACCATTATAGGGGGTATCACCACATATTCCCACGTTCCTTTTTATGAAGATTACTAGGAAGACATGCAATATGAAGAGGAAGTAAGGTTGAAAGATTATTCTAGGATGAACCTGGAATAAATCAAAGCTTACAACATGGCACTAATCCCTGAGGACTTGAAAGATGATGAATCACCAATTGATAGGGTATATTATGATAATAAAATATATCTCCAACCTCTTCCACTAGTTAGGTGGTCTATACCTGAATCCTTATCATGAATGGATAGGACCACATAGGTCATAAACAAAACAATAAACTAGATAAGAAGCAAAAGGATCAAGATAACCAAAGAGACCCTATGTATCAGTGAGAAGTTGAGATAAGTGAAGGAGAAGGGCATGGAAACAATAGTAGAGGGTTCTAGTAGTGGAACCCAAGCAGATCAGGTAGATAGGTTAGTTGTGTCACATAAGTAGAAGCAGAAGCAAAAGGCTAAAAGAGGTCCTTCTAGTAGGTAAGAGATAACAACACAATAGATGGATCAACCAATGCCAAATTCTATAGAGGACACAACTACTATTCAATTGACATAAATAGTTCCCCCTCCTATCTCTACTATTTAACCAATCATAGTACCCCCTCATCCTATTTCCACTACCCAATCAACTCAAATAACTACCCCTCATATTTCCACGAGTCCACCAATGCAAGTAATTACACCTCTATCTAACCCACACATGCAAGTAACTCCTTTGATAGTAATCCAATCAACATAATTGGACACTCAGACTCCACTTTCACCTCCCTCTTTTGCAATTACTTCCACCTCATCCCTAACATCCACTACCACTCCATTGATCACTAATACCACCTAGTAGTACATGGATACATATTCAATCATTCTAACTACAACCCCACTAGCCATCCCAACAACTGGGATAGATACCACTTCATTTTCATCTTCCATCACACTCCCCATTTCATCTACTTTGAATGTTCCCACCACATTGATTGATTCATTCACTACCTTAGATTCCACACTTCCATAGGTTCCCCTATTCCAACTACCCATGCCTACTCTCCCACTTGTGTCACTCCCAATTCCCACACCCCTAATAAGAACATCGATACCCACTTCACCCATTCAAATACCCATTTATTCCATTCTAATAGTAACCCAATAGGGACCAAGGAGGTGGAGATAGAAGGACCCACTGATACAACTATGGTTTCTCAACCCATAAATGGGAAAGAGATAGTAAAATCATCAACCAAGGATTTAGTGACAATATTAGTGATAGTTACAACACTTGTCACAGTAACCACTAGTGTATCAAATTTAGCTATAGATTCATAGATGAAAGTTTTAGGTTCATATGCTACCACTCCAAGATGGCTAGCACAATCAACAATGAAGAAGTGGAAACAAATGGTATCTCTAAATACTCTAGATTTTGGTCTATTGGAGGCATCCAAAAGATCAAAGGTAGGCCTTAGGACCATATCCATCATATCATATGATTTAGCAGGGGAAAGATATGTGGAAATAATAGTCCCCCCACCAAAGGAATATCTAGTAGTGGGGGATTATCAAATATCTAAAGTGCACCTAGATAATCGAACAAGGGAAGGACTAAAACATGATGTTCAATAAAGTATCAACTCTTCTTTTGAGAAGATGGATAGTGACAAGGTCAAAAAGGATGAACTAAAGAATAAAGTTGAGTAGTTGATAACTGCTCTAAATAATTTCATCGATGTAATAACCCAACCAACATAAT
Source organism: Torreya grandis (assembly GCA_037957365.1). Lineage (NCBI taxonomy): Eukaryota > Viridiplantae > Streptophyta > Pinopsida > Cupressales > Taxaceae > Torreya > Torreya grandis. Next base: position 2,376,567 of record JARHVA010002257.1, on the reverse strand, counting down.
CTCTTGCTCGATTACCTGATAAAGAAACATTTGGAACAATGATATAGATTGGTACCATGGGAAGGGCCACAAAATATTGGGCTGAGGAACTCATCATGGAAGAAAATAAAGTGACAGAGCTAGTAATGGACTATTATAAGACTCCAAAGGATGATCGAGCATCTCTAAAAGAAGAGATAAGCAAGTATGAAGAAGAGATTGAAATAATGAACCTATTCTTTCCAAAATTATAGGTTGTTGACATGATTGAGATTGACACCCTCATATCAAAGAAGATATTGAAGAATTCTATAGAGCATGAAGAGATGGAGAGGGCAACCTATTTCAAAATCAAGATACACATTGAGGGTATCAATAAGGCCAAGGTTACATGTGATAAGGCCACAAATACAATCTATGACATCAAATATTTATTTAGTAAATTATCTAGTGAAGCAATAGATCATCAAGATCAAATCCTTTCGGTTCAAGAGATTCAAGATAAATTCAAGGAGGTAATCAAGAGGGAATCAACATGAGATACAAACTTTGACTTGAGTTCTATTCACATATTCATTAAGTAACATAATACACTGGATCAAATGGGAAAAGACACTCATGTCTATAGAGATACATCTAGGGAACTATCTGAAGTAATAGTAGAATGTGAGATTATCAACCTTTACACCCTCAGTCTTGATGAATAATGCCTCCAAAAGATCTTTAGTAACTTTGATGCTTACATTGAGAAGATACAAGCAAAGAAGGACAAGGAATATTTAGAGGTCATGGTTGTGGATTAATTTTTTCAATTAATTGTAAAATACATTCTATAACTTTCTTTGTGGTAAGATATTTTCCAAAGTTTCATGTTATAAATTACAACGAACATTTTGACAACTCTTTTTGAGAAAGAGCCACTTATAATTTTCAAGTATCTATTTGATAGGATATAAGTTGCTGAAGTGAAACTTGTAAATTACACTTTTCCTTTTGACAAAGTTTGAATTGTAAAACTTGGAAAAACTCATGTTATAATTTACACTTTCCTTTTTGTCAAGTTGAATGACTTAAAAAGTTGTAAAAGTCTTCACTTAAAATTACAAATTAGGTTTTACAATTTATAGCCTAAAATAGCCAAAAGCATTAAATGTTTATCAAGATATGATTCATTTTGGCACTTTATTCTTTGGGAGAGATAATAGTATCACAACTCAAAGAAGAAAGGGTTCAACTACAAGTTTTCAATGGATTTATCTAATCCTCCAGTACTTATTGAAGCATCTAGCAGTTGCATGCTTCTTTTCTGGTCGTCTACTCCACTAAGGATGCCATTCTAAGCTGAAGAGAAGGATGTTTATATGATTTTTTTGAATTTTTCTTTATATTTAACTAGGCATAAGGTTTTGTTAACTTCCTCTCTTTAAAGAGAGTATTTTTGTATAAATATGGGCACCCTATTGTAGCCTATCTATCTTTTTATTGTTAGAGAGATTATTCTACTTTTTGAAGAATTGATCTACATGCTGTAACTTGGAGAATGATAACAGATTAAAGTTTTGCCTTCTTTATTTGTGCTATATTTGTGTATGAATGGATCTTTATTATATTTGTGAATACTCTAAATATTATTCCAATCATATAGATTCATCTATGTTATTCATTTCAACCCTTTTGAAAACTTGTTGAGGCAAAATAAAGAATCTTGTTCCTTATATGATAAAGTGCCCAATATTACCTTTGGTTTCATGCTTGTATAAGTTTGTCCTTCAATATATTTTAGTATATTTATTGTTCTACTCTGTTCATACAAAGAAAACATTAATTTAAACTATAATTATTTGGTTCAATAACCATTTTTATATTTCTTAAAACTCATTTTGAAACTTTTTTCCTCACAAGTCAAACCCTAGTTAGAAGAAATATCACTAAGAGGTAGTAGTTTTACATGAACTGGTCACATACTAATTGCACTAAGCTTAGTGAAAGGAAGCCGACCTTCTCTATAGGTTCACCTCAATTTTCCAAGGTTTCACAGCTTGGATGTGATCCCATGATGTCATTATATTTTTCACATATTGCAACTCATGCTACTCATAATACTATAAACTACAAACGAGTACAAAATCTAATTGATAACCATTTTTGTCATGCACAATGGGACCCAAAGATCATTAAATAAGAGATTTTTTATTTTCTCAGTAACTGTTGTATGAGCCTCATACACATTGAAAAAGCACCTGGTGACTCTACTGGCTTATGGATTCAGGAAATCCAAGTTTATGTATGCCAAAGATATAGACAAGATCATCTAATAAAGGTAAGAGAACTGACTTTCAAGAATTGTCATTTCCATATAAAAATAAATTAAGATAAATGGTACATTATATTAGAATATATCCTATAAATTTTTTTGCATCTCCTACAATTACCCACAGTTATTTCATACCTCCCATTATGGCCCTAAGAAATCAAAATTTCATAGCCTTCAATGGAGGTAACCCACTTCAGTTGGCCCAATATGATGATATACCCATTTTGGATTTGAAAATCCTTTTATATTTTATTGGTGAAACTTCCATAACTCCTATTGAACATATACAAGATATTGCTAACATTTGTTCAGTTCATAATATAACACAAGAAAATGTTGTAATCAAAATTCTTGCCTCCTCATTCAAGGGGAAAGCCTTATAGTGGTATAAAACTTTGCTTCCTAATTCTATCCATGTTTGGGATGACTTAGGCTATTCCATATGCATGTAATTTGAGGATAAAAGTGACCACCTCTCACTAGTTGAATAACTAACCACTATCAAATGGGCTCCTCATGAGTTCATGAGTGATTTCAATTTCCATTTTCAAAAGACATGGAATAGAATCTAAGTGTTGGTCAAGCCAAACCCAAATAATGATTTTTTGTATTACCTGAGAGCCTTAAATAGTGATATAGCTATCATGATTTAGTCAATGATTAGTACTTCACTCCCAAATGCTTATGACATAACAATAAGAGTAAAAAATTGCCTCATTCAAGCTGGAAAAATTATTCCTCAGCCTTTAATGCCATTGTTTCCTTAAGTGCCTCCCACACAACCCACTATAGTTCTAATTTCCACCACAATAAATGTACCATCTTTGACCTTACCCCTTCTAATGATTTATTTGAGGTCAAGTCACTGCTTAAAAGCTATGACAATGAGTTGGTATCTATGGAAAGGTAGCAATCCCAAAACTATAGGTATTATCAACAAGCTAACCTAACATACTAGCCCAATAGGTAGCCATAACAAGGCAACTCACAACCCAAGGTCAAGTCATGCAAGTAAAGCCTCCAAACATTCATGATCTACCTGCACTAGATAAGTATAAAGCCATTGTACCTATTCAAAATAACCTAGCTCATGAATATGAGTGGTGTTATCCTTATGCTCAATCACATAATCAGAATGCTTATCTTAATGGTGTCATTAGCTAAGCCTTGATGGTACAAAGTGTTGTCCCCCAAAAATATCACTCATTTTTGGTACAACATTTGAACTATTTTGAATTATTTTGGTCCAACAGACCAAAATCCTCTCTCCCTTTCGTAGAAATTGTTCTAGGCGTTCAAATTCTCCATTTTTCAAGCTTTTTCAAGTTCTACAGACTCTGCAGGCTTGAATCTACTGACTCTGTAGGCTAAATTCTAAGGACTCATTTCTATGGAATCTATTCTATAGACTTTGTAGGAAGGAATCTACAGACTCATTTCTACAGATTCTATAGGCTTAAATCTATGAACTCTGCAGATATGTTTCTATGGACTCAACATGCTTGAAATCAATAGGTTCAACAGGTTCAAAGGCTTCTACAGGTGAGTTCAATCAAAAGAACAAGTTTCCAACACTTAGTCATTTCCAAGATTGGTTCAACCAAAAGAGTTCATCGACAAGCTTCTATGCAGTATTTGAACCATTAAACTATTAAACCTTGAACCAAAAAGGTTCAATGGGTTCAATGGGTTCAAAGGTTCAATGTCATCAGCAAAAGTTAAGCACATTTGTCAAGGTTCAAAGTTTAACCGCTTCTAGGTTCAATGGCTTCAAAACACTCATCAAAGAGAAGAAGGCTTGAACCATTAAACCGTTGAACCATTGAACCACTTTGGTTTAAAGGTTCAACTAGTTCAATGGTTCAAAAGGTTCAAAGTGTATAGTTCAACATGGTTTGGTTCAAGCAGTCAAGTGAATGAGTGGAAGACAAGAAAATGATTGAACCATTGAGCCATTGAACCTTGAACCAACAAGGTTCAATGGGTTCAATCAGTTCAAAGCGATCAAAAGACTTAGACAAAAAGATGGCTTCAAATGCAAGATTGAACCGTTGAACCGTTGAACCAAAGTTGGTTCAATCGGTCGGTTTAATTGGCAAATTCAAGGGGCTACCCCAAAGCCAAAGGAATGAACAAGCCCTTGTGGAGAATAGTGAACCAAGCTGAGTGCCCTTGCAGAGGGCAATGAACCAAGCCAAGTGCCCTTGCAGAGGGCAGCAAGAAAAAGTAGACAAAGAGAATTTCTTCAAAAAAGTGAACCAAGGACAAATAGCCCTTACAGAGGGCAGGCGAGGAGTAGATGGACCATTGCAAAAGCTCGAAGGATAGTTCTGGGCTTGAACAAGTCCTTGCGGAGGGCACAGTTCTCTTTCAAAAAAGTTCCCATGACAAAGTTGTTAAGGATCATTTCCTTCGGACAAAAAGTCTGAAGGAATTCCTTTGGAATTTTGTCTGAAGGAAAATCCCAGTGAAAAAATCTTGAAAAACCAAAACCCAGCAGAAAAAGACAAAATGAAATAATTCCTTCGGACTTTTTGTCTGAAAGAAAAGTTCGCTAAAGAAGGAAAAACTCATTAAGGAAATAGAAGCCCAAAGGCCACCCGAAAGATCTTGAAGGGTAGGTACCCTTGTGGTAGGCTCTTGCCAAGAAACGTGGACCATTTCTCAAGACCCTGAAGGGCAAGTTCCCTCTGGGAAAGATCAAACAATAAAGTGCAGCAAAATGTGCCATGCGTCCCTTACAAAGTGTAGCAGAAGCTGTCACATGTTCCATTATAACTCAGTGGAAGCCAACAAGTGTCAAACCTTGTAATTTCCCTGCTCACTAAGAGCACACTTGATTACCTTTGTATAAGCAACTAAACACGGAATTTAACCAGAATGAATAAGTAACTAGAAATCAGAAACAACACAGAATATGAGAGATAATACCCAATTGTATTAATACTCTTCTAGAAGGAAATATACAATAAAGAAGATGCCACACTCTTCTTCCCACACCTCTAGGGCTCCCATACCTCTAGGGCATACAATAATCTCCCTCAAGAGTTCTCTCTCTCAATTACGATCACAAAAAAAAACTCAAACACAGAGTTGTTGTTCACCTCCACCAGTCAATAACAATACTGCTAGTCCACCAGTCAATAATAATACTGCCAGTCCAACAAGTACTGCATGTACTTCAAGTTTGAGTACACCACGTACTCTAAGTAGATCTCACCTAATCTTGCTACCTATTGTGTTGTTGATCTCCCTGAACTTGCTACCACTTGCAGATCAACCTGGTTTTGCACACCTACAAACCTAGATCTCGCACACACACACACCTGTAGATCAATCGACCTTACCATGTAAATCTAACCTAATATTGCTATACCACAAATCAACTTGGCCTTGCACACTTGCCGACCTAGATCTTACACACCTAGAAGAACCCTTATCCTTGCCTCACCAAGTCCTTATGATTCTCCCTTGGATAGAACCCTTCTGATTCTACACACCAGCACCCCTGTGGATCTTTTACCAGATCTTGCTCTCCCATAGATCTACCTGATCATACACACTTGGCACTATGGCACTATGAGGAGCTAACCTTGCTCTCTTCTCTCTGAAGGAGCTAACCTTGCTCTCTCTATCTAGTACACTTTACAATACAGCCCATGAGTCTATTATATAGATCCCATGCAAACAATAATTAGACTTTCCAATTACAATAATTAGAAATGCAGATCCAAGACTAAAATTAGTCTTAACATGCAAACAACTAATTCGTTTAACAAACTGTTTGTGAAACTAACAATTCTAGAACCGCACAAGCGACTGACGTTGGTCGATGTCTATCTGGAGATGACCGATGTCGGCCGATCCCTGACCGATGTCGGCCGATCCCTGACCGATGTCGGTAGCTTTTTGTCCACCTCTGACCGACGTCGATTGGCCTGACCGATGCTGGTGACTGTGACACTCAGCAACCTCCTCCATGTTTGCATATAGTGAAGCTTTTAGCTCCATAACCTAACAATTTCTTCCTTTTGCTTCTTTATTTTGTAAGGAATTTGGTGGGCCCTGACTAAGTTGCTAACCTCAATAGAGTGTGCCACGTGTCATCTTCCATAGGAATCTCAAAAGACATCTAAAGCCTCTATAAGTTAAGCAGATGCTACCACGTGTTCTCACCTATTTCATAGTGGAACACACCACTTGTCACTTGTTAAGATCATCAAAAAGTGGCCAAAGCAAGCAGGAAAGACACAAAGGAATTGCTAAGGAGGATGACGGATTTGTAGCCATCAAGTTTAGGGCAACCAAGTCGCTGTTGGCTTTCAAATGATGATAGACCTGAAGATGTCAAATTTGTGGCAATGAAATAACTATTGATCCTTGCAGACTTAAGCATATAACCTATGAAAAAATTTAGTGACTGGCCAAAGAGATAGCTTGAGAGCTCAGATTGCACAAAAAAGGGAAAAATATAGCCAAGAAAGGAGGAATAATGAATAAGGATAAAAAATATATGTGCATGGGATATATTTCTAGAAGGTAAAGTAGTCCACTAGGTGGACATCGAAGAGCATGAACATTCAATGGCACAGCCTATTTTTCTGCATTGAGTAGAGTGAACAATTGTGCACATAGAAGGAAACACATCAAGCTGCCCATATTTAAAATTGATACTCGATTCCAGCATAGCCCATGGACAAAATTTAAAATGCATTAAAGGAATTGAATGCATCGTAAGCCATTTTTGTGAAATAAAGCACCCAAGTCTTTCTTGGAGCACTATATATTGAATTCTCTCTTATTATTTTAGGGATCTCTCTCTCTCTGTTATCAAAAACAAAACTCTGCCCAAATTGAAAGGCATTACTGAGACTTTAAGCTTAGATTGTTGATCATATTTCGTTATTTAAATAAGAAAACAAGTGATTTTTTAGACTTTATGCTGGAATAGCTTGGTTGTTGGGGAGATTGTTCTTATGTCTATTTCCTTAATATATTTTTTGTCCATTTAATTAAATAAGTAGAATTAGTGAAAATAATTGGGAAGGTGTCCTGAAGCTGGCTGTGGAGAGACTTTATGCTGCCACAATTGTCTTTAGTGTGTTTTCTTTCTATTCCTATGTAAAAGATCTTGGGATGACTTTGGGCCCTCATTATCTTTCATATTCTATTTCTATGTAAAGGACCTTGGGATGACTTTGTGCCCTCATTATCCTTCGTATCTCACTCTTGGGTAGTTGAGGTGGAGACTTTGTGCTACATCTCAGTCTACTGGTTACTACGCCTTTGGTTACCAGTTACTTGTCACTATCTGAAAGAATTCCTACTATTGCCTGCAAGATCACTTTTGAAAGAAGAGAAGTGCCTTCAACATTTTCACCAAGATTTTCTCCTCTGTTTGTTAACATAATCTCTGAAAAAAGAGAGATGGATGGTTTATCCTACCCCTGAATGTTATTTTCCGCTTGTATATATAGTATATAGCTCCTGCATATTTACAGGGAACCTCCCCTTGATGAGATGAGAGATTTTTCCCCTTTTGATGTAGTAAATCTACACATCTGGTTGACCAATCTCCCTATGCTATAGTTGAAGTGACCTATTTTGCTCATCAGTTAGCTAGTGACAAAATATTCACCCAATAATTTTTGGTGACTCCGCTGGGGATTTACATGCAATCTAAAGCCTCAAGTTTTAGATTGAAGTAGTCCCTGCCCTTATTCATTATGGACTCTAGAAAATCTATTCTGTCTTACCCATTATCATTATAGCCTTACCATCTTCCTCCACCCCCATGCCAATTGGGATAGAACGGACAGTTTGAAGCCTCAAACTTCAAGCTAAAGCAGTGCCAGTTCTTTTCCATTTTTATTTTTACACTCTGGCAGATCCACGGTATACGCAAATCCAAAGGGCTAAAGGTATTGTTGACCCTATATTCAAGTTGGTACAACAAAGTAAAATTTGATCTATTTCCTTCACCATCTCACCTCCAATGAACCAAGAGCTTTTTTCCTACTAAAGTCAAGTCTCCATTACTGAGCAAAGCACCCATTTCCATTATTAATAAAGCTTTGTCAATACTTACCCCTCTGAGATTTGTTATCCCACCTTTCCATAGTCATACAATGGCAGTCCAAGGCCCTTGGAGTAACTCTTTTGGCCCACTCAATTTAACTCCACCTCTACATGAGCTACCATGCAGTTCAAGAAAAAATTTCTCCAAGTTCTATGGTGATGGGAAGGTTCATCTTGATGAACATATTTCAGCCTTCAACATAGCCTGTGGCATAGTAGGTGTGGAGTATGAGGATGTAGCAGTCAAAATTTTCATGGAAACACTACAAGGTGCTACTGCAAACTGGTTTTATCATTTGTAGGCCCAGACTGTGACTGACTGGAACACTCTCAAAGCCAATTTCAAGCCTATAGAAGATGCACTGCCCTACTGGCTCAACTCACACAAATGAAGAAGGAGCTTCATGAACCAATGAGGGATTTCATAGCCAAGTTCGACAAGCTGAGAAATAGGATTCTTGCTATTACTCAGCCAACACCTAAAAACCTCAATTATTTTTTCATCAACTCTCAGCTGCCTGAAGTGAGTTTTCTGCTAAGACGTGCTAGCCAAATAGACCTTGCTATAGCTCAGTATTTGGCCACTGAGGTGGAAGATGACCTTATCTTGGTAAGAAAGATAAGGAGAGATCCTAATAGAGGTAAATCTTCCTCATCTTCTGAATATCTATCTACAAGTACCACTGATCCAATGGTATGGAAGATAGAAAATGGGTTGCTAGCTCTCAAGAAGCAAATGACATAAGGGATATCTTTAGCTCCCTCATATAGAGATATGCCAAGAAAGACATTCCCCAATCAATCATACCAAGGCAACACTACCAAAAATTAAGGACATCCAAATCGTCTTCCTCCCTCATAGGGGAAACTTGCCATTGAAGCACCCCCAACTAATTCAGTAGTTGGATATCTTGAAATAAAATTTGATTTCTCTTTCCAACCTGAATTAAGATAATAAAATGATGCTGATCTCCTTGCAGAAGGACAGGAAGAATTAGTTGGCGACTCTAACATTAGTTTCCTGAATTACCAGGATAAACCCATAGGTAAAGGTGAAGCAGTTGATGGATCATATGCTGTATTCACCCAATCCTAGGACCACTCAGCCTGGCAAGTCGATAAAAGAAAAATAGAGAAAAATTCTCAGCCTAAAATCTCAATTGCCAAACGAGGAACTTCTCTGCCTTTCTAGCCAAAGGACCCAGTGAGTAATAAAAAGGTAAGTACATCAAGCATTCCTCCATCTTCAACTTCAATTCCACAGACCAATACCACCCCTCATAAAAAATAGAAAGATGAACTCCCTTCCTTTGTTCCTAATCCATTTCAGTCATTTGACATAATCGACCATGTCAAGAAAACCAAAATTCAAATGTCTGAATTTGAATTCTTGCAATCTAATCCTAAGTAGTTGGATAGGTTAGTTCAGTGTGTGAAGAATAAAATTATCCCTATAGGACAAGATGTTAGAAAAGTAACTCATGATACCCCAAAGAACATGTCCATCTCAAACAATCTTGTCATTACTCCTCCAGCTGCCCCTGGGAAAATAGAGCCTTTCTATGTTTCCCTGTTGATAAATGGTCACAAACTAAGTAATTGCATCATAAACTCAGGTGCATCTAACAACGCCATGCCTGCCAAGGTGGCAAAATCTCTTAGATTCACACTGACCAAAACCTTTGGGAGATGTTTCTCCATGGAGAACAAACAAGTACCTTTGCTAGGACAAATCAAGGGTGCCCAATTTGCATTTGCAGCATTCCCAGACAAAAGAATCAAGATGACAGTCCTAGTGGCTGACGTCCCAGCATCCTATGGTATTCTTCTTAGGTAAAATTTCTACAAGGATGTTGGTGGTGAATTGAGCATGGACCTATATGAAGCAAGGATCTCTATCAAAGGCATCATGCAGAGGCTGCTTCCTAAAAAGGAATCAAAATATGTTGTCACTCAGACATCAGCCCCTGAAGCTCAAATTTTGTTTGAATCTTTAGGCATGGGTAATTACTTCTTAACCATAGAAGATATTCATGTTTTAACAGATGAAAATCCTAAAGGTGACAATCCAGGAATCAATTCAGATGGAACAATAGAAGATGTGAGAGAGCACAGTGTAAACACAGAAGAATTTTCCCTTCCAAGTAAGGAGAAATCTAAGGAAATATCAGTATCTGATTATGTTTGGATCCTGAAATTTGATGGTAACAATTCTTCTACTAGCTTTGGGGCTAGGATTGTGTTGATATCTCCTCAAGGAGATATTTTTCCTTCTTCATACAAGTTGCAGTTTAGCAACACCAACAACATAGCTGAGTATAAATCTTTATTGCTTGGATTGAAGGCCGCTCAAGATAAAGGCATCAAACTCCTTCATGCCAAAGGAGATGTTGAATTGGTGGTTTGTCAAGTAAGGAACCTGTATCAAATCAAAAATGAGAGATTACGCCACTACCACAATCTAGTTTGGGATCAAATTGAAAGCTTTGATGCTTTCAACATCTCTGCTATACCCAGGGAATTCAATGTGCGAGCTGATACACTGGCTATTTTAGCAACTCTCTTAGTTACTCACTTAGACTTCAAAGGAAATAGGTACACTATCAAATTGATATTTAGACCAAGTGTGCCCAATAATGTCAATCATTGGCAAGTGTTCAATGGTGACAACCAAATCATCACCTTTTTGGAACAAAAAGACAGCTTTAAACATCTTCACTTTGAAGGCAGTAAGCTCTAAAAACTTGAATCAGATCCTGAAATGAATTTGGATGCAGGTGAAGAATTCCTATAGTTATAAGGGAATAAAATCCCCAAAGGACTGGTTTCTCTTGAAAAACTATTTGACAAGCATGATAGGTTCATCAAATAGTAAAAAATGAATTCAAACTCCTCCCAGGGGTTTGATCAGATAAATTTGGGTACCAAAGAAAATCCCAAGATGGTAAACATTGGGAAGTGCTGCAATCTAGAGGAGAAACTCAAATTTACTCACCTGCTTCACCATTACATGGATGTTTTAGCGTACTCTTATGATGATCTGAAGTCACTCAGGCCTGAGGAAATTCACCATGAAATTCCTCTCAAGGATGATTTGGTGCCTTATAAGTAGAAATCTTAGCAGTATGATCCAAAGATATTAGGTACTATTTTGTTTGAGATATAAAAAATGTTGAATGCTAGGATAATTTTCCCAGTCCATCATTCCACATTGATTGTCAACATAGTCCCTGTGAGGAAGAAGAATGGAAAAATTAACATCTATATGGATTTCAAGAATCTGAATCAGTCATCTTTAAAGGATAACTATCCTTTATCCATCATAAACCAAGTACTTCAGACAGTGACTGGCTCAGAGATGTTATCAATGCTAGATGGCTTCTCAGGATATAATCAAGTTGAAGTTGGTGAAGTAGACCAGCACAAGATGGCCTTCACCACAACTTGGGGCATGTTTACATATAGAAGGATGCCTTTTGGCTTGATAAATGCTGTCACCACCTTTTAGAGAGCAATGGACCTTGCTTTCAAGGATGATATGGGTAAGTTCATTGTATTTTATCTTGATGACTTGACCATATTTTCTAAGCATCATCCAACTCATATACGCCACTTGCAACAAGTGCTAGAGCACTACTGCCAGAATGGAATTTATTTGAACCCCAAGAAGTCAATTTTTGGAGTAACAGAGGGGAAACTTCTCAGACACATTATGTCCAAAGGAGGCATAAAGATTGACTCAGATAGAGTCAAGTCTATCCAAGAGCTTACCTTGCCTACAAGTAAGACTGTTGTTCACTCTTTCTTCAGAAAGGTGAATTTCTTACAAAGATTCATCCCTAAGTTTGCTGAGAAGACTCGACACATTGTCAACATGATGAAGGGAAAGGCCACCTTCAACTAGACTGAAGAATGCAAGTCAAAATTTGAGGATATCAAGACTGCCATTACCCATGCCCCAATTCTAGTTTGTCCAGACTACAACAAAGAGTTCATCATATACAGTTATGCTTCTGAACACACGCTTTCAACAATTATGGTTCAATAGAATAAAGAAGGTATGTAATCTCCCATTTTTTTCATGAGCTTCCCTCTCAAAGTTCATGAGATACCATCTCAAAGCTCATGAGCTAAAGTACTCAAATATGGAGAAGTATGCTTATGCAGTAGTGAAGGCAGTCAAGTATTTCTGCTTCTACATCTTGAATTCTCACACTACTGCCTTGGTTCCTGATACTACAGTCAAATCCATACTAACTCAGTAAGAGTTTGGGATGAAAAGAGGCAATTAGATTGCAAAGATGTAGGAATTTGATCTAGTTATCAAACTGACGAAGCTGGTGCGGGGAAGGGGCCTTTGTCAATTGATTGCTGACAATAGACCTGAAGAAGCAGGGCATGAAGAAAAAAAGTGGAAGACATGCCAATATTCCTCTTTGTCTCCACCAAGAATGAGTGGTATTCAAGTATTTCTCATTTCCTTACTTATGGTGAGTGTCCTGCTCACCTATCTTACAAAGAAAGGAGGACTATCAAGTTGAAAGCTACCAATTTTGTCTTTTGGGACAACGGCCTATACAAGAGGAGCCTTGATGGAGTGTTCCTTCACTATGTGGACAAGGAGCAACAAATCCAAATTTTGAAATCCTTTCACAATCTAGCCTGTGGAGGACATTTTTCTACTCCTATGACTACCCATAAAATTTTGTGAGCCAGATATTACTGGCCAACTCTTTTCTAAGATACATATAAGTGGATAAGAAAATGTGAACTATGCCAGTAGTTTGTTGGGAGACCCAAGTTAGTCGATCTACCTCTTAATCCAGTGGCTATAGAGGAACCATTCCAGCAATGGAGAATTGATTTTATTGGAGCTGTAAACCCATCTTCAAGTGCTAGATATGATTATGTCCTTACAACAACTGACTACTTCACCAAGTGGGTGGAAGCTATTCCAACTAAGCATGCTACTTCAGAAGTAGTGTGCAATTTTCTCAAGGAGAATATCATTTCCAAGTTTGGGGTCCCAACCAAGATTGTCACAAACAACGCAGCTTGTTTCACTTCCCAAGAGATTACTTAGTTCTATTTTTACTATGGGATCACCCTCTCTCACTCTTCTGATTACTTTCTACAAGGGAATGGACAAGCTGAATCAAGTAACAAGAACTTGATGACTATCATCAAGAAGTTGGTGGATGACAACCAAAGGACATGGCATAAAGCATTGGTTGATGCTTTGTGGGTAGACATAATTACACCAAAAAGGGCAATTGGTATGTCTCCTTTCCAACTTATTTATGGTATCAATGCTGAGATACCAATCATCTTAGAATTGCCAGCATTAAAATTGGCTAAGGCAATTGAAGATCAGACATATGAAAGCCCCCTTGATAAGAGGATCATGTGCTTGATTGAGATGGATGATCAAAAAAATATGGTGGTGGACCAAATTGCTACCCATCAAATTCTGGTGAATAAGCTCTTCGACCAGAAGGCAAAAATTTGTGATTTCTAGGTTGGAGATCAAGTCCTGTTGTGGGACAAAAGGAGAGAACCAAAGGGGATGCATGGGAAGTTTGACTCCCTTTGGAGGGGCTCATTTATTATCCATTAGATCAATGGTAAGAAAAAATTCCTATTGAAATATCAAGATGGCATGCTCTTTTCTCTGCCTTACAATAGGCAACATCTGAAGCACTTCAACTCTTGAAGTATCAGATAAGTTCACCTGTACATATGTATAATTGTATAGTCTTTGTTTCTGCTTTATGTTGTTCATTTTCATTTTTTGGAGCCTTTCTTTTTGGGTAGCATGACTCCATATCCCAATGGCATACTTCAAGGCACTGGAGATTCTAGTTTCTACTCCCCTTAACTGTTCTAAGTTTTCAACTGAAGGAAGTTCCCTAACTGGAGCTAGCTGTTGTCCCCCAAAAATATCACTCATTTTTGGGAAAAATTTAAACTATTTTGAATTATTTTGGTCCAATAGACCAAAATCCTATCTCCCTTTCTCAAAAATTGTTCTAGGCGTTCAAATTCTCCATTTTTCAAGCTTTTTCAAGTTCTATGGACTCAGATCTATAGGCTCTGCAGGCTTGAATCTACGGACTTTGCAGGCTAAATTCTAAGGACTCATTTCTATGGACTCTGTTCTATAGTCTTTGTAAGAAGGAATCTACTGACTCATTTCTATGGACTCTATAGGCTTAAATCTATGAATTCTATAGATATGTTTCTACAGACTCAACATGCTTGAAATTAGTAGGTTCAACAGGTTCAAAGGCTTCTACAGGTGAGTTCAATCAAAATAACAAGTTTCCAACACTTAGTCATTTTTAGGATTGGTTCAATGCCTTGGTTTAAACAAAAGAGTTCATCAACAAGCTTCTATGCAGTATTTGAACCATTGAACCGTTGAACCTTGAACCAAAAAGGTTCAATGGGTTCAAAGGTTCAAGATCATCAGCAAAAGTTAAGCACATTTGTCAAGGTTCAAAGTTTAATCGCTTCTAGGTTCAACAGCTTCAAAACACTCATCAAAGAAAAGAAGGCTTGAACCATTGAACCACTTTGGTTCAAAGGTTCAATTGGTTCAATGGTTCAAAGCATATGGTTCAACGTGATTTTGTTCAAGCAGTCAAGTGAATGAGTGGAACACAAGAAAATGATTGAACCATTGAACCTTGAACCAACAAGGTTCAATGGGTTCAATGGTTCAATGGGTTCAATTAGTTCAAAGCGATCAAAAGACTTAGACAAAAAAGATGGATTCAAACACAAGATTGAACCGTTGAACTAAAGTTGGTTCAATCAGTCGCTTTAATCGACAGGTTCAAGGGGCTACCCTAAAGCCAAAGGAATGAACAAGCCCTTACGGATAATAGTGAACCAAGCTAAGTGCCCTTGTAGAGGGAAATGAACCAAGCCAAGTGCCCTTGTGGAGGGCAGCGAGTAAAAGTAGACAAAGAGAATTTCTTCAAAAAAGTGAACCAAGGACAAACAACCCTTTTGAAGGGCAGGCGAGGAGCAAATGGACCGTTGTAAAAGCTCAAAGGATAGTTTCAGGCTTAAACAAGTCCTTATAGAGGGTATAGTTCTCTTTCAAAAAATTTCTTGTAGAAAAATTATTAAGGATCATTTCCTTAGGATAAAAAGTCTGAAGGAAAAGCCTAGTGGAAAGAGCCTGAAAAACCAAAACCCAGCGAAAAAAGACAAAATAAAAGGATTCCTTCAAAAATTTTATCTGAAAGAAAAGTCTACCAAAGAAGGAAAAACCCATCGAGGAAATAGAAGCCCAAAGGCTACCTAAAAGATCCCAAAGGGTAGGTACCCTTGTGGGAGGCTCTCACCAAGAAAAGTGGACCATTTCTCAAGACCCCAAAGGGCAAGTTCCCTCTAAGAAAGATCAAACCACAAAGTGTAGCGGAATGCACCACGTGTCCCTTACAAAGTGTGGCAGAATCTGGCACATGTTCCATTATAACTCAATGAAAGCCAACAAGTGTCAAACTTTGCAATTTCTTCCTTTTGCTTCTTTATTTCATAAGGAATGTGGTGGGCCCCGAGTGAGTTGCTAACCTCGGTGGAGTGTGCCACGTGTCATCTTCCGCATGACTCTCAAAAGACATCTAAAGCCTCTATAAGTTAAGCAGATGCTGCCACGTGTCCTCACCTATTTCACATCAGAATGCACCATGTGTCACTTGTTAAGATCAACAAAAAGTGGCCAAAGCAAGCAAGAAAGACATGAAGGAATTGCTAAAGAGGATGATGGGTCCGCAACCATCAAATTCAAGGCAACCAAGTAGCCATTGGCTTTCACATGATGACGGACCCGAAGATGTCCAAATTATAGCAATGAAATAACTGTTGATCTTTGTAGACTTAAGCATAGACCCTGTGAACAAATTTAGTGACCAGCCAAAGAGATATCCTGAGAGCTCAGATTGCACAGAAAAGGGAAAAATATAGCTAGGAAAGGGGGAACGATGAAGAAGGATCAAAAATATCTATGCATGGGATATGTTTCTAGAAGGTAAAGTAGTCCACTAGGTGGACATCGAAGAGTGCAAACATTCAATGGCATGGCCTATTTTTCTGCATTGAGTAGAGTGAACAACTATGTACACATAAGTAAACACATCAAGCGGCCCATATTTAAAACCGATGCTTGATTCCAGCATAGCCCATGGATAGAATTTAAAATGCATTAAAGGCATTGAATGCATCGTAAGCTATTTTTGTGAAATAAAGTGCCCAAGTCTTTTTTGGAGCACTATATATTGAATTCTCTCTTATTGTTTTAGGGATCTCTCTCTGTTATCAAAAACAAAACTCTACCCAAATTGAAAGGCATTATTGAGACTTTGAGCTCAGATTTTTGATCATATTTCATTATTTGAATAAGAAAATAGGTGACTTTTTATAATTTGTGTTGGAATAGCTTGGTTGTTGGGGAAATTGTTCTTATGTCTATTTCCTTAATACATTTTTTGTCCATTTAAATAAATAAGTAGATTTAGTGAAAATAATTAGGAAGGTGTCCTGAAGCTTCTTGTGGAGAGACTTTGTGCTACCACAATTGTCTTTAGTGTGTTTTCTTTCTATTCTTGTGTAAAGGATCTTTGGATGACTTTGGGCCTTCATTATCCTTCGTATTCTATTTTTGTGTAAAGGACCTTGGGATGACTTTTTTCCTTCATTTTCCTTCGTATCTCACTCTTGGGTAGTTGAGGTGGAGACTTTGTGCTACATCTTAGTTTGCTAGTTACTATGCCTTTGGTACCAGTTACTTGTCACTATTTGAAAGAATCCCTGATGTTGCCTGCAAGATCACTTCTGAAAGAAGAGAAGTGCCTTCAGCATTTTCACCAAGATTTTCTCCTCTGTTTGTTAACATCAACTCTGAAAAAAGAGAGATGGATGGTTTATCCTACCCTTGAGTGTTATTTTTTTCTTGTATATATAGTATATAGCTCCTGCATATTTACAGGGAACCTCCATTTGATGAGAGGAGAGATTTTTCCCCTTTTGATGTAGTAAACCTGGACATCTAGCCAACCAATCTCCCTATGCTATGGTTGAAGAGACATATTTTTCTCATCAGTTAGTTGGTGACAAAATATTCACCCAACACAAAGCATATCAAACACCCAAGGACAACAAGAAGAAGCCACTTCCCAATAGGAAGATGCATAAGAGATTTCTCAAAATTAAGCTAATCTTTTGAACTGATAAGAGGAGGATTTTTATGGTCTAAACCAAGAGGAAACACTAACTAATGGTGGTAGTTTAGTGGTATAAAATGCATGCTCTAAGAAGAGGGAAATAGAAAGTGATCAACCCCCTAGGGTTGACCAGGCTACAACATTTAAAGTTATACAAGAGTTTGCAAAAGGAAACATGTTTCATATACCACCCAATGTGCCAATGGGTCAATGAAAGTCAAAATTATTGACCCCAAATCTCATGAAAGAATATATAACTCCCAAAAAGGCACCAACAAAATTTGGTAACATTCTATTCAGTATTACAGAACAAATGAAGAAGACTAACTTGAATGTCACCATGTGGTAAGCACTGTCTATTTTAGCACAAAGGGACTTTCTTCAAGAAGCTTTTAAAAACTTCCAAATAGTAGATAAGGTCCCATCTAAGGGGCCCATTATTGTGGTTAATTTGTGTCAACCCCAAATGGACATAAAAGTAAGTAAAAATGGTAAGCCTTACCCCTTTTACCTTTCACTCATAGTTGGGAAAAATATCATACATAACTGCATGGTAGAATTTGGGGGTAGTAGTTCTGTTATGCCCATGAAAATAACTGATGCTCTTAGTTTTAAATACACACCTATCAAAAAAGGTGTGGTTCAATTAGATGGGAATATTATCCAAATAGTCGGGACTATAAAAGGTTTCAACCTTACCATCCATAAATTTCCAAGCTTATCAATATCCCAAGATATCTTAGTTATTGACCTACCCCTATTTTTCTATCTGCCTTTCTTGAGACTTCACTATAAAAATGGGAGGGTATCTATCTACTGATTGGTCCCATATGTTTATCAGGACAAGATATGAAACTAAAATGACAATAAGAGCTGAGCCAATTACTAAAGACCACATTGAACCATACACTCCTATCCCTATGGATATGAATTACAAATTACAATATCAGGAGGAGGAAATTGACCATGAAGTTGTAACACCCATGGAATAAATCCTAGACACTCATCTAGATGAATGGGGATCATCTCTCTAGTTTGATCCTTATGATTATGTCAAATAAACTGGGTTGGGTACATATTGCATTCATAAAAATGATGCAATCATCCCAAAACTTTTGAAACCATTCAAGGATTTCAAGGCAATGTGGAAATTGTTCTTCGATGGATTAAGAATTAGGAATGGTGTAAGTGTACGTATTGTTTTGATCTCTCCCCAAAATGAGAGTTATTTTTATTCTTTCTCACTTCAGTTCAGCTGCACTAACAATGTGATTGAATATAAAGCATTTGTGAACTAGGAATTTGACTCAAGAGAGGATGGTTAGTATTGTGTTAGTTATAAAATGAAAGAAACATACTAACTAGCATAACATCTCTAGGCCTAGACACTAGGGGGAGCTTAGTTGACAAGACTAGAATTGAAAGCACAACTAAAATTCAAAAGAAACCTTATTTCACCTTCCTTGGGTGCTCCAATTAGCTTGTTGAAGTGGCTTGCTTGATTTGTGCTCATGAAGTCTGCATCAATGAAGTGTGGCTACCTCCATCTTTTCTTGGTACCATGTTTGGCTTTAGCTTGGCTCAACAATTTGGCTTGAAATATTAATCTATGTGAAGCTTTGGAATCAACTCAACATAATAACTTTGTATTATTCAAGCTTCTATTTCATTTGTGCATGATAACTTTAGCTTATGAGAGCTTAGAATTATGGCTTTGAGGCTTGATACTTATAGATTTTTGGAATGGTTTTAGGATCAACCATGACCATCCATCTCAAGATTGAGATGTGTGGCCATGAATAAATCCAATTATAAAATTCAATCTACAAATATCCCCATTAATATTTAGGATAGAGGGGCATTGAATAGGCATGGAGGGTCTTAATGAGGCATGGGAGGCATAAATCTTGATATTTTAAGCATTTATGGCTTGTGGATGCCAACCCAAAGGATGATGTCATTTGATGATGTAGTTAATGACAATAAATTTTCAATAAATATTTATTCAAAAATTTCTATGGAAAATTAACTTAAAGCCCTAATTTGGTTTAATTAGTCTTAAACATGATTGGTCAACTTTCATGCAAATCTTGGCAATTGGTGCACAAATTAATTAAATTGGTCACAATGTCTTATTATTGGCTCAAAATTTGACTGGATTGGAATTGGAAGTTGATGTTAGATGTATTGGAATCATTATCCCATTTAGGATGTTGTCAACACCAAATAACAAAGGCACATGTCTCGTGCAAGAGATTTGATAGAAAAGAGCAATCCAGGGCACTTAAGTGCAAAATTGGCATATTGATTCGAAATGATCTGATCAAAGTTAGCTGACCCATAAAATGCATTTCCCCATTTAGGTATAATTTATAACTCTTTTAATAAATAATTTTAACCTTGTCCCCGCTTAGTGCGAGTGCACAATTATTTTATTAATTTTCAAAAAATAAGTACATAAGGGTGCCTTTACTCTGTTAACCCTTTTACATTGCAAACATAGATTATATGAATTTTACCCATGATCGGTAAAACCAACTAATCCTATAACCAACTATTTATGATAAATCAACCTGTAAGGTAGTTCTCATTAATAAACATAAAACATGAAAACTACCTAAAACTAAAACTAAGTAACTTTATTTTATGGGGGTGTCTTTATTAAAAATATGCATGCCCCATTAACAATTATTATTTATTAACCTACCAAAAAATCTAACCTAATGTTAAGACTTTGGAACAATTCCTAACAAACCCCCCTATGATCCAAAGTCAGGTCTTTAGACACATACCAAGCATTTTTCTAAATTTTTCAAATTTGATTCTATCAAGGGGTTTTGTGAAGATGTCAATTGTCTGATCGGCAGTTGGGAAATATATTGGATCAAGAGATTTCTTTGCCACTAACATTCATAGATAATGGTATTTGACATCCATATGTTTTGTTTTGGCATGAAACACAAGATTCTTGGACATATTAATTTCACTTTGATTATCAATGTATAATTATGTAGGAGCAAACTAAGAAACTTGAAGATCTTCAAAAATACGACGTAGGTAAACAATTTCTCTAGAAGCATCCCATGCTGCAATATAATTTGATTCTACTAATGAATTTTACACTGTATCCTACTTCTTACAACACCAATCAATGGTAGCTGAACCCATATGCATAGTGTATCCTATGGTTGACACTCTGTCATCTACACATCCACCAAAATCTGCATCACAATATCCGACAAGTTTGAAGTTATTGTTGCGGTAGTATTCAAGGCCATATGTTTTTGTTCCCTAAAGGTAACAGAGTACTCATTTTGACACATGCCAATGAATTTCTCTAGGCTCATGTATAAACCTAGATAAAATTCTAATTGAAAATGAAATATCAGGCATGGTAGTCATCAAGGATATCAAACCTCCCACCAATTGTCTGTATGTGGTGCCATCAAAAAAGGCACTACTATCATCCTTAGACAATTTCAAGTTACTTTCCATGGGAGTGAGGGAAGGTTTGAAATCACACATGCCAAACCTTTCTAATAACTTAGAAAGATACTTAGTTTGTGAAATGAAAATACTATGCTCTTTCTGAGTTACCTCTATACCTAGATAGTAGTGAAGAAGTCCAAGATATATCATCTCAAACCCATCTTTTAATTCCTTCTTCACAAACTTGTTATGGTTTTCATCATTACCTGTGATAAACAAGTCATTGACATAGAGAATAAGTATCATCATTTTCTTACCCTGCACTCGAAAATAGAGAGTATCATTAGAATCACTTTGATGAAAACTAATGGGTTTCAAGTATGAATCCATTTTATCATACCAAGCCCTAGGTGCCTATTTGAGCCCATACAAAGCTTTTATCAATTTACATACTTTGTGTTCGGTACCCACCTATTCAAAACCCTGAGGTTGTTTCATATATACTTCTTCCTATAAATCACCATTTAAAAAATCACTTTTAACATCCAATTGATTTACTTTCCAACCATTTTGTGATACTAAGGCAAGTACCATATGAATAGTGTGCCATTTGGTAGTTGGTGCAAATGTTTTCTCATAGTCAATACCTTCTTGTTACACAAATCCTTTTGATACAAGTCTTGCCTTATGTTTATCAATGGAGCCATCTAATTTATACTTAGTCTTATAAACCTATTTACATTCAATGGGTTTAACATGTGGAGGAGGATAAACTAAAACCCATGTATTATTGCTAAGTATGGCATCATACTCACTTTTCATTGCCTATTGCCAAACATGTTCAGTAGATGCCTCCTCAAAAGTGGATGGCTTAGAGGAAAAAATGGTAACAACCATATCATATTTTACCTATTTTCAAGAATTCTTGGGCCCTATTAAACCAACTTCATCTGCTTTCAAGTTAGAAAAATTACTTTGAGCCCATTTTGGATACTTAGTCAACTTATTCAAATCAGGGACTCCAGAATTCTCATCATGTGCATCATTCAAAGGGGAACTTAGAGAATTTTCAATAATTTCTAAGTCATCAACATGTGAACTTGTAGACGAAGGAGAGGAAATTGAAGGAATTTGAGTCTCATACCACAAATTCGAAGAGTTATCCCCATTATCCAAACCCTTATCTCTTTTTATATTTTTCCTCTCTAATATATAAAGTTGAGAATCAATCTCTGCAGTGTTCATAGTCCCAAAATCATCAAATATTACATCTCAACTCACTATGAATTTGCCTGTATATTATGCAAGCAAATGGAACCCATTTTTATCTTTAGAATAACCAAGAAAGATGCATTTTTGACTTCATGGTTCCAACTTAGTTCCATGTTTAATAGGAAACAAACAAAAATAAAGACATCTAAACACTTTCAAGTGTTTAACTTTTGGTTTAAACCCATACCATGCCTCATATGGAGTTTGTCCCAAAAGTGCAACTGTGGGGGACTTGTTTCTCAAATACAATATAGTAACAATGGCTTCTACCCAAAACTTATCATCAACGATTTATAGTGAAACATGGCATGTACTGTGCCCTCTAAAGTTCTGTTCATCCATTCAGATACTCCATTTTTCTCAACAATATCTAAAAATTCATTTGAGGTATACTCACCTTCATTATCTGAATGAAGAGTGACCAAATGTGAACTTATTTCTTTTTTGACTAAGTGTAACCAATCAACAAACTTAGCAAAAACTTCAGATTTGTTTTTCATAAAATATACCCAAGTCATCTGAGAAAACTCATCAATAAAAAAGACAAAATATCTACACCCACCAATGGATAACTTTTTCATGTCACATGCATCACTATGAACTAACTGCAAACATCTATTAGCTCTCCAGGATGACTGTTTAGGAAAATTTTCCCGATTTTGTTTGCCCAAAACACATGACTCACAAAGAATACTATCTTTGTGAAAAGTGGGCAACCCACTCACCATACCATATCTCTAAAAATCCACTAAAGAGTGGATATTCAAATGTCCATAAAGGAGATGCCATAACCACTGTGTAGACATAGTACCTGTACCTGTGTCAACAAATGCCACAAGTTCTATAGTGGGAGGAAGCACTTTACATTGCAATCTAACCAAGTTTCCATCTTCATATCCTATATACATTGTTTTATAATCATCTTTCACTGAATTGATGTAAATGAGCCCATTTTAAAGCATAATTTGATAACCTTTCTTTCGAATAGTTACCAAAAAAAGTAAGTGTTTCTTCAATATGGGAACATACCAAACATCCTCTAAGTATTTTATAGACCCATTAGGAACAAGAATCTGAATAGATCCAAGTCCTAGTGGTGTATGCATAGACTTATCTACCAAGGCATCTAGAGAGAGAAGCTTATTTGAAAGACCAAAATAAATCTCTCCTAAATTTCATGTGTTTGGTTGCTCCTATGTCTAAAACCCATACATCTATGAGCTCATCTCTAGCCTCATATTCAATATAATCAATGTGTCACAAAGTAGTGAATGCAGATTCATGGGTAACATTACTGGACTCATCATAGTCATGATCACCATACTGATTAGAGTTAGAATTACTCATTTTTTGTGGCCTCTGAATTTTATCAAAAGGAATCCTACATTGTGAGGCAATGTGACCAAATTTTCCACATCTATGACACTGAATGTTTGATCTACCTCGACCTCTACCCCTATATGAGTTGTGACACATCCTCGATCACTTGTTTCATGTGATTGGTTAGATTTTTGGTTATTTGAATAACCCCTACCTCTATTTTGATAGCTACCTCCTTTGTAACCTTGACCCCATCTATAACTGTTTCCTCTATTATTTTGATGCCCAGATGAAGATGAACTAGGCTTTGACTCTAAAACATGGGATTCTTCGATTTTATTGGATTTATTGGGTAGAGAGAGGTCATGTTGGATGAGAAACTAAGCTAACATATCAAAGGTGATGCCTGTGATCTTGTTAGAGACATGCAACATTTCAATAAAATTCCTATAGGACCTAGGTAGTCCTTTCAAAGCAACAGTGACTATGAGGTCATCATCTAGTTTTCCAAACCCAGTCTTAGTGTACTCAGTAGTGATATTTTTCAACTTAGACATATATTATCCCATATCCCCATATTCATCTAATGACAAAGTAAACAACTGCATATGAATATCTATCTTCTTATGCTTAAGTTTCTTATCATACAAATCTGACAATGTTTTCCATGCAGTGTAACTATGAGGAGAATTTTCAATATGAACATAAGTATCATGAGTACAACAACATTTAATGAGAAGTAAGGCCTTAGAATCATGAAAATTGAATACATCTAATTTATCCTGTTCTGTTGGCAATGTGGGATTTTCATTCTTGACAATATCTCATAACTTATTAACAACTAGGGAAGCTTCCATCAATCGTTTCCAATCAGAATAATTGGAAATTATTAATCTATCATCATCTAAAAGCAAGTTTTGAATTTTTGGGATCTTGAAATAAAATCAAGTGCAATAGAGAAAAGTGTGAAAAAATGCAAAAGATATGAAAAAAATATCACACTCACTGCACAAGACACTGCTTCTATGGGGTTTTTCACTTAACCTGCATGTAGAGCAAAAAAAAAAACAAGAATTTTTGATGGGTTTTGCACTTAACCTCACCAAAAAAATAAATTTATTACACCCTTATTTTGAAAAATTACTTCCTTATTCCACCAATTACACCCTTATATCACCACAACAATGTAAAAGAAATAGAATTTGATTCCCCTTTTTCGATTTTTAAAACTATACTATACAATAAGTATGATTTTCACAACTTTCAAGGCATACAAAAAGTAGATTTAAAAGGGAATATTCCTTTTAAAAAAAGTATATTCTAAAGCAATTTCTTCCAAAAAGAGGGATTTGAACCCTTGACCTCCTCTTTGCAAGTTTCTTACAAAATAACTTTAACCAATTTCTCTAAGAGCACTTTCAAAGTATAATACTCAAAAACTTGTACTTATGCTGGATTTTGTCTATGAGGGATTTTTTTTTTACATGTTTGTAAATAAATTCAAGATTTTTCCCTTTTTAGCCTTTTTTTCCAAGCTTGTCACGTGGGACCCATCTAAGACAAATATTTGATATCCAAACTTTAGAAACATGAAAAAAATATTTGCCTAATTTTTATCACTGCACTATTTTTGCCTGGGATGCCATGGCAGCTCCTGGAACTATTTGTTGTACCTAATCTCATTCCCTATGGCAATACAAATCTGTACAGGCAGGATAAAAATGATTTTGGTTGAGTTTTTAAAATTTTTTAAGGTATAATTTACTAGAATTGGTTTCAAATCTTAGCCAGGGCATTGGAAGGCCATACCATTGGTCGTACAAATCAAAAAAATGTCTAGATTTTCCTTTGAAGATTCAAAATAGGGGTTTTAACCAGATCTATAGGTGTTTTTGGATTCAAAAGGGTGGAGAATGAATGCAATCAACAAAGGCAGCCATGGATGAAAAATACAGAGGTTTTCAAAATGCAAACAAGCTGTACAAGTTTATTTTTGCCAAAAATTAATGAATTTAATAACATTTAAATGCTAAGAAATTCATTTTCAATGCTAGATGAGGAGTTTTAACACAATTTAATGGAGTATGAATGGCTAAAATGACCAGATGGTGGTATATGAGAAATACATAGGATTAAATGCAAAAATATTTGAAAAATTAATATAATTTAATAATTTTTCAAACTTTTGACATTACATTTAAACCAATAAAAATAGTTGCTTGATATGGCATACCTTATTTCATGCCATTTGATTTCTCATAAATTCAAGTTTTCACCTTGCCTTCTTTTGAATTCACCAATGCTCCCAAAATTCACTGTGCTGGACAAAACCAAGCTCTGATACCACTGATAACTCCTTTAATAAATAATTTGAACCTTGTCCCCGCTTAGTGCGAGTGCACAAGTATCCTAATAATTTTCAAAAAATAAGTACATAAGGGTGCCTTTACTCCATTAACCCTTTTACATTGCAAACATAGATTATATAGATCTTACCCATGACCGATAAAACCAACTAATTCTATAACCAACTATTTACGAGAAATCAACCCATAAGGTAGTTCTAATTAATAAACACAAAACATGAAAACTACCTAAAACTAAAACCAAGTAACTTTATTTTATGGGGGTGTCTTTACTAAAAAGATGCATGCCCCATTAACAATAATTATTTATTAACCTACCAAAAAATCTAACCTAATCACTACTATCTAGGTATAGAGGTAACTCAGAAAGAGCATAGTATTTTCATTTCACAAACTAAGTATATTTCTATGTTATTAGAAAGGTTTGGCATGTATGATTGCAAGCCTACCCTCACTCCCATGGAAAGTAACTTGAAATTGTCTAAGGATGATAGTAGTGCCTTTTTTGATGGCACCACATACCGACAATTGGTGGGAGGTTTGATATACTTGATGACTACCAGGCCCAATATTTCATTTTTAGTTAGAATTTTATCTAGGTTTATGCATGAGCCTAGATAAATTTATTGGAATGCGGCAAAATGAGTACTTCATTACTTTCAGGGAATGAAAAGGTATGGCCTTGAATACTGCTGCAATAAGAACTTCAAACTTGTTGGATATTGTGATGCAAATTTTAACAGATGTGTGGATGATAGAGTGTCAACCACATGATACACTATGCATATGGGTTTAGCTACCATTGTTTGGTGTTGTAAGAAGGATACAATGGCAAATTCATCAACAGAATCAGAGTATATTACATCATGGGATGCTTCTAGATAAATTGTTTACCTACATCGTATTCTTGAAGATCTTCAGGTTTCTCAGTTTGCTCCCACATAGTTATACATTGATAATCAAAGTGAAATTAAGATGTCCAAGAATCTTGTGTTTCATGCTAAAAAAATATATGGATGCCAAATATCATTATCTGTGAATGCTGGTGGCAAAGAAAGCTCTGATACCACTGATAACTTCTTTAACAAATAATTTGAACCTTGTCCCCATTTAGTGCGAGTGCACAACTATTTTATTAATTTGCAAAAAACAAGTACATAAGGGTGCCTTTACTCCATTAACCCTTTTACATTGCAAACAT
This sequence comes from Torreya grandis, assembly GCA_037957365.1. Classification (NCBI taxonomy): domain Eukaryota; kingdom Viridiplantae; phylum Streptophyta; class Pinopsida; order Cupressales; family Taxaceae; genus Torreya; species Torreya grandis. The sequence continues at coordinate 2,349,375 of JARHVA010002257.1, read as the reverse complement.
AGATTATATAGATTTTACCCATGATCAGTAAAACTAACTAATCCTATAACCAACTATTTATGGGAAATCAATCCATAAGATAGTTCTAATTAATAAACATAAAACATGAAAACTACCTAAAACTAAAACTAAGTAACTTTATTTTATGGGGGTGTCTTTATTAAAAAGATGCATGCCCCATTAACAATTATTATTTATTAACCTACCAAAAAATCTAACTTAATGTTAGGACTTTGGAATAAGTCCTAATAATAATTTGGCCAAAATCAGCACTTAAATATGCCAATTTCAAAGCTTTTAATATGTTTTAGTGTTTTTAGGCCAAATTATGCATTTTGGTAGAAATTGGTCAAAATCTTGATTGATAGTCATCGATGGCCAGATTTAGGTGTCTATAGTTTTCCCCTATTTAGGAAGATGTTACAAACTATAGGCATATTAATGTCTTCTCAAATAATGAGAAATGGCTTGTATGCTAAAAAAAGATGATGATTGAAGAATAAATCTCTAAATGGTTTTTTAAAAGCCTATGATGATGCCCCCTCGAGGGAGTGGACGTCACATATGTTGATGGATGGTCCCTCAAAAAGAAGCTGGAATAAAAAGGTGGAATAAACCCATGGGTGAGATTAATACAAATGAGAAAATGCTTGCATGCATTGATTTAAAAAGGATACTGATTTTCCCAAAGGTAGTTATAATTAAGAATAAAAGTCAAAAATAATGATTTGCTCATAGGTAGTTATAAGCATTAAGATGATGTGGATTGGATAAATATGATTGTGCCCTAGTTAGGTCTGATTAACAAGTATAACTCAAGGATATAGTCTGGAATATAGATTAAATATGATTGGGTGAAAAGTGATGAAAGAGATGAATAGAAGAATAATATTTGATCATTAGAAAAGATTTAGTTATACCTACCAACAAGGAGATGCATGTCCTTATTAGCAATAATACAACTAGAATGGTTAGCGATTTAATTTGATTAAGGGTGGGTGGAAGGTTTTTTCAAGGTGCCAAGGAGAAACTTCTGTAGCTCCATTGATTATAGACCTTCTTGAAGCTAATTTTTACTATAGCATGTGATGGTAGGCATCATGATAGAACACCATGAAGAATTGGTCAAAATATGCATAAATATTGACTCTTGATCCATAAACACTTGAAAATAATGCACTAATGATAAAAACCATGATGATAATGTTGATGTATGAATATGGATGGACTCAATAATAATGTGAACAAAGAATCACTCAATGAACACATATAGACTAAATCAAGGCAACAGTGTTGAAAGAAAAAAAATAGGCAAGTGAACAAACAAAAAATAAAAAGTGAATAAATAGACAAATAACTTGAAATAAATAAAAAAATAGAAATTATAAAAATAAAAGCGAAATAAAGCATCCTAACAATGACTTTGCCCTAGTAGGGTAGATCGAGGATAACTAACTAAGCGTAGATAGGACAAATGTTTTTGGATTTAGAAATATTTGAAATGTTTTTGGTATTTTGAGGTATCTCAACTCATTAGATAATGACAAGATACCCACTCACAAAATGGTGAGGGCATTTGGCTTAGGTTGCTCACAAAATGGTGAGAGCATGGCTTAGGTTGTTCATAAAATGGTGAGAGCATGGCTTATAGGGACTGAGGTGACCTCAACATGAATTTAACATGACCTACATAGTCCTAAAATGACCTCAAGTCACAATAATTCTATCCACACAAAAGATAGGGATAAACTTGACTAGGTCACAACACGTTCACAACATTACTTAGCTATTCAAATGAAAATAATAATGGCAAGGTGATGTGGCAATGCATGATAACCAAATGTTGACACTCATTTTCCTATAAGTGGTTATAACTAGGATACAACAGATCAAATAAATGATACTAATTTGCCTATATGTAGTTATAATTAGTAGCAAGACTAGTGAACACTAATTTGCCCATAGGTGGTTATAATTAGGCTCACATAAACCAACTTATTATAGGATGTAAGATGAAATATATCTTGCCAGATCAACTATCACACTAATTTCATATATTGTCATTGAAACATGGATTTGATAAGAGTTAAAACTTGATGAGAATCCCTTTGCAAAAAGTGTGGGAAGAACCAAAGTAACCAAGATCAAAATAGGATTGGGTTGGATGACTAAAAATAGGCTTTGGTCTAAATAAGAATGAAATGATAGGTTGGCATGGTATTACTTTAGGATAATGATGGTTTTTGATAGATTGGATAAAATGGTAAGAGGGTTTCCCCCAAGTGGTAAGGTGATTGGCTGGGATATCTAAAAATGGCAAAAAGATATGTCCCACTGGGTGTGCCATTATGTGAGCTAGGAATTTGACTCAAGAGAGGATGGTTAGTATCATATTAGTTATAAAATGAAAAAAAATGAAAGAAACACACTAACTAGCATAACATCTCTAGGCTTAGACACTAGGGGAGCTTAGTTGTCAAGACTAAAATAGAAAGCACAACTAAAATGCAAAAGAAACCTTCTTTCACCTTCCTTGGATGCTCCAAATAGCTTGTTGAAGTGGCTTTCTCAGTTTGTGCTCATGAAGTCTACATCAATGAAGTGTGGCTACCTCCATCTCTCCTTGTCACCATGTTTGGCTTTGTCTTGGATCAACAATTTGGCTTGAAATATTAATTCGCATGAAGCTTTAGAATCAATTCAACATTATAACTTTGCATTATTCAAGCTTATTTTTCATTTGTGCATGATAACTTTGGCTTATGAGAACTTAGAATTATGGCTTTGAGGCTTGTTATTTATATATTTTTGGAATGGTTTTAGGATCAACCATGAAAATCTATCTCAAGATTGAGATGTGTGGCCATGAATAAATCTAATTATGAAATTTAATCTACAAATATTCCCATTAATATTTGGGATAGAGGGGTATGGAATAGGCATGGAGGGTCTTAATGAGGCATGGGAGTCATAAATATTGATATTTTATACATTTATCAATTTATAACAAAGATTTAATCAACAAGTTCCATGGAAAATTAACTTAAGGCCCTAATTTGGTTTAATTATCCTTAAACATGATTAGTCAACTTTGATGCAAATCTTGGCAATTGGTGCACAAATTAATCAAATTGGTCAGAATGTCCTGTTATTGGCTCAAAAATTTGATTAAACTAAAATTAGAAGTCAATGTTAGATGTATTAGATATTTTATTCTATTTAGGATGTTTTCAACACCAAATAACATGGGTACATGTCTTGTGTATGATATTTGATAGAAAAGAGCAATCTAGGGCCCCCAAGTGCAAAATTGGCATTTTGACTCGAAATGATTTGATCAAAGTTAGCTAGCCTGTAAAATGCATTGCCCCATTTAAGGATACTTTGGCCAAAATCAACACTTGAATATGTTAGTTTCAAAGCTTTTAATATGTTTTAGTGTTTTTATGCCTAATTATGTATTTTGGTGGAAATTGGTCAAAATCCTAATTAATGGTCATCAGTGGCTAAATTTAGGTGTCTACATCTCTAGGTCTAGACACCACAAGCCATAAATGAATAAAATATCAGGATTTATGCCTCCCATGCCTCATTCAGACCCTCTATATCTATTCAATGCTCTTTTATCCCAAATATTAATGGAGATATTTATAGATTGAATTTCATATTTGGATTTATTCATGGCCACACATCTCAATATTGAGATGGATGGTCATGATTGATCCTAAAACCATTCCAAAAATCTATAAATAGCAAGCCTCAAATCCATAATTCTAAGCTCTCATAAGCCAAAGTTATCATGCACAAATGAAAAATAAGCTTGAATAATACAAAGTTATAATGTTGAATTGATTCCAAAACTTCATGTAAATTAATATTTCAAGCCAAATTATTGAGCCAAGCCAAGTTAAACCAAAGCCAAACATGGTGCCAAGGAGAGATGGAGGTAGCCACACTTTATTGATGTAGACTTCATGAGCACAAACTGAGCAAGCCACGTCAACAAGCTATTTGGAGCATCCAAAGAAGGTGAAAGAAGGTTTCTTTTGCATTTTAGTTTTGATTTCCATTCTAGTCTTGTCAACTAAGCTCCCCCTAGTGTCTAGGCATGAAAGAAGGTTTCTTTTGCATTTTAGTTTTGATTTCCATTCTAGTCTTGTCAACTAAGCTCCCCCTAGTGTCTAGGCCTAGAGATGTTATGCTAGTTAGTGTGTGTTTTCCCCTATTTGGGAATATGTTACAAAATTTTGGCAAAGAAATGTCTTCTCAAATAATGATTAAAGGCTTGTATGCCAAAAATAAGATGATGATTGAAGAACAAAGATTCAAATGGTTTTTGAAAAGCCTATGATGATGTACCCTCAAGGGAGTGGCTATCACATATGTGGATGGATGGTCCCTAAAAAAGAATCAAGAATAAAAATGTGGAATTAACACATGGATGAGATTAATCTAAATGAGAAAATGCTTGCATGCATTGATTTAAAAAAGATACTAATTTACCCAAAGGTAGTTATAATTAGGAATAAAAGTCACAAATAATGATTTTCCCATAGGTGGTTATAATCATTAAGATGACCTGGATTGGATAAAGATGATGGTGCCTCAGTTAGGGATAATTATCAAACATAACTCAAGGATACAACCTAGAATATAAATTAAATATGAGTGGGAAAAAATTTAGATGTGATGGTCTAATAGAAGCCATAAACAACCAAACATATGAGGATGCAAAGTGATGAAAGAGATGCATGGAAGAATAAGATTGACTTATATAAAATATTTAGTTTTACCTATCATAAGGAAATGCACATCCTTATTATCAATGATACAACCTAGATGGTCAATGGGTTGATTCGATCAAGATTGGATGGGAAGATTTTCCAAGGTGCCAAGGAAAAAATTCTTTGGATCTATTGTTTTTAGACCTTCTTGAAGCTAATTTTTGTTATAGCATGTGATGGTAGGCATTATGATATAACACCATGAATACTTGGCCAAAATATGTGTAAGGACTGACTCTTGATCTAATAAACACTTAAAAATAATGCACCAATGATAAAAAATATGATGACAATGTTGACATATGAATATGGATGGACTCAAGAATAATGAGCATAAGGAATCACCCAATGAACACATATAGACTAAGTCAAGACAATAATATCAAAATCAAAAAAATAGGCAAGTGAATAGACAAACAAATAAATAAAAATTACACAAATAAATAAACAAATAAACATAAAACCTAAAAAAATTTAAAATAAAGCACCCTAATAATGACCATGCTTCAGTAAGGTAGATCAAGGATAACTAACTAGGCTTAGACATGACAAATGTTTTTGGTCTTTTTTTGAATATCTCAACTCGATGGATAATTATGAGATACTAAATGGTTCAAGCTAAAAAAATGGTGAGATCATGGCTTAGGTTTCTCATAAAATAGAGATAGTATGGCTTAGGGAGACTGAGATGACCTCAACATGAATTGAGCATGACCTACAGATTCCCTAAATGATCTCAATTCACAGTAATTCCATCCACACAATAGGTGAGGAAAAACCAACTAGGTCCCAACAAGTTCTCAAATTTGAAAAAGGGCTAGTCAAATGAAAACAATAATGGCAAGGTGATGCAGTAATGCATGATAAAAAAATGTTTACCCTAGTTTGCCCATAGGTAGTTATAACTAGGATACAATGGATCAGATCAACGATACTAATTTTCCCATAGGTGGTTATAATTATTATCAAGATCAATGAACACTAATTTTCCCAAAGGTAGTTATAATTAGGATCACATAAACTAACTTTGATATAGGATGGAAAATGAAAGATATCTTACCAGATCAACTATCACACTAATTTCATATACGATCATTGAAACAAAAATTTGATAATATTTTAAACTTGATCAGAATCCCCTCATAAAAAGTATGGGAATAACCAAAGGAACCAAGATCAAAATAAGATTGGGTAGGATGACTAAAAACAATCTTTGGTCTAGATAGGAAGGGTATGGTTTTTCTTAGGATAATGATGGTTTGATAAATTGGATAAAATGGTAAGAGGGTTTACCCCAAGTGATTGGCTCAAATATGCGACAATGGAAAAAGGATATGTAACAATGACAATGGCATGGCAATGAAATGGTATGGTACATATTTGGTTCTGGCTTGGGTATGATAAATGGCATATGATTCTATTGTTCCTTATAAAATAGATATGCACATCCTAATCAACACATGATACAAATAGAATATATAATCATGTTAATTTTTAGCCCACACCTTGTCTGATTAGTTGCTTTGTCAAGAGCTACCTATAGATTTAGTTGTCAAGAATGTTTTTGTGAGCTTCATCAATCATTAATTTTGATTCCTTCAAATGTCGAGACAAGGTATCTTTGTAGCCTCTACAAAGGAAAGTATGGCCATGGATGGTAAATAGGGATAAATAATGGATGGTAGGTTTAATTATGAAATGTAATGGTGGATGATAATGGAATGTATAATGGAGTGAAAATAAATGAAGATCAGGACTTTCAGTCACACATAATGTTGTTGATGTTAAATTCAACATAACTTTAGTTATGGTGGGGCCGAAGACTTGTTATCTCGATAAGACTATTAGCATTTTAAATTATTTAGGCTTAAGAGTAACTACCATTTGATTAAGTTGTAGATCGAAAGCTATTTTTATTTGATCTTGAATTTTGTCTTCATCAAGCAGTGAAGAAATTTTGTGCTTAGTGATTGTCACCTTGAAGAGGTTTTCACCAATGAAGTTGTCTTGATTGTCCCATAACACTTTGAGAAGGTTTCTCTAATGAACAATGGATTTTGAATTTTATTTTATTCTAGCACTTTATAAAAAGTTTCACTAAAAGATGTTGAGTTTGAACTTTGCGTGTTCCATAGCACCTATGAAAAGGTTTCACTAGGTGAGTGTTCTTATACTACATGAATGTGGTCTTGGCCTCCTTTCCCTTCCTTAACAACTATGTCATTATGGATGTAGTTCAATAAAGTGTGATTTTTTTAGTCCTAATCAACACTTATGGGAGATGGAATGTCAATAATATGGCTATGTTGGTTGGTGGTAATGGCTTGTGGAATGGTAATGGAATGGAGTTTGGCATCACAATCCTCATAGAATATACTAGGATAACTTATGTCGATGCTGAAGTAATCATCCTCAAAAATCATAAAAGGATCACAAATCTATTCAAATTGATCTGTAAGGCATGCATAACCAATGTTGTAATAGTCATGAACATATTTTGTATCTGAATCTAATTATAACTCAATAGATTTTAAATTTGATATTGAGACTAATTTTGATTCTAATTTTGATGCTAAATATGATGTTGGTTTAATAATAGAACCTATCTCTAACTCTGATTCTTCATCTGATGGGTACTTTTTTATAATGATGTCTTGTTGAATGTTTGGTATTAGACAAGTAATGATCTGTGATGGCATGGTGGGCTCCACAAAAACTAGTTTGTCAAAGTGGGACTCCTCTATAATGGAAAAAAGGTCAAGAAACAACTCCTCAGAGATTGGATTAGAAATAAGAGGCTCTTGAAAAATAGGCATATGGTTGAGGTAATGATTTTCCCAAAGGTAGTTATAATCATTTAGAAGTGACTCAATAAAGACTGGCTCATCAGAGTGAGACTCCTCAACAACTGGTTTAAGATTGAAAGGTGATTCATCATAGGTTGACTTATCATAAATGGTTGGTTCAACAAAAAAATCTTGGCTTGGTTGGTTATTCTATCCTTGGTTTCCAATGAGTTGGAAAATACTAGTTTGGAACACAACTTGGTCTTCAAATGATTGAAATAGTTGAGGTTTGGATGGGATTGGTACTAGATGAGGAATGACCTATGGCTGGATAATAGTAGAGCATTGGGGAACATGATTTATCACATGAGACAAAGGATGAAGTCCTAAATGGTAATGATAGGGTGGTGTGGAGTTTGATTGCTTGCACAAGCCAAAGGACTAGGTCCTAGAATGATGAAGGGGCATTATGGAGCTTGATTGCTCACACAAGCCAATGCATCTAAGTCCTCCTCATAAATCATATTATCCTAATCTTGAGTTGGATCATAAGATAGTTTTTGAATATGTTTTGTGTACTGATTATTGTAAAGAGGGTATGGATCTGTATCCCAAAAACCATTATCTATAGTTGGGTCTTCAAAGTCCTCCTCATAAACCATATCATCTCAATTGGTCTTTTAATTTAGATTTTTTGGATTTTAACTATGTTGCCCATATGGATTATTATAGGGAGAATAATAAAAATCCTTTGAAAATCTTTCTCTATAGGGGTTCCTAGTGGGATTTTGTGTGACCATTCTATCATAAGTTGTATTGTACATGAATCTGCCATAAGTGTAGCTAGACATATCTACATAAATGATGAAATATTTGAAACAAAAAGGCTTAGAGTTATACAATCTCTAAAAAACTATGTCCAAAGGATAAATGATTCAAATTTGGTCTGACTTAGTCAAAAGTGGAGATGTATCTCCAAACATTGATTTGATCATGGATCTATATCTCCAAAATGGTTTGTGATAAAACTTAGCATAAAATAGTCTAACATCAAATGTCTAATGTAAAATGTCATATACATAAAAGGTCAAGCATTTGAATAAAAACCAACATGTCAAAATTTTCCAAACAAGTTCTAAACTAGGAAAGGGAAAAGAGTCACTAGGTCTTTGCCCAAACACAGAGTCAAAATCTAGGCTTAAATAGGATGTGCTAGGACTTTTAGCCAAATGACATCAAATTCTAGGCTTGAAACAAAGGCATGATGTGATTTGATTTAATCTCACAAGTTTGGAAATAACTCTGATATAGACCTGACACACAAAATCAAACATAAACATGATCAATTGGCATTAGGCATAAGGAAAAAGGCTCTTGAATAAAGGTTGTGTTCTCCCAAATATAGGCACAAACAATGATAAGGATATGCTCTATGAATAAACAAACAATCAATAGTCTTCAAATTTGAGTAATCAATTAGCCAAAGTTATGCAACCCAAAAGAGAAAGATCTATGTATCAACCCCATGAATTGAGGCCCAAACAAAAGTAAATCAATGTTTGAATCTAAACTTGACAAAGTTAATTGAAAACTCAACATTGAAAACTAGGATTTGACCAAACAAGCTAGATAAGATTAGACAACATGATGATGCATAAACAAAGTCCAAATGACATATGTGATTGGTTTTTAAAAAAATGGTTTTTGATACAATGGTAAACAAGTCTTGAAACAAATTGAATAGCCTAATGGTGTAAGCATACTCAAATGATATGATCAATGTTATGTTTCAATGACTCAAAGACAAAATAGTTTGATATGATTGTGGCATTGTAACACTACCCTCGAAAACTTAAATGACACAAACACAAACAAATTTAGCAAAAATTTCAAGGCATGAGTGTGGTGTAAAACGGATAGCATAATGCCTCTTTAGATAAAAGAGTGATGTATAAATAAATTGGTTTTGACATGGTTATAAACAAACAATCAAGTTTTAGTCTCAAAACATACCAAGCAAAAATGACCAAAATATACTAAGTATAATCATCCAAATCCAAACAAGGGTATGGCAATGTGGGGTTGACTAAATGATTCATGCAACAATTTAGGTGACAATTCGGGTGACAGTTCCACCCCAATTGATGGTGGAACTTCTGGGAGCCATAACTTGTTAGGTTGTGGAGCTAAAAGTTTCACTGATGCAGACATGGAGGAGGTTGCAGAAGAGTTGCGGAGTGTCACAGACACCGGCGTCGGTCTTGCCAATCAACGACGATAGGTAGGAGACAGGAAGCAACCAACGTCGGTCAGAGATCGGTTGATGTCGGCACCCCCCAGGCAGATAGGGACTGATGTCGGTTGCCTATGTGGTTTGGACTGCGGATGTTACAGGCAGTTAGCTAATGAACCAAGTGTTTGCATGATGAGAGCTAATTTTAGACTGAGAGCTGCAGATCTAATTATTGTAATTAGATGTCTAATTATTGTTTGGATGAGATCTATATAATAGACTCATGGTTGTATTGTAAACTAGTGCTAGGGAGTAAGAGAGCAAACAGCTCCTTCAGAGAGAGGTAGAGCAATGGTGCGTTCCTCCTAGTGCCACAGTACCAGGTGTGTGGGTGCTGGATTGGAGAATCAGCAGGGTTCTTCATGTATGTATGATCTTGGTCATCAAGTGAGCATGGCCTCTATAGGAGATCTGCATGGTAGGTAAGATCATTGATCTATAGGTGTATGTGTGTGCAAGGTCAAGGTTCACAAGTGTGCAGAACTAGGTTGATTTGCAGGTGTGCAAGATCAGATAGGACAGCAACACAACAGGGAGCAGAATCAGGTAGGATTTACTTGGAGTACAGGTGTGTACTCAGATAGAGCAAAGAGGAAGGCAAGGGAGCTCCTTCCATAAGTATGTTCTGTTGAATTGCAGGTTGTTGCAGGTTCATGGGAGATCTACTTAAAGTACGTTGAGTACTTGTGGAGTGCGTGGAGCACTTGTGGTGTGCGTGGAGCACTGGAGGTGAACACCAACTCAGTGTTTGAGTTGGGTGTTGGGACCTAAGAGAGAGAGCTTTGAGGAGAGAATTACTGTTCACTTGAGGTGTGGGAAGCCTCTGAAGAGGTGGTGGAGAAGAAGTGGCATCTTCTCTATTGTATTCTTTTCTGTATGAGTATTAATACAAGTTGTGTATTGTCTCTCATATCATGTGTTATTCTGAATTATAGTTACTTGTGATTCTGGTTAATTTCTGCATATTAAGTTGTTTGGCCTGGTAATCAATTGTGTGCTTTTGGTGTTTCATATCCTGACATAACTTTTGCATCATAGCTCTAATTGACTCGCTGTTTGAACTTTTTGACCCCTGAAAACCCAACAGAAGTGCCCCAAATTTTAATTTTAGTATTATAGTCTAAAAATAGTAAGTTTATAAAAATAGTAATTCCTCAAATTTTGTATTGTTTTAAATCTTGGAATTCAAACCACGTAATCTCCCTCCTAGAATTCTATATACATATGAAAATAGTGAGGAACCATAATACAGAATTCGAGGAACACACTAACTTGCATAAAATGAAAGAAACACATTAACTTGCATAAAATCTCTAGGCCTAGTTACTAGGGGAGCTTAGTAACAAACATACATATGAAAACAATAACTAAAATACAAATAAATCATCTTTCACCTTCCTTGGATGCTCCAAATATCTTGTTGAAGTAGCTTGCTCGGTTTGTGCTCATGATGTCTACATTAATGAAGTGTGGCTACCTCCATATCTCCTTGGCACCATGTTTGGCTTTGGCTTGGCTTGGATAAATATTTGGGCATAATAACACTAAAATGTAATGATTTTGAATGCATTTGGGAATTATAAGTTTGGCATAAAAGAGTTTCAAATTCAATAGGCAAGGCCTCCTATTTATAGCTTTTTGGAATGGTTTTAGGATCAACCATGACCATCCATCTCAAGATTGAGATGTGTGGCCATGAATAAATCCAATTATGAAATTTAATCTACAAATATCCCCATTAATATTTGGGATAGATGGGCATTAACTAGGCATGGAAAGGCTTAATGAGGCATGGGAGGTATGAATCCTGATATTTTATGCATTTATGGCTTGTGGATGCCACCCCATAGGATGATGTTATTTGATGATGTAGTTAATGACAATAAATTTCTAATAAATATTTATTCAACAAGTTCTATGGAATTTTTAATTAGGCTCATTATCTAAATTAATTATTTTTAAGCATGATTAGTCACTTTGGTGCAAATTTTGGCCCTTTGGTGCACAAATTAATTAAATTGGTCAGAATGTCTTGTTGTTGGATCAAAATTTAACTAGATTGGAATTGAAGTTTATTTTAGATGTATTGAATTTGTTATCCCTTTTAGGATGTTGTTAACACCAAATAACAAAGGCACATGTCTTGTGCAAGATATTTGATAGAAAAGAGCAATCCAGGGCACCTAGGTGCAAAATTGGCATTTTGACTCAAAATGATCTAATCAAAGTTAGCTACTTCATAAATTGTATTGCCCCATTTATGGATACTTTGGCCAAAATCAGCACTTGAATATGTCAATTTCAAAGCTTTTAATGTGTTTTAGTGTTTTTAGGCCAAATTGTGCATTTTGGTAGAAATTGGTCAAAACCCTGATTGATGGTCATTAGTGGCTAGATTTAGGTTTCTAAAACATTGATTCAAGGTCTCAAACTAGATAAATAAAGGGGAATATAGTCACTATAAGTATTTGGTGGTAGTGAACTGATCATTTACCAAGTAAGATTTAAAAGCACAATAAAGAATAACTTTCTAAGATCTTACAAACATAAGGTTTGGGTCTTGTTAGAAGATTTTATCACTTTAAACATTCAAGTCGTACCAAGATCATAGAACAAATATGTTGATCGCATGGCCTTAGTGGGTTCTCAATATAACCTACCTGAAGAGATAAAGAAGAATAATAGCCAACATGTAAAATTAATAGTGAGGTCATATGTTCTTGATAATGCAACTAACTGGAAAGTTTTTGGTAATGGTCAAAAAATTGTTAATTTTCTTTGAGATGAGGTTGAATTCTTAGACAAAAATCAGCCATGACTCCAAGAACAATATGGAGATTAATCATTAGTTGAATACAAACAAACTGCCCATGGGTCTAGTAACTTTGGAAAGTATCTTCAACTCTAATGATTAGTTGAAAGGTGAAAAGAATAATTTCATAGTCAATAAAGAATACTGTGAGCCAATAGTCATTTAAAAATTCAAAGTATTAAAGATTGGAAAGGTATGTAATACTTCTAAAAAGCAAGATTTTGTTAAGTTGTGTCAAGAATTTTATGATAACTTCACTTGGAGTTATAAAGATCTAAGGGCTTTTGAACCTAGATTATCCCAACACATAATAGAGCTTGACCTAAATATGAATCTAGTTTGAAAAAAATAGAGACTAATAAATCCAAAAATAGAACGCTTGATGAAGAGTGAGCTATCTAAAATGATAGAGGCTAACATCATGTTACCTATCAAACACTCATTTTGGGTTGTTAACTTGGCCCTTATAATGAAAATAATGATTAAATTAGAATTTGTATAGATTTCAGTGACCTAAACAAAGCATCCTTAAAGGATCATTACCCACTTCCACCCATGGAGCAAAATTTTCAAACTATATTAGGATCTAAAAGGTTTTCCCTTTTAGACAATTATTCTATATATAACCAAATCCTAGTAAAGGAATAAGACTAGTTCAAGACTAATTTCACTATAAAATGGGGCACATATGCCTATAAAAAGATGCCTTTCAATCTAAATAACACTAGTGATACTTTCTAAAGAGCCATGGATATGTATTTCAGGGGTTTGATAAATGAGATGATCTTAGTGTACCTAAATAACATCACCATTTATTCAAAACATGTTAGTGACCACCTAGATCACCTTAGGAAATTTTTCAAAAGGTGCAAATAATTTAGAATTTACCTCAATCCAAAAAAATGTGCTTTCTTATTTCATGAAGGGAAACTATTGAGACACATTGTTTCAAAAGATGTTCTTGCAATAGACCTAGAGAAAGTAAGTTTTATATCTTCACTAGCACTTTTGAGCCATTAAAAGGGATTACAAAGTTTCCTAGGAAAAATAAACTTCATAAGAAGGTTCGTTCCAAATTTTGCCTCCATGTTCAAGCCCCTTACTACCATGCTTAAGAAGGGGGTTAGTTTTAGCTAGACATGAGAAGGAAAGGATAATTTTGAAACCATCAAGTAGGCTATTTCTCAAGCTCATACCTTGGTCAACCCTAACTATGAGAATGATTTTATTATTTATGATTTTGGAGGGGAAGATACCATGGCAGCTATTTTGATCCAACATAATAAAGAATAGTTGGAGCAGCCTATATCTTTTTTCAGTCAATCATTGAAGGATTATGAGGAAAAGTATAGTTTTGTTAAGAAGTAAGTATATGCTGAAATTAAAGCTCTCAAAAATTTTAGGCATATGCTCTCCAATAATAAAATTAATTTGATGTTTAGTCACCAAAGCGTTAAGGAATTCCTGTTGATCCAGGAAATAAATGAGAAGAGAGTGGGTTGGATCAAAAAAGCCATGGAATATGACATGAACATCAAAATAACTAAGCTCATAAGAGGAAAGGGCTTATGTGAATAACATGCTTCTGATATAAAGATTACTAATGCATCATCTGATGTAGTATATGTTTAGCAGGCATTCCAACTAGCTATTCACATCTGATCAGCAACTAGATCAGTGACATGACTATCTTCCTACAGATTGGTGAATATCTGCATGAGTTCTAGCAATCCAAGAAAAGGTACTTCAAACTCCAATCTATTACTTATGTTCTGGTTGATGGGATATTTTTTGGGAAAGGTATTAATGCAGTTATGTTGAGGTGCATCAATCATGATCAAATTCCCAATGTTATTGAGGTGTTTCATGATGGCTCATTGGGTGGACATTTCTTCGTAAGAACCACTGCCATCAAAATAATGAGGGAAGGCTAATATTGAACTGACTTATTTAAAAATGCACACAAATGCTAAAGAATTATGAGAAACGTGCCTAATTTGTAGGCAAGCAAAGATTAGTATCCCTCCCTCTCAAACCAAGCCATTTTCTCAATGGGGATTGGATTTCATTGGCATGATTAATCCACTGTTTAGTATAGGCCACAAATGGGTTCTTACAAAAATTGATTATTTCACTAGATAGAATAAAGTGGTTGCATTGAAATATGTCACAAAATCATCTATACTAGAATTTATGGATGGCCTTATCATAGGATATGGTGTTCCTTACACCATTATCTCAAAAAATTTCAAAGCTTTTATGGGTGCTTTAGGTGAGTAAATGGGCTATAAGGCACAATATATAGCTAAATACCTCATCCAATTATTACATGCAAGGTAATGACTTGGATAAATCTACCAACAAAAATATCATAAGGATTATCAAAAGGATAATGGAGGATAACCAAAAGACATGGCACAAAAATTTAAAATTCAACTTTGGGCTGATAGGATCACTCCTAAGAGAGCCATTAAAAATTCTCCATTCATGTTGGTATATGGAAAGGAAGCTAGAGTTCCACTATCAATAGATTTACCATCTCTAGAACTCAATCATTAGTTGGAATTAATATAAAATGATGAAATGACAGTGTAGTTGGTAGAAATCATGAAGTTAGAAGAAGTCAAGAACTAGTTAATGCAAGTTTTGGAATAAAATTAGGCTCAAATAAAAAGAACTTTCAACAAAAAGTCATCTAACATGAGCTTTAATGAAGGAGAAATGGTTCTAAAATGGGATGCAAAAAGAACCAAACTAGGAAAGCATACAAATTTTGATGTAATATGGAGTGGTTGATACATCATAGCTTAGTGTAAAGGAGCAAATGCATTCTAGCTATCCAGGCTCGATGGATCAGAGCTACCTATCCTAGTCAATGGGATATACCTCAAAGCTTGATTCTAAGGTTGGAATTATTTCTAAAACATTGTATATATTAGGTTTAGTTGGTTTCCCCAAATAAGTGCTTTTGCATAAGTCTGTAACTCATTAGAATTTTTTATTTCCTTAGTTTGTTTCTATTTTGTTTTTCCCCATTTCATTCTTATTTTAACAATTGCCATTCTGCTCCACTTAAAGTGTGTTAGAACTTAAAATGACTCCATGCCCAATAAACTAGAAGTCTACTAGAAAGAAATTGATTAGCAAGAAATCACCCCATAGAGGTTGCCAATTTTTTTTGATATTTTTGAGCCAAAAATATCAAAACATCTTGTACCCTAAGAGACCCATTATTTTGCCAGAAAAAAGCTTTAAAGTGACTATTAACCATTTTTGACCACAAGTCAAAATGAGTCAACCCTCTATAGTCCAAAACTTGATATAGGAGTTTATTATCATGTCATAGGGTGTGTTATAGTCAAATTTATGTGTTTTAATGTGTTTTTAGCCTTGGCCATGGTCACATTTAATCCTTGTGTCATTTTGGGTCATTTAAGGGTCATATATGGGTCATAATTGAGGGTGATACAATTTTCAAGGTGTATAAGTATTCTAATATTCCTTTCAACATCTAATATGTTATATTAATTATCAATAATGTTAAGACTAACTAAAACTTGCAGGTTCCTAACTGAAAGTCAATAAAATAAGTGCAAAAGAGGGATTTTTAAAGGTTATACATCATGTGGGGAAGAGTGGCATGTGGGAGAATCTCATGAAGTGACCCTTAAACTTCCCTAAATCCATTTTCATGATTTATCTACTTTTAAAGTGCCAATTTTTTTTACCAAAACCATTCTATCTCTCCATCACTCCACTAGGCAAGTGAAACTAGTTAATATGTCTTTTGATGGTATGACCAATAGGAGGACTTCTAGGTTAAATGCTCTTGCTGATGGATAGTAAACTTGGTCTAATTAATTTTCATGTTTGGATTTGGAATAATAATTTCCCATACTTTATGAACCATTCTTAACAAGTTGCTTTTCTTATTTTGATAGCTAATCCCCACACCCTTATTTTGAGAATTTTTAGAGAGTCTAAAACTTGTTGAGTGCTCACATACCATGCACATTGTTCTAATTATTGCCTTGTCTACAACTAAATGTACTATACATCTATAGCTGCCCTCAGGAGATGATAACATTGAAAGGAAGAATTTGAATTGGGTTAAAGTGTTTCATGGTGAAAAATATCCATTTGAGAGTTGATGGAGGGTCCAAGAATAGTTGTAAACATAGACAACATGCAAATTATTCATGTCTTTTCTTAATTTACTATACATTGAAATGTCCACCTACAGGTGGCACTAACAAAGGTTTGAAAGTGTTGTTCAAAGGTGTGTGAACATGTTTTGAGACCCTTATTGAGGTCTTAGGATGTTGGAGATACCATTATAGTCATGTTTGAAACATTGGATTAATAGGCAGACTTGAGAGCCACTTCAAGATAAGAGAATTGAACTTTAGGGATAGGTTCCCTAAAAGCTCCAAAATAGAGCCCTAGGCACTTTTGGTGATGCCATATAGCAGTGTTGTAGGGAGTCTTGATGAATCCAAGTAAATATATATTGTAGCCTTTATGAAGGGGTAGAAACCTGAAAAAGAGAGGGGATGTTTAACTAAAGTAACATAATGTATGGAGGCTTCAGTGTTACACATTTATTCACTACAACTTTTTAATGATTGTTATAGGATTCAAACTTCCAAGTGACCTTCACATCCTAAGGTGGCATTGTAAGAACATCTCCCCATGGTGAGTGATTCCATTAGAGTAAGGGGCACATTAATGACTTAAATAAATTGGAGGAGAGATAAATCATAGGGTATTGACTCCCATAAGCACCTACAGGTGTAATTTTTCTAAAAAAAGGCCACCTATAGCCTATATACAGGTGCTTATAAACTCATAAAGTGAACCTTGGAATATATCAACCTATAGGAAAAAACCAAGTCACTGGAAGTTGATTCCAAATGATTCAAAAGACCCTAAGATTTGAGACATTAAATTAAAGGTTGATAGCTACCTATAGGCCCTTTGTTACTCCAAAATGGTCAACTATAGTTGACTACAATTAACAATGCTCTGAGATATGATTGTCTTGGTGATTGGCCTAGCATCTAGGTGATAAGAGGTGAGATAAATGACTATGGGAGGATAGTGATGACTCCAAGAAGGTCTCTAGGCATTTCATATAATATATAAGACAAAATATACATGTATAGTCATGGTGAAACATAAAACACAATCACATATAGTTAGCACCTATGTTAATACCATCATAAGGTATGCAATGAAGGAATTGGCAAAGAGAAGAGAGTGTTGACATGATATAGAGATTAATTAAAGTGTTTTAAATTACATGAAATTCTAAATTCAATATAATAAATCATTGAAGGGTCCAATCTCCAAAGTATACCACAGTCACAGTCAACTTACAAACTAGACCAATCAATGTGAAAGTGAGCAATGGAAGGTTGGAAAAAGGTTTGATGATCAGCATATGGGAGAGGGAATCCATAGTGAAAATTTACACTTTAAAATACTCTAATATAGTGTAAATATGGATTTATGAAGTTTATATTATGAAAACCTATAATCCATACTTAGAAATCTATACACAATTAATGTTCTAAGGGTTTATTTTAGGTTTTGAGGCATTTGGAGATGCTAGGGGTATTAACCAATCCTAATATTTTTTTTATAGAGAATCCCCATCAATTGAAGAATCCTAAAATAAATTCATTTTATGTGGGAAAATAGGGGAAGTTCCCTCTATTTTATCTCAAACAGAGGGCAGTCCCCAAATATGTAAATCCTACAGGTTAGTCATGAAAAGGAGAAGAAGATAGAGGTTTGATGAAACCTTGAAACAAGATGTGTAAATATATTATATACATGTAAAAATATGAAAAAAAATCACAAAGGTTATAAACCAAATAAGTTGGTCCAAACCTACAAGTATGTAGACATACCCATTAGGTCTAATCTAGGCCTAAAGCCCTTAAGGGGGTCTACTACCACTTTTGACATTAAATGAAAATTAAAATGAGTAATAAAATGTTCATATGGTATTTTAAAGTGTGTTCAAGCTTTTTTAATGTAGAATAAGCCATAGGGAAGACACATCTTGGCTTAAGATCATCATAAGTTATGCAGAATGGAAAACAAAGCTCGAGAGGATAACTTGAGATATTCACACCTACATGGATACTTTTCATGGGAATAAAAGGAGTTATGGAATGGTGAAGGAGGTATTTAACAAGGATTTTGTGTATTTTTTTTACAAAGTGTATGTTAGAACTATGTGAACAATCTTTAGAGGATAAAATAACTCTAAACCCTCTAAAACCCTTACTAGTGACCTGATTAAGAAAATGAAGTAAGAGAGGAATATAAGAGGGATATAATGGATTGGGAAATTATTTAATATTTCATTAGACTCTATAGAGATCATCCCCACCCATTTTTATTGTACCCTACTTGTACAAATAAGGCACAAAACTAGTTTTTTTGACAATTTTTGGTATTTTTTAGGTTCAACAAAGAGTTATGGGATGAAAGTAACTTTGAGAGATAGGTTGGGACCTGATATAACACCTAATGTCCATTTCATGCATCATAAAATCTCACAAGTGCCTCTATAAGTGCCTTCATCTCAGCCAGTCCAAACTGGCATAGTGAACAAGCAAGTGAGAGGGTGAAAGCTCTAAGTGGTAGGAATTTTAAGGTCTATTTGAGGAATATATGACTATGAGAGTTATTTTAAATTGTTATATACTCATATATATGTATTTTATTGGAAAATTAAAGACATATTTGGTGCCAAGTGTGAAGGGTGAGTGAAAGAGTAGTTATTTGCATTGTAGGTAGTGATAACTCATGTTCAGAAGAATATCAGTGATTAGGGATACAACCAATGCATGTTTTGGATTTTTTATAACCCCTCACTATTATTTAAATCATATCATATATCCCTAGTGTATTTTGGGATGTTACAAGAAGGCCAAATGATGAAGGCAATTTTCTAAGCAAGCAATGAATAATCCTATGTCACATTTCAATAGTTTCATGATTTGAGGGACATTTTTCCAAGTATTGTATGGTATATTATAAATTCCTCTCTCCTACATGTGTTACTCCATTTCTTAAATTGACACATTGTATATTGACTCTTGTACTTCTTTCTTCTCACTTCTCTCTCAATTTTTATAAGTAGTAGCCATTTTGGCTCTTGTAAAAAATACCACACCATGTATGTCAAATCCCTACTAGATTGACATTGTATTTTTCCTTTGAAAAATAAATTAAATTCTAGTTTTGAGCTCATGAATATTTGTCTAAGTGTGCAAAGTGATGTATGGTGATGTTACATGATAACCATCTATCCTTGCTTCTCCTTATTCTCTTATGTTTATTTAATAATTACTATTCTAATAGGTTAGATAGATTGTATTTAGTGTGTTAGGATCCTTTAAAGTGTATAATTATTCTTATATTGTGTAATATTCCCTCTGGTTCACTTACCTTGTGTTATCTCATTCATATCACCTCTATGTTGAGAAACTTATGTTAGAACCCCATAGGACTTGGAAGCTAGTTTGTAGGTCTTGTTTCATTATGATAAAATTATGATGGTGTTTTGGAAATAATCCTTGTGTATCAACCCATTAGATTAGTTTCATTTCATGCAAGTTTCTATCTCATTTCCCATAAGTAACTAGTTAAGTAGTAGATAAGCATTTCAAGGTATCTTCATGGAGATAGCCCTTAAACCTCCATTTCTGCTATAGGTAAAACCACATACCTAGAAGTATTCCCATGTTTCCAAAATATGGAGGAAGCTTGAACACTCTCCTCTAGGGTGAAAGATTTGGTGACAATAGTGACCAAGGAAAACTTTTTCCAATACCTAGTGGAAACTAGAGATTTGAGTGCAGTTCATAACTTGTAAAGTTGTAAAGTACACCTAAATTTTTGCTTCCTACTTACCCAATACCCAATAGAAAGTGTATCTCTAGTTACACTTTACAGCTTTAAAATTTACAAAATATAACCAGAACCCTACCTTCTACTCTTATTTAACACCCACTAAAATTAGAACTTTGATTGAGCTTTGTAACTTTACAAAGTTGTAAAGTGAAACTCAAATTCCACTTTCCACATTTCACAACACCTATAGAAACTAGAACTCCAATTGCACATTGAAACTTTACAATGGTGTAGAGTACAACTCAAGTTATGATTTCTATAATTCCTCCCTACTTGTGGGAATCAAAACTTTGATTGCACTTTGAAAAGCTGAAAAGTGCAAACAAGGTTCCACTACCCACTTCCTCCACCAAACCACTTGATCAAAAGCATAGATCAAAATGAAAAATGCAATTTTGCAACTTGAAAAATTTCACTACAACTTTAAAACTATGTCTTTACCACCATTTTCCCAACCACCACCTTATTCAACATTAAATATGGTTTTGAGAAATAAATTTAGGTTTTTTGGTCATTTGTTTAACATTTGAAAAATTGAAAATTGGATCTTTGTGTGCCAAGAAGCTCTTTAATGCCTTGCCAAACAATGTCTCACCAATACTACACTTCACCATTACCATCCTCTACACACAAGAATGATATTACTCTATAGCATCCTATATTTCCTTTAAACATTACAAATTATTTTTCTCTGTTAAATCTAAAGTGTTATGTTAGGTTTAGGTTTTTACCTTAAAATTTTTCAAATAGATTTCATTGATAGTATCATTTGTTATTTATCTTTTCTTTCATTTTGCATACTATCAAACCAAGGTTATTCTTTTCATTCTTTCCAAAAATCTAGGGTTATTATCAGTTTTGAAATATAGAATATTCTCATAGGATTCCCCACATGAAATCTGACAAAAACCCCTCTTATTTTTTCAAGGTCAAATACCATGGAGATCCAAGATGTAAAAAAACATAGAATCCCCAATGGAGATTTCTATTGCTCTAACAACTCCAAATCCCCATAAAAAATATGACTTGATATTACAAACCAAATACCACACCAAAAATTTCATCAAACTTTGCAAGTGCAAATTACAAGTCAAAATCCCATTGGACACTTAAGCTATAATTACACATTATATCTCCACTGGACTTTTCACCTATAATTATAAGCTGAAATCCCATTAATTTTTTTACCTACAATTACAAGTAAAAAATCCACCAACTTTGTAGTCGGTGTTCCCATGTAATTTTTCCTAAAATACATGTCTAGAAAGGAAATGAAGTTTAAGTCAAAGGAATCTAGTGTCCTATTTATCCTAGACTCTAACGTAAATGAGATCAGGTCAACATAGATATAGGTCACATGTACCTAGTAAATTTTTGGAATAGAATAAATGTTAAATTCAAGAATGATTGGATTCAAATCATCTATGATAATGGGTTAACCAAGATAACAACTTTCCCACTATTAGTGTAGAGTCTTGAGCTTGTTCTCACAATGGCAAATCCTATGATGCTAAGAATAGGGGGGTGGTGAATGATAAAGAAAGAATATTATGAACCTGGACCTTGATTTCTTAGATAATATATTCCTAATTATAGAATATGAAAGCTATCTAGACATAACCCCTAACTCTTAAGAAGTTTTGTAAAGATAATAATATTATCTATTTGTGGGTTCTAAATAAATAATGGCTAAAAACCTCTAGACCTACATCTAATAGAATGCCTAAAACATTAGATATAATAGACTTCAAAGATGAAGTAGGTGACATTATCATACTCTTGCATAGAGTTATAAGGAACCTAAATGCTAATAATTATCAGGATTAGATGTACCAATATATCTAGGTTATCCACCAAAATAAACAGTACATCCACTAAGCCCAATTGATTTTTGACTCCATTCATAAATAGTTAATGAAAGTCCAAACTATAGGAAAGTTTTATATGACCTCATAATTGGTTTATATATTATCAAAATGGAGGGAATTTCCAAGATTGAACACAGTGCCTGATCAGGTCAATAAGGTCTTTAACTTTTATCCTGACCTCACCCTTAAGGCAAGAAAACAACATTTCATAAGGGTTAACGATGTTTTAATATACTACATCATAATTATGTTTGACAATTAGATAGAAAGGAGAAGATATTTTGATGCTGCAACATCTAAAATCATAAATTGGGGGTCATATTTCATTCATTTCCCAACATATTTGTACATTAGAGTGGGAGGATTCAGTGTTTTTTCCTTCACCCTTCCAAGGTATGTAAGTGAAAAATATCTGATGGAACTTATGAGGCAACTTTCATAAACCCATAAATTCTTATCAAAAAGGAATAAGGTAGGGATCCATTTCCCTATCAGTATAGGAAGATACACCTACCCTTCCCTATCAAAATTTAAATGTGCGGATGCCAAGATGACTCAAATGACCTTAAGATCTTTTGATGAAAAGTCATTTTATGATGTGATTGGACATATTACCAATATAATGGGTAGCACTACATATTCCCACATTAAGTTTTATGAAGATTACTGGGAAGACATGTAAGATGAAGAGGAAGTGAGATAGAGAAATTATTCCAAGATGACCCTGGAATAAATTAAAACTTACAACATGGCACTAGTCCCTAAGGACTTGAAAGATGATGAGTCACCAATTGACAAGTTATATTATGATAATAAAATCTATCTTTAACCTTGTCCACTAGTTATGTGGTCTATACCTAAATCCTTCTCATTAATGAATAGAACCACTTAAGTTATAAATAAAACAATAAATTGGCTAAGAAGTAAAGGGGTAAAGATAATGAAATAGACCTTGAGTATCAATGATAAGTTGAGGGAAGTGAAGGAGAAGGGTTTGGAAATAATAACAGAGGGTTCTAGTAATTAAACCTAAATGGATCAGGTAGATAGGCTAGTTATGTCACACAAGTAGAAGTAGAAGTAAAAGGCTAAAATAGGTTCTTCAAATATCCAAGAGACAACAACACAATAAATGGATCAACCAATGTCAACTTCTATAGAGGACACAACTACTATTCAATTGGAATAAATAGTTCCTCATCTTATCTTTACTATTCAACCAACCATTGTACTCCCTCCTCCTATTTCCATTACCTAGTTAGCTCAAATAACTACCCCTCCTATTTACACTAGTCTACTAGTGCAATTAATTATACCTCCATCTAACCCACCTATGCAAGAAACTCCCTTGGCAACAAGCTAATTGACATAATTAGAAACTGAGACTCTACCTTCACCTCCCTCTTCTACAATTACTTCCACCTCATCCCCAATATCCACTACCACTCCATTGATCACTAATAACACCTAATAATACATGGATGTAGATTTATTTATTCTAATTGCAAACCTACTATCCATCCTTACCACTAGGATAAATACTAATTCATTTTCATATTCCATCACACTCCCCATTTCATCTACTATGAGTGTTCACACCACATTAATTGATTTATTCACTACCTTGGATTCCACACTTCCATAGGTTCTCATATTCTAACTACCTATGCCTACTTTCTCACTTGTGTCACTCCCAACTCCCACACCCTCGATAAGCACACCAATACCCACTTCACCCATTTATTCCACTCTCATAATAACCCAACCCCCCACCAAGGAGGTGGAGATATAAGGACCCACTGATACACCTATGGTTTCTCAACCCACAAATAGAAAAGAGATAGTAAAATTATCAGCCAAGGATTCAATGGCAACATTAGTGATAGATACAACACTTGTCATAGTAACTACCAATCTAGCAACTTTAACTATAGATTTAAATATGATAGTGCTAAGTTCATAGGTTTCCACTCTAAGATGGCTAGCATAATCATTAATGATGAAACATAAATAAATGGTATCTCCCAACACTCTAGACTTTGGTCTATTAGATGTGTCTAAAATATCAAAGGCAGGCCTAAAAACCATATATAAAATATCATAAGATTCAGTGGGGGAAAGATACGTGGAAATAGTAGTCCCCCCACCAGACAAACAAAAGGAAGATCTAGTGGTGGGGGATTATAAAATATCTAAAGTGCACTTGGGTTGTCCAAAAAGGGAAGGATTGAAACATGATGTTTAATCAAGTATCATTTTTCTTTTTGAGAAGATGGATAGTGACAAGGTCATAAAATATGAATTGAAGAATAAAGTTGAGAAGTTGATAATTTCCCTAAAGAAGCTCATCGAGCTAATAACCGAACCAACATAATCTCTTACTCATTTCCTTGATAAAGAAACATTTGAAGTAATTACAGATATTGGTACCATGAGAAGGGCCATAAAAGACTAGATTGAGGAACTCATCACAAAAAGAAATAGAGTGATATAGATAAAAATGGACTATTATAAGAATTTGAAGGATGATCAGGCATCTCTGAAAGTAGAGATAAACAAGTATGAGAAAGAGATTGAAATATGGAACCTATTCTTTTCAAAATTATAGGTTGTTGACTTGATTGAGATTGAAACCCTCATATCAGCAAAGATATTAAAGATTTCTCTAGAGCATGAAGAGCTAGAGAGGATATCCCATTTCATAATCGAGATACTCACGAAGAGTATTAGTAAGGACAAGGTTACATGTGACAAGGCCACAACTATAATCTATGACATTGAATATTTATTATTATGTGAAGTAACAAATCATTAAGATAAAATCCTTTTAGTTCAAGAGATTTAGGTCAAATTCAAGGAGGTAATAAAGAGAGAATCAATATGAGATACAACCTTAAACTTGAGTTCTATCCACAGATTCATCAAGTATCGCAATACACTAGATCAAATGGGAAAAGACATTCAAGTGTATAGAGCTGCATCTAGTGAACTATCCGAAGTAATAGCAGAATTTGAGATTAAAAATTTTTACACCTTTGGTCTTGATGAAGAATGCCTCCAAGATATATTTAGTAGCTTTGATGCTTACATTGAGAAGATACAAGCAAAGAAGGACAAGGAATCTTCAGAGGTCACGGTTGTGGATTAATTTTTCAATTAATAATAAAATACATTCTATAACTTACTTTCTTTATGGTAAGATATTTTTCAAAGTTACAAGTTGTAAATTGAAACTATCATTTTGACAACTCTTTTTGAGAAAGATCCACTTGTAATGTTCAAGTATCTATTTGATAGGTTTTAATTTTCTAAAGTGAAAATTGTAAATTAAACTTTTCCTTTTGACAAAGTTTGAATTGTTTAACTTTCAAAAACACATCCTGTAATTTACACTTTCCTTTTTATCAAGTTGAATGACTTAAAAATTTGTAAAATTCTTCTCTTAAAATTAAAAATTAGGTTTTTCAAGTCATAACCTAAAATATCTAAAAGCATTCAATATTTATAAATATATGATTCATTTTGGCACCTCATTCCTTGGGAGAGATAACATCAACACAACTCAAAGAAGAAAGTGTTTAAATACAAGTTTTCAATGGATTTCTCTACTCCTCCAATACTTTTTAAATCACCTAACATTTGCATGCTTCTTTTCTAGTTGTCTACTCCACTAAGGATGTCATTTTAATCTAAAGAGAAGTATGTTTACATGAGTTTTCCTAAATTTTTCTTGCTCTTTAATTGGGAATAAGGTTTTGTTAACTTCCTCTCTTTCAAGAGAGTATTTTTGTATAAATATGGGTACCCTAGTCTAGCCCATATATACTTTTGCTATTAGAGAGATTATTTTTATTTTTAAAGATTTGATCTACATGCTGTAACTTGGATAATGATAATATATTAAAGTTTTGCCTTTCTTATCTATGTTATCTTTGTCTATGAATGACTCTTTATTGTATTTATGAATTCTCTAAATATTATTTCAATCATATAGATTCAACTTGGTAGTCATTTCTGCCCTTTTGAAAACTTTTTGAGGGAAAATAAAAAAATTTGTTCCTTATATGATAAAGTGCCCAATATTACCTTTGGTTTCATACTAGTATAAGATTTTGCTTCAATACATTTTAGTATATTTATTGTTCTACTATGTTCATATAAATAAATCATTAATTTCCAATATGATCATTTGGTGCAATCACCATTTTTTCTAGTTTTTAAAACTCATTTTGAAACTCTTTTCCTCACAAGTCAAACCCTAGTTAGGAAAAATATCACTGAGAGGCAATAGTTTTACATGAATTGGTCACATACCAGTTGAACTAAGCTTAGTGAAAAGAATATAACATTGTCTAGAGGTTTAAATCAATTCACCAAGTTTCCACATCTTGGAGGTGATCCCATTGTGTCATTATATTTTTCAAGTGCTATAACTCATGCTATTCACAATACTACAAACTACAAATGTGTGCAAAATCTAATTGATAATAGTTATTTTTTAGGAAGTTCTCAAAAAATGTTCAACATTAACCAAAAAATTAATTTAGGATATAAATAAATTAAATAACCTTCATAAAATAATAAAACACAAAATAAACAAAACCTAACATAAATAATAAATTTTTGATAGTGACATCATACTAAACACTCCCCCCTTTGATGAAAAGAGAAAAAATGCCTATTATCTCCTTAAATTTTCCATGAATTTGTTTATGCGAGCCCTTGGTAATAATATAATAAAATTGATATTCACTTATCAAATAAATTAAAAAAAAATCAACTAAGCCTCTAAAAAGTTGATGTTCGAGTTCAATATACTTGGTTTTAGCATGTAAAAATGGTTTTTTGGATAATTATATTACCCTATTGTTATCATAAAAAATATGCATTGGCTCAAGTTGAGAATTTATAAAATCAAATAAGAGTATTCTCAAACATAATCCTTATGTGAAATCTGATGTAAGGGTTGTATACTCAAATTCAGTATAAGATAATGTAACTGTAACTTGTTTATTTGATGACTATGCAACCAACCCATTTCCCAATGTGAAGTAATAACCTAGAGTTGACTTCATGTCATCAAGAGATCCTCCCAAATTTAGATACATTTATCCAATTATACTTAATGAACTTGATGGTCTAAAATGAATACCATGATTATAAGTACCTATTACATGTCTAAAAATTATTTACATTTCTTGAAAATGTTTGAGTGATGGATTTCTCATATAATATCATGAAACAAAGATTAGTATTTCATTAATATAAATAAAAATAAAATTGAAATACTAACTAATCGAAACATGTGTCCTCAGATTAAAAAAGACAAAAAGAATGCAAGTAAAATTGAAAAATATCACCTATTATACCTTTGCTATCCTCTTGATGAATTAAGATGAACTCAGATACACGATGTAGTTATAAAGGTGGGTCAAACCACATAAATAACTCAAAATAACCTCCCATTGAAAAATGGATATTTGGATTTGATGAGTGATGATGTAGATTGAAGCTTTGGTTGATAAAATGGAAACACTTCATTACATAAAAAATATTATTGAAATGAAGTGGGTCACCCTCAATATATATATTTTGTGGATGGATGTGAGCCATTGATCTTGATCAAATATCAATGGTGGAGTATGAGTCCTCCTCCTCATTAAATGAAGGAGGTAAATGAGTAAATATGTGGCATTGGGATGTGTTAAGAATTTTAAATTATGAAGCATGGTGGTGGTTTTCTTTGGAAGAAGTGTTGACTATATGGGGATGTGGAGAAATGTACTGAAAATTGGTTTTTATTTATTAGTGTGTGATTGTATAGGGATTTGAGCATGATGTGAGAACATTTGGATTTTTCCTATTTTATAAAATAGGAATATTCAAAAGTGATGAAAATTTTTATTAGGGAAGGATTAGTTAATTAATTTGGATTAATTAACTAATTAAATAAGATTTGAATTATGGTGTATTGGATATGGTTATTAAATAAGGGATTAATTGGATAGGGGGTGATGAATAGTGGTTAGACTAGGGATGTTAGTGCATATAGAAGAATAATTTAGGATTTAGGGATTATATTAGTACAAATTTGACATAATATTAAAATTGACATGAAGTATCTAATTTTAGGTGTCTACATGTTGCCCCTATTTGAAAGGGTGTTGAGAGATAACGGGTGGAGTAGCGACTTATAAAAAAAACCTAAAAAAGGTGGGAGGATGAAGGTTGATCATAATGAATAAAATAATGTGATGAATGATACCCCCTTGAGAGGGCATGTAGGGATGAATGACACATATGGATTCTTGAAAAAGAGAGGAAGAGGATATAATTAATGTAATGAATATATGAGATTAACATGTGGATGAGATTAACCCACTCAAGTTAATTATTTCCCATGTTGATTTCTAGTGATGATGGATTGATTTACCCCAATCATGGTGAATTTTGGAAGGATACATCCCAAGATAAGATACACACTTTTATTTTCCCCAAGTAGGGTGGATTTGGGTATGAAATATCCTTAAAAGTTTCCAACTTGGATTTGGGAATGATACATCCTAATGATTAGTTACACACTTGAATTGGATAGATGATTGATTGACTAATTAATTCATTTATTAATATATTTTCAATCATAGATCAATGACCTAACCTATTGCATAAATTAAGGATGTGATGATCATGTTGATGGATGATCGATGGATGAAAGGAAATTAATAGGTTAATGTAGAAGTGTATAATGATTTGTAAATGAATGAAAAATACAAAAAAAGGAACATAAGGATGCTCCAAATGATGTAATAATTATTGAATAATGATGTTTAAATTAAGATAAACCCACTTTTGACTAGTTTGGAATCTAACCTAGACACATACGGAAATTCAGGTCCCTCAGATAGTAAAAAACCAAAGGAACCAAAAATTAGGAAAGTAAAAAAGATCGATCCCATACACACCAGGGTCCCAAAAAGATAAAAAAATAGAAGCAACAAAATGAATATGAGATGAGATATAAAATTAGATGGAACTACCTAAGGCCTTAAAAACCCTATAAAGGGAGAAATTACTAGTGGACCCTAGGCCAAAAAAAGTCCCAACAAAGCTGACACATCCAAAACATAAAAAGAAAATTGTTATGGAAGGAACTAAAAATTATCTAAAAATATAGTATGGTCATCCAATTCTTGAATTTTTACCAAAAGGTATTTATTATGGGGACTTGATGATTCCCCTTCATTCCTTCTAAGAGTTATTTCACCACCTAGGTATTTTAAATTATTAATACTTCTTATTTCTTGTACCTTGGCACATGAGTCTTTGGAGTGTACCAAAAATATATAATAGCCACAGATCTCCTTTTCCTTTTCAAATTGAATAACTTGATTCTAGGATCTAATTGAAGACCTAAGTTAAACCCAAGTGGGAAACATCTTGTCCTTTTTAACTAGTACACATATTCTTGTCGAGGTCATTACTTTTTAGGATTTGGTCACTAGGTCAATGGTTTCTAGCATATACATGATTTTTGAAATGATTTAAAGGATTATATTATCCCAAAATTAAGGAGGGATTCTAGGAAGTTCCATCCATAGAGGGATTCTATCCATTTTAAAATTCAAGGAGGACCAGTTAAGCTTCCATTATTAAAACGTTATAAATGATTTTCCCATGAATTAGGGGCCTTTATTTATAATTTTTAGACAATTATCTTGGATGTCAAAATAGAATAACATGAAACCATTAGCTAAATACACAATATTTATAACTCTAACTTCTATCCACTTCCTCATAACACAATATATGATAACATCAATGTTGCACCTTTCACCATTCAATTTCTTGATAAGATAATTACTGTATTTGGCCTCTACATCATCAAGAATTTTGTTAGGGATGTACATAATCATGTTTCTAATCTTTTTTTCATTCATTATGTGAATACAAGTGCTCTTTTATAGGTTCTTGTAACTTGAAAAATTGATCTCAACATTATCCATCCTTCCAATAAGAGAGAATGAGTTGTCACTTTTTCTTACATAGTTTTTGGTTCTAATGTCCTCGAATTATTATTAATAAGTTTAAAACTTAGATTATTCCCATGGAAGGAAGAAAATTAATGTGCCTCTCACCAAATTTTTTTAAGAGGAGTGATGAAATCAAAATTCAAAATTCAAATGGGAAAAATATCACAGTAAATTCACTAGTGATTACTATTTGAGGGTGCTAAAGAGATCAGGAAAATCTTTTTCAAATGAAAAATACAAACCCACATTAAAATATTCTATAATATAAGAAGGCATGTCAACAAAAGATGAAAATTTTCCAGAACTCTAGAACATCAATTCCTCAAAAATCACAACCAAGTTAGAGAGCCTAGGAAGATCCAAAAATATTAAACAAGGAAACATTGTAATTATAAAATTTTGTAATGTATTAGGATCCTGAATAATCTTGGTCTATTCCCTTTCATAATTTTAGATACTATTTCCTTGTCCTTCTATGGTTTTCTCCCTCTTCATGGCTCCAAGGGCTAATAATAATGATGTTATTAGCCATGTATAATTAGTTAGAATTTTTTTAAATAAAATTACATAAACGATTCACAATAATATAATTATATATCATAGAATTAAGAGAAAAATAAATAGATCCACAACAATAATTATTTAAAGAGCAAAATACCTTAATATTATGACTGAGCCACTTCAAGGGGGAAACCTCCACAATAATGCAATAAGAAAATAATTCTTAATATGGTGATAAAATACTAACCACTACTCCTATATATACTCTACTTAGCCAAGGTTATTCTATAGGATGACCATATTAATAACATAGAGAAATGCAACAAGATAATATGAAGGTGTGTAAGCCACAAGTTAGACACACATATCCCTAGATGCACTATAAGTTAAGGGCATAACATGTCCCTCACCTTTAAAATAACATTGTCCTCAATGTTGAATCAAATTAGGATCTTGTTGTATAAATACTTCATCCTCCAATGTTGTATGTTCATAATGAAAGTTATTCCATTTGATCAAATAATCCTTAATGGTTCTAGTTCATTGTTACTTAGTGTGCTTGTGAAGGATCTGTTCAGGATTCAGAATGACTCAAACTTCTTCATCTAGTTTAGGTAAATTAGTCTAAGTGGAAACTCTATGTATAATTACATTCTTTAGGTAAGATACATGTACTACCATATGTATGTGAGTGGATGGAGGTAATTCTAGCTTATAAGCCACACTACAATTTT
Organism: Torreya grandis; assembly: GCA_037957365.1. NCBI lineage: Eukaryota > Viridiplantae > Streptophyta > Pinopsida > Cupressales > Taxaceae > Torreya > Torreya grandis. Next base: position 2,317,635 of record JARHVA010002257.1, on the reverse strand, counting down.
TTTTTCAAGAAGTGACATAATACTTAGGTGATAGCTTGTTATAATTTTTATATTACTTTAGAGACATATGCTTATATGGATACAAATGCACAAAGACCCAATCACCTATGATAAAATTCCACTCACTACGATGTTTATCTACTTGTTTCTTCATTCTATTTTGTATCATTTCTAAATTCTCTTGTAAACTAACAAACATCTCCTATTGATGATGAATGTGTACCTCAATAGCTGAAACCTTAGTATTCACTATCAAATAGGAAGTGATAGATGGGGGGTGATACCCATATAATTAGAAAAAGGGTGACATCTTAGAATAAGTGTGAAAATAAGTGTTATATCACCATTCAAAAAGTGGCAAACAATGAACCCATTTGTCTTATTTGTTAAAAACAAAATAATTAAGTTACCCTTCTAGACATTTATTGACTACCTCTATTTATCTATCAGACGAAAGATGATAGGATGAAATATTGGCCAATTGGGTGCCTAAACATGCAAATAACTCAGTCCAAAAATTATTAGTAAAAATGGGATTGTGGTCACTTACAATGATCTTTGGATTACTATGCAATTTTTGAACTATATTGAGAAAATTAGAAACTATTGTATTGACAACAAATGATTGTGATAAAGAACAAAAATGATCATACTTTATGAGTTGATCCATAATTACCATGATAACATTCTTACTCTCAAAATATGGTAACCTTATAATGAAATCCATAGAAACCTCCTCCCAATGTTGGCTAGGGATGGATAAAGGCTACAAAATACTTGCATTTTTACTCTCAAACCATGGTAACCTTGTAATGAAATCCATAGAAACCTCCTCCCAATGTTGGCTACGGATGGAAAAAGGCTAGAAAATATGTGGGGTGTTAATGGTTTCACCTTTATTTTGATGACAAACCATGCATTTAGCCACATATTTCTAGACATCCCCCATGAGTCCTTCCTAAAATAAATCTTGCTTAATTATATGATATGTTTTCAAAAATATAGAATCATCTCAAGTGGAGAGGTATGAAGTTTCTGAAGAATTTTATATTTGAGGAGAGAATGTGTATAGAGGTATAATATATCTTTATACCATAATGTGTTCCTCTTCCATGTAAATTTTTTAGATTTGTTCAAACTGTACTGGATATTTTGAATCAAATCCTTGTTAGCATTATCATTATCCCATTCAGATCTTACTTCCTCTAGCCAATCTACCTACCACATGGTCATGGTGCATAATAATGCCTCAACTGATTCATCCTATTAGGAGAGGGCATCTTCCACCATATTCTCTTTTCCTTTCTTATACACTATTTAAAAATCATATCCTAACATTTTATTTAACCATTTTTGGCATTCTTTAGATGACAATCATTGCTCTAAAAAATATTAGAGGATATCATGACCAATCTTTAATTGAAAGTGATGACCCATCATATAAGGTCTCCATTATTTCATTACATGTAAAATATCCACCATCTCTTTCTCATATATTGGTTTGAGCCTATTTTTTCCCTTTAGTTGGTGAATTTAAAATGCTAGTGGTCTATTTTCTTGTATGAGTATTTCCTCCATGCCATATTGTGATGCATTACACTCCACAACAAAAGTTTTTGAAAAATTAGAAGTAGTCAAAATTAGATTTGTGTACATATCCATTTTCAACTATGCAAATGCCTTGGTAGTTATATCGATCCACTGGAAGGAATGTTTATTCAATAAAGAGGTGAGTGCGGCTGTAATACTACCAGAAGTTTTGACAAACTTGCAATAGTAACCAATTAGTCCCAAAAATCTTTGAAGGTTTTTGAGGGTCTTGGGAACTTGACACTCCATCATTGCTTGTATTTTTTTAGGATCAAATTTCACTCCTTCATGTGAAGCAATATGAACCAAATACTCCACCTCTTGGACACCAAAAGCATAGTTGGAAGGTTTGGCATAATATGATGTTGTTCCAAAACTGAAAGTACCTATTTCACATGCTTCAAATGGTCTTCCTAATTTTTATTGTAGATGAGGATATCATAAAAAAACACTAATACAAACTTTCTCAAAAATGGCCTAAAAATAGTATTCATCAAACTCTAAAATGTAGATGGTGCATTTTTGAGGCCAAAAGGCATGACCATAAATTCATAATGTCCTTCATGAGTTCTAAAAGTTGTTGTAGGTATGTCCTCATTGTAGATGTGAATCATATGATACCCATAGTGAAGGTCTAACTTGGTAAATAAACAACACCATGCAATTCATCTAGAAAATCATCAATTACTAGAACAAGAAACTTCTTTGATGGTGTACTTGTTGAGTTCTCTATAGTTTGGACACATCCTCTAATTTTCATCCTTCTTCCATACCATGAATACTGGGGAAAAATATTCACTTTGAATATTTAAAATGATTTTCACCTCCAACATCTCCTGTACCATTTTTTAAATTTCACTCTTCTAGGCATAGGGATACCTTTAGGCTCTGATGTTGGGTGGTGTTCTTCCTAGAATGAGCCTGATGGCACAATCATGTACATGACTAAAAATAATTCCTTTGGCATGTGATCAAAAATAATATAATGGTCATCTAACACCCTTTATTAAATAGGATGTGTAGACACTTTTTTTGGTTGAACCTCTATTGAAAATAAGCATGCCATAAATCCTTCACACCTCTTCTAAAAATATTTGTCATTTAAAGAGAAGTAACCAGTTGTAGATATTTAGCCTGTAAGCCACATAATTCAAATATCTTACCTTATGAATGGAAACTCATGAATAATTCATGTAAATTCATCTCAATAATGATTAGAGTCGTGAGCCACTACACTATCAAAATAATGTTAGCTCCTCCCATGGAAATACCAAACATAGAGGAATCTAGCAAGTAGTCTCCCATATCAAGATTAATGCTATAGAATTTTATAGATTAGTTGACTAGACCGCCATCTATAATCATGACCTAAAATTTTCGAGTTGGGTAAATGAAACAGTTCAAATGAGTAGCCAACTTATTGTTGATGAAGTTATGTGTACTCTTAGAATCAATTAACATAATCACCTTTTATTTCTTTAGGAAAACCACCACCTTAAGAGTTTGAGAGTAATAATACTAAAAAGTACATGATAGGAAATATTAGGTTGAGAATCTTTAGATTCATCCTCAGGTTCTTCCAAACCTACTCTTAAAGCCTCATCATATTCTCCCTCCTCATTGGTGCCTTCAATGTAAAACAAATTATTTTTAGCACATCAATGTCCTTTGCTCCATTTGATATCCCATATAAAACACAAACCTTTTGAATGATTTTATTCAAATTGATGAGGTGTTAATTTGGCAAGCTATGGAAATGATAGTGTTGGGAAGGTACATTTATGAAAATTAGTGAAATGTCTTCATTTGATCAACTCTTTTTCCTCATTTAGTCATGCCCTTGGTATGGCTTTATATATATTATTGGGATGAAACATGCAAACCTCCAATTAGATGTTATATTTGAGGCCATCCAAAAATAGGTTAGTCAGCCTTTTTTTAATGATGTCTACCACACATAAGGAGAGATTCTAAAATGGATGAATGTATTCCTTTACCATCCCAATTTGGCACAACTTGGCTAATTGGATAAAGTACTTTCTTGGGACATTGTTGTGATAGTGTAGTTGCATCTCTCTATAAAATAGAGACCACATAACCAAGATACCCTTATTTTTTTGAGCACACAACCAATAATACCAAATAAACTACTTAAGTTCTAGATATAGAGAATCCATGACCACCTTTTGTGAATAGGGGGTCTGATGTAGATCAAATAAATTTTAAATTTGAGTAATCCATGTGAGTATATCATTACCATAAAACTTATGTAGTTCAAATTTTGGTAACAACATCTTCATAACATGGTTGACATCATGATTATTTAGAGGAGAAGAACCAAACTAAAGTGGTGGAGGGTTATTTTTCAATTACTACATTAAAAAGTTGGCTAATTGCCTAGTGTTTAATATAATTAATCCCAAAAACTATTCAAGTCCCCTTTTAGCTCTGTGATGTCCCCTTTAATTTCATCAAGATCATATTTTTTCACCATGCCCTAAAACTCTATATTAATATGTTAAATTACCTCTAAAATACTCAAATTAGAAGTGACTCCATGTCATATTTGTAAGGAGTTTTAGGAATTTATTTCCTTTTATCATGACCACAAGTGTTAGGCCCTTCCATGCACAAACCCTAGGAGGGTCATGACTTGAAAAAATGTAACGATAGATGATATCATTAAAACCATATCACATAGATGAATCCAATGATTGCTAATTTGCACAAGGTAAAAAAAATCTACACTTATTTTTATATTTATTTTTTTACCAAAAAAATATTTTTTATTTTTTCTAAAAAATCATGAAAAAAACTATGATGATGAAAAAATTAAATTCCTCTTGGATCACAAGTTATATTTTTTTGGCCTTCTAGTACTCAGGATGACAAATCTAAAAAAACTATCACATGAACTTTCCCAAATTGAATCTTTGATAGCACTTGTAATGAAATTAATTAATTGATTTGTAATAATAAAATTATATATGACATAATTAAGATCAAAATAAATAGATCCACAACAAAAATTGTTAAAAGAGTGGAATACTTGAATATTTATGACTGGGCCACTTCAAGGGGGTAACCTCTATAATAATGTAATAAGAATATAATTCAAAATATGATGATAAAATAATAACCACTACCTCCTATATATACTCTAATTATCTAAAGATATTCCATAGGCTGACCATATTAAGAACATAGAAAAATGCAATAAGATAATATGAAGGTGTGTAAGCTACAAGTTGGCCACACATTCCCTAGATGCACTATACGTTAAGGGTATAAGAGAAATGATGGAAAAAAGAATAATAATATGAATGGTAATAATAATGGTTTATTTGACCTCAAAAACACCAAGAGACTAAGTGCTACCTACATAGTCTGAATGAACCCTAGGCTAATGTAGTTCTCCCAAAAAGGGAGGAAATTGATGAGAAATGATGATTTGAATTTGATTGGATCAAAGTTGGATAAGATGATTTGATTTGAAAAATTGATGATTAATAAATAAATGATGATTTTTTAAAGGGGATATATCATTATTATATCATGTGTCTTAACATATATTTTTCAACTTGATTTTTGATATTGCACATGACAATATACACCAAGATATAAAACACCATGATGACTTGGCCAAAATGTGCATAAGGACTGACCCCTAATATAGTAGACAAATGACAAAAATGCACCATGATATGGAAAAATCATGATGTATTCTTGTCATATGTTGATGTATACCATCTAATACAAGTGCATAGAAGTAGGAACCATGATGTGTAAAAACCATGATGACCTTATTATCACACACATATGGATTTAGTAAAGTCACAATATGAAAAGTTAAAAAAAATAAGAAAATACACACAAGTTTGAAAATGAAAACAAAAAAAAATCTTGTCATTAATCAAGTCAAAATATACATGTGAAAGTTTGATCATATGAAAAACTAGATGGTGCCCCAAGTAAGGTGTGTGAAGGGAATCTAGAATGTAACTAAGCTAATATAACAATTAAGAAATGAAATCTAATATAAACTCAATTAACCTAAGGATAGAGCTACAAATGCAAATAAACTAAAAATAAATTTACAAACTTGAAGTACTATGAGCCTCCTCCATTGTGATTCAATGTGTCTTTGTTCTCTAAATTTGGTTTGTCAATAATATCCAATAAAAGGGGAATTATGTAGCACTTTGATATGCAAATGAATCTTGATATCCTGGATTCACTTGTGAATTATATAACACTTCATTCTCACAAGTGAGAATGATTAAAATTAATGGTTTGCATGTCTATTTATAGGCTTACAAGAGGTAGATCAAATGGTAGAGGATTGTTTGAATATTTAAAATTATATAAATAATCAATGATGGAGAAATTGTCCTCAACCATGAGGATGATTACCAATTCAATTGTTTTAGAAGAAAGAGGAGTTGGTTTAGTGAGTCATCCAAAAAGGGTCAAATTTATTGAAAAGTCAAGGGGTGACTCAAAATGTGGTCGAGGAAGTTATGGAAGGTGTTGGATTAGTCAACATATGAGGGAGATAAACATGGAGGATGTCTAGGTGAGGTATAAAATATGGATTTACTAATTATATTTAAATTCAAAAGTGTGAATTTTGATTAGTTAATAATTATTCAATTATTCAAATTTTAGAGGGAAATGATATTAGTTTGAATTTTAATTTGGGGAAGAAGAATAATTAATGTGTCAAAGTGCATTTTGACACTAAATGAAATTTAAGTGTCTAAATTTTCCCCTATTTAAAATGGTGTTGTGAATCAATACCATTTTGAAGAATAGTAGACAAAATAAATCATTTAAGATTGAGAATAAAAAGTTACCCTAGATGAATGAAAATGATTGTTATGATGACCTCTCGAGTATTCATGTAGGAATGTGGATGAACACTAAAAATGATTAAGAAGAAAATGATGAAGTGATGATAATGAATTATACCAATATATTGAATTACTAAAAATTCATATTGTGCTTGCAAGGTTAAAACATATGTAAAGGATTTTCCCCTAGTTAAAAACTAAAGAATAGATTGGAAAAAAATACTTCTTGTTCGAGAACTATACTCTTGGATGGTGCTTAGAATCAAGGGTCTGATGAGTAGATGTGGGAACAATATATCTTGATGATGGTAAGATGTGTGTCAAAAAATAAAAAATATCAATTTTCCAATTTGGATAAAATTTTACAAGATTGATTGTTGAAAGCATTTGATAAAAATTTATAGAATTTCAATTAATTGTTGGTCAAAAATTTGGAGAAAAAATGGTTTCAAAAAAGGAAAATTATAGGATGGAGGGAGTCTGGAAAGAAAAGGATGGATGCAGGTGAGGGCTTCAGTGGCCTACGTGGAGTGAAACCATCCGTAGCTGGACTTTCTTCACCTGGTGGCAGCTCGCAGGAGGCAAGAAAGGAGGCATTCTATGTGGGTGAGCATAGTAAGATCAGCAAAGTTAATGGTTGCTTTCCTCATAGCCAAGATAGACCTGTGTTAGTTATTCCATTAGACACTGTTAAGGATGATGTTGAATATTTGGCTTCTCATGTGCTAATCTGTAAGTTTCTTGGAATTCATATATCCCAGTCAGCTCTGGAAGCCTGGATTCGCTGGTCATGGTAGATTGTAGGAGATTTTGATATCATGCTGGCTGGTAACAACTATTTCATGGTTAATTTCACTTGCATTTCTGATAGAAATAGGATTTTTGAGGGTGGCCCATACTTTTAAGATTGTATTGGCCTCTTTATAAAACCTCAGCATGTAGGATTTAACTCTGATGAGGATCTCCCTTCATGAGTTCCAGTTTGGGTCCACCTTCCAAGGCTACCTCTAGAATTTTGGCATGAGGATATCCTATGCTAGATTGGGGCCATGATTGGAAAACCTATTGTAATTGCTTAACAATCTCTGGACAAGAAGGTAATCTATTATGCACACATTTGTGTTGATATTGATATCAACAACCCTCTGCCAGACTCTATTAAAATATGCTTGGGCACATCCACCTGGATTCAATCAATTGATTATGAGTCCATCCATTTCTGGTGTCATTTCTGTCATGAGTATGGACATCTTAAGTGGCAATGCCCTCATGTGCCTAAAGGCTCAAGCACCTTCGAGGGATCAGCTGGTCTATGAACTACCAATGAAGGTTTGAGGAATGGATAGCCTGATCTTGTCAATAGCAAAAATGGATAGCCAGATAACACAACAAAAGGGAAAGCCCCCTTGAATACCCCTAGTTTGGAGGAAGGCCAATCTGACTCAATGGGACTTGAAAGGAATGGTTTTACCCCAGTTCACCGCCGAACAAGAGGGAAAGGCTAGAAGCGCTCTCATCTTGACCGATAAGGAAATGTAGGTTTCAACCACTTTGAAGTTCTTGATAACATGATCATAGAGGAGGGTACCCTGATAGTGGAAAAGTGTGGGACACTGGGGCTGGAAGGAAGGAATTATTTACCTTTTGATCCTTAGGACTTTGCCACTCAGTAAGCTTTGGAATCTGTTCTTGACCTAGAGGGCAATGCCCTCGTGGTGGCATCCACACAGGAAAAAGAAGTACATTGGGCAAATTTGGCAAAAGAAGTGGAAGTTCCTAGCAAAGAAAAAGGACCCTCTTCCACCCTTGGTTTAATGCAGAGACCTTTCAAGAAGGCATCCCTCTCCACACCTTCTCGAGCAGGACGTAGAAAGGATCAAGAGAGGATTAAACTTATAGGAGATCTACTGGTAGAGTCAGGGGTGGTGAAGACCATGGACGAACACTTCCCTCACTTAACTCAATGATTATTCTATCATGGAATGTGAGGGGATTAAATAGCATCCCTAGACAAAAGGATATTCAGAAGCTAGTGAGAGATTATTCTCCTGACATTCTCTGCATTCAGGAAACCAAAATCTCTGTTGACTCTTTGTTCACTTGTTGCCCCAAATTTTGGTTCCACGGCCATTGCCAGGGTATTGGCACCTTGGGGACTTTGGGGGGCCTTGCTATGTGTTGGGATCTGAGAAGAGTCATGCCACACCTTTGGTTGTCCTGTATCTCAACCCTCTCTATGGTAGCTTCCTCCTTGGAGATTGGCGAGATGATTCTGGTCACTAATGTTTATGCCCTGATGGATCTTCCAGGTCAGCTCAAGCTTTGGGACCATATCCGTTATGTACGAAGCTACCAACCCTTCTTGCCCTGTGTTGTAGCTGGGGACTTTAACCCTATCCTTAGCCTGGAGGAGAAGAGGGGTGGACTAGCTCAGTTGGGACCTTCTACGGAACTATTTCGGCAAAATATTGATCAGTTACATCTTTCAAATGTTAAACCCCTCAATGGCCTTTTCACATGGAACAATCGTAGGATGGGAGATGCGGCCATCTCGAAATGTCTAGATAGATTTTTAGTTTCATGCTATTGGTGCTCTAGTTCATTCTCTCTCTCCTTTGATATTCTTGATTGGCGGGGGTCTGACCATTGGCCTATCATGTTCTCTGTGAGATACATTGCTGCTCCTAAGCAGCCACCTTTCAAATTTCAGTTGATGTGGCTTCGTGATGCTTTCCTTCAAGATTTAATGATAGGCTGGTGGCAGCAAGGGACATCGAATTATGGCACGGCTATGTTTGTGTTTGCTAAGAAGCTCTAGTATGTGAAAAGGAAATTGAAGTATTGGAATTTACACTATTTTGGTAATTTCCATACTAGGAAGAGAAGGGCGCAAGACCAGCTGGATGCCATCACCAGACAGATTCATGACCTTGGATTGTCTAAAGCCCTGTGTGTGGCTAAGCTTTAAGTCTCTACAGAACTGGCAGAATGGGATCTTCGTGAAGAGATTTATTGGAAACAAAAAGCTCATGTTGACTAGCTTCAGGAGGGTGATATGAACATGGCTTTCTTCCATAACTCTATCCAAGATCACCATAACAGGTGCTTCATCTCACCCTTGGTTACTTTGGATGGTAGAAGCTTGATGTCCTCCCAAGACATATCCAAGGAAGCTATATAGTTCTACTCTGCTCTATTCACAAATGATACTCCTCCTGATGAGCTTGCTAAAGGTACTATTTTATCTTGCATTCCCCCTATTATGTCTCCAAGAATGAACAAATCCCTTATGCGGCCTATTAGTATGTCAGAACTGGAGGGAGTGGTCTTTGGCATGAAGAAAGGTAAGGCTCCAAGACCAGATGGATTCCTTGTGGATTTTTTTTAGGATTTTTGGGACGTCATCAATTAGGATCTTTTGGGGGTGATCCGGGAGTCCTACTCCAACAAAGAAATGCTCCAGGCCCTGAATGCTACTTTTTTGGTGCTCATCCTGAAGCACGAACAAGCTAACTAATTAGAATATTTCAGACCTATTGCTCTCTATAATGTGGTCTACAAGATTATCACTAAATTGATTGCGAAAAGGCTTAAAATCTGCCTTCCCAAGCTCATCTCTAAGGAGCAAGGGGGATTTGTTGCTGGTAAGTAGATTATAGATGGAGTAGTTATAGCGTCTGAGGTTATTCATTCTATGATTATTTCCCAAGACCGTGCTATGTTTTTCAAGCTTGATATGGCTAAGGTGTATGACAGAGTTAGCTAGAGCTTCCTACATAAAGTTCTTTAGGCTTTTGGCTTTAATCAAGACTAGATCAGTTGGGTGCTTAGCTGTGTTACGACCCCCTCTTTCTTGGTCCTTATCAATGGTGCTCCCTCTGAGATTTTTGGCACCTCTAGAGGACTTCATCAGGGAGACCCTCTTTCTCCATATTTATTTATTATTCTGGCAGAAGGCCTTGGGCATCTTATTAAGCTTCAGGCTTCTCAGCATATGTTACAGGGTTGGCGGTGGGGAAATGGATTACCCACTTTATCCCACCTCCAGTTTGTGGATGACACTTCCCTGGTGGGGAGAGCCCGAATTTGGGAAGCTGAAGCTTTTCAGCTCATTCTAGACACTTATATGGTAGCTTCTGGATAGATGATTAATGACCACAAATCCTCTATTGTGTTTTTTAACACCCCTAAGCCTATTCAGTGGAGGATTATGGACATCTTGAGGTTTCAAACACAATCTCTTCCTCTTACCTACCTTGGGGTCCCTATTGTGGTTGGAAGACAACCAAGGCTCTTCTGGCAGAGGATGTTGGACAAACTTAGATAGAAAGTTAACCACTGGACACACAGATGACTCTCCACTGCTGATAGGGTGACACTCTTGTAGTCGGTGATTCAAGCCCTCCCCATTTACTATAGTATGGTGTAGGCTGCCCCTGAATACTTTCTGAAGGAATTCGATGCTCTTTCTCACCAATTTTTGTGGAGTGACAATCTCCTTAACACCAAATGGAGCCTATTTAATTGGGACACTATTTGTCAGCCAAAAAAGGAAGGTGGCCTTGGACTACGCTCTACAATTCTATGTAGTCAGGCTCTTGCCACCAAACTCTATTGGTGCTGGTGTTCCCATCCTACCCAACTCTGGGCTCGCATTTTGGCCTTTAAATACTACCCTAGGGAGAGTCCTGAGGATATTCCTAGAATCCCCCTAGAGGGAAGAGGGTCGATGTTTTGGAAAACCCTCAAGCGAGGTGCTCAGTTGGTGAAGCATAGCCTTTTTTGGATCTGCAATAGGGGAATGGACACTCTTTTTTGGATTGACTCTTAGGATGGGCATCCCCCTCTCTTATCCTCTCATCCACATCTACAGCTACTCTATGATGCTATGCTCGATGTTGGCTAGAATACGGTGGATCATTATAAGGAGGCCATCAAGTTGGGCACTACAGTGAGTTATAGATGGAAGAATTCCTTGGACTGGCCTCTGGGAGGCTCTATTGAGGATCGGAAGGAGTTATCTTTGATATTGGCCTCTAGGGAATGTAGTTCCTTGCAGGAGCATGATGTTATGGCCTGGGGAGGAGACCCCTCAGGGAAGTATTCTATTTCTACTGGATACCTTGCCTTGACTAAACATCTCCTTGATGAGGTGGTGGTCCCTTGGGGGACCAAAGTTTGGAAAATCTTGGCCCAAGTGTAATTTCTTTCTTTGGGTGTTAGTTCACAATAGATGTCTCACCTGGGATAATCTTTACAAATGAGGTTTCCAGGAGCCCTCCATGTGTGTTTTTTACCACATCAGTGGGGAGAGTGTCTCCCATATTTTCTTTCAGTGTCCTTTTGCCAAACTAATTTGACACTTCTGGTGGGATGTTTGGGACTCCCCGTGTTGGCACGTTTCTTCTTTGGTAGAATTTTGGGACCGATTGGGTCATCCCCCCTCTCAGGCTTCTTTTCTCTAGGTCACATGGTGTATTGGCTCATCTTTCATCTTATGGCAGTTGTGGCTAGAGAGGAATAGGCAAATTTTCCAAGGTACCATTACTGAGATTTACATCTTGTGGGGGAGAATTTTGAGCTCTCTTTTAGAAATGCTTCATGCTAAATGTGACCTAGCAGTGGACTTGAGTTTGACTGATGCCAAGGTGTATGCGCGCTTAGCCCCTACCACCCCCTGGGGTACTCCCCTCACCCCTCTCACTATAGATCATGCTCGTGGTTGATTGAAGTGTCTTGTTGATAGGATGGGTTGGTGGTCTCCCCCTGAGACTGGTTGGCTTAAAATCAACACTGATGGTTCATCTCGTGGGAACCCTAGACTTGCTGGGATAGGTGGGGTGGGCCGTGATAGATCTAGTCAGGTGATTTTTTTCTTCTCTATTCACAAGGGTTGGTATACTAATAACTTCATGGAAGCTCTTGCAATTTTAGTTGCTGTCCAACAATGTTGCTCTCTTAGCTGGAATAGAATCATTTGCGAATCTGACTCACATGTTGTTATTAATATGTTGAATGATTAGAATTTTGAGACTACTAACTGGCATTTGGCTAGAGTGGCACTTCAGATCCTTCAGCTTTGTACTTCTTTAGATTATGTTTCCTTTTGGTATATTCCCTGTGAATGGAACAAGGTGGCTGATTGCTTGGCCAAATGGGCTTCTGAGCATGGGCCCCCTTGGAACGTGTTGGAACATAGGTTGCTACCTCTGGAATTCTCCCAGAAGCTTGACCAGCTGATTGACCAGGATAACCTTATGTAACTTTGTTATTTTCTAGTTTTAATAATATTTTTACCCCTTTTAATTAGTTAAAAAAAATAGGATGGAGGGAAAAATATTTGAGTGGGGGTTGCAGGTTATATATGGAGGGAGGGGTGATTTGGAAAATTATTTGTGTAAAATTATTTTTTAGAGTGATTGGTGATTAGATCTTGATTGAGTGATTAGCTATGGGAATTTGGAGGAATATAGATCGTATCTTAGTTCACCTACACCATGGCAAGTGAGTGAGGAGATACCAGAGACCGAAGAGGAGTGGGAAACTAGTGACTATAATTTCAAACTTTTATTTTTTTATTTTTGGTCATTTATTGAAATTTAAAGTTGAGTAAAATGATTTCACTAATGTCCTAATGGTAAATTTATCAAGGAGAGAAGCAAATTCATAAAGAAAATTATGAAATCATTGATAGGGGTAAAAAAAATGTTAGGATGGTATTAGATTTTTGGATTAGTGAATTTGATATTTACTATGGTGAAATCATGAAAATCAATAGCAAAATCATGAACAGTGGTAGTAAAATTTCTAGGGTTTAATGAAAATAAGGTAATCAAAAAATTGAAGATGTTAATGGTGAAATTGAACATGGGTGCATCAAAATCATCAAACACATTACAAAATTCATTGAAGTTAGTGGGTAAAAATCATTAAAGAAAATGTTAATGTTTGTTAGCAAGGAAACAAACATGATTTTATGATAGATGGATAAATTATAGAGGAAGGAAATGAAATTAATGAGTGTTTTATAATGGTTTAAATATATTTAGCTATTTTTTAGGATTAATGTTGTGTTATTCTACATGTTTTTACAAGAGGTATTACCAATGTTGGTGACATGAGAGCATAGAGTGGGGGTTATGTCATAGATAGTGATATTTATAGAGTATGAGTTTGGAGTGTTAAAGGTGACTAGATTGGCATACATTGTTGAGATGCCAGAGATCTGAGATGATAGATCACTTTTGACTGAAGTAGTTGAGAGATGACATAGTGAGATGAGTACATTTCACCTATTGATGAGTTATATGATAGTCACACTAGAGTATGCATGGAAAATCCTAAGGATCCTGATACAAGGAGATGGGTATACTGGGGACATGGATCATAAGAAACTACACTACATAATATTTTTGGTGAAAATTTGATTTTGGTTATTAGAAGTGGAGTGGATATTGACACATTTATAGACTTGGAGATAGATTCATTGACAGTTGATCTCACATAATTTTTTAGTGGCATTATACTAATTAACAAGAGTGGTAGATTGTGCCCCATTAGTTTATTAAATGTGATCAGTGACATGATGGAGATGGGAGAGAGGTTTATGTGGGGGCCTTGTGTACTAGATCAATTTTATAGATACTTACACCATGCAACTTATTCAAATGGGAAATAGATAAGTCCTTTGACTCTATTACAAGTATGGTCAAGAGAGCCAATTCTGATGGAGTGGCCCATAAGACAACTGAGTGTGAGATCAATGGATGAGCCTATTTCATAGGGATGGCATGTGATCATTGGTACATAAATACCACACATAAGATATTTTGGGTGGTACAAGATAACATTGGATGAGTTTGGTGAGGACCAAACTACATGGAGGCCATACAGGGAGATAGAATTCTAGTGGGTGTAGGATGAGTTATACATGGATTATGATGATACAATTCTACATTATGGGCATACATTATTACACCATTAATAGATATAGGCCAAACATAGTGTTACGATAATTTGGTATGAGGTAACACATTCCAAAGGGCCCATATGTGTTTGTATGATCTATTAGAGAGATATCATAATGGTGACATGTCATTGATCTTAGGCTTATAGATCTTAGTTAGACTCATGTGTAGATAGTGAATTTGGTGAAGAGGATATAAGTTATTTATGAAGGTATAATAGATGGGTATTAGAAGTGGTGGGATAGAAAATGGTCTATAAGACTGATAGTGCCATATGCTCCTTCTCATATATTGAGAAAAATATTTGTTGATAGTTTGGATAGGCATCCATGGTGTACAAGACTTGGTGGTGTGAGGATTATGAGAGTAGTTATAGGTCAAAAAGGAGGGATACATGGATGAGTTATAGGTCAGATAGGTGATGGTTGGAAGAGACTGAGGGTGGATGAGACACAACTAGAATATGTGTAGGTTAAAGAGGAGACATATGTGGATGAGATATAGCTAGAGTATATGCAGATTAGAAAGGATACAAATGTGGATGCGGGTGATGACATAGTGATGAGAGTTTTTATGGAGGATCCAGTTAGAAGAGGAGATAATCCTTTAGTCATTATTTATAATGATGGGGAGAGGGATGGTGGTGATATATAGATGAGAACTATTCCAAAGATATAGAAAGAGGTGATGGATTAGGGCCATTAGGACGAATGATATCACTTTAGTACCAAATACTTAATGATAGATTGATTGAGGAGATCAAGGTGTGGAATGTGTAGATAAAAAGTTTACAGGGATAAGTTGTTAGATTACAGGGATAGGTAGATAGTAGGGATGGTCTGCTAGGATTGATATCTATAAATATTATATGAATACAAAGAGAGATTGATGAAATCTAGGTGGAGGTGGACAAAATATAGGGAAAGGGATTTTATTGATTAGTAGAGTTATATACACATGATGTAGATACATAAAATCTAGATGACACATGGCTGATACAAAGATACATAAGAGAGAGAGATATGACACAAGTTAAACTAACAGAGGCTAAATAAGTGTTGACATTAGTTTTACACCATGGATTTATAAAATGTCATGAGGGTGATGGAATAGGCTACAAAATACATGAGTTTATATGAAGAGGCAATTACAATGCATAACAAGTACCTTCTTTCAGAGAGTAATCTACTAATAGATATGTGTTAGGGAGATCAATATAGTCCATGGAGTTAGATAGATCTATAGGCTAGACATGAAAATGGGTCGTGGGTCCTCCTAAGAGTACACCAAGATCTTATGAGCTTAGTCCAGCTACAAATGCCCCATTTGAGGGCTAGGGGGAGACTTGAGATGGATGCTATGACATATCGATGTATATATATTTTTGATATATATATATATATATATATATATATACATATATGATATTTTGTACATTATGGATGGTTAGGTAGTTTCTTTGTGTTTATTTTTGTCTTGCATTGTAATTTCAACATGAATAACTGAGTAAGATTTGAGTAACCTAATTTTTATTTCAATGTAAGAAAATAATCACCAATGATATGAAATAGCCATGATGAATATTTGTGTATTACGTATAAGGACTTGAAAGATGTATTTTGTGCAAAACAGAGTGCATTATGATATGGAAAATCATAATCACATTATATTATAATATACAAAATTATCTTGACTGAACACACAAATAATTGAAAACAAGATAAATTATTAAGTTGTACAACATAGAGTGCATCATGATATGTGAAATCATAATAACACTATAGTGTAATACACAAAATGAATTTGGCTTTAGAAAATAATAAACAATTGAAAACAAGGCAAAGTCAAACTAAAAGAAAAAGTTCACACATAAAGAAAGGAAAAGATAAGATAAAATAAGTAAAGTTAAAAGACTAACAAGACAAATGTAAAATGATAATTTAACAAAATTATGTAGCTAAATATGTGCGAAGTGATGATAAAATGGTTCAATTAATGAAATATTTAGTGTTTAATGAATATATGAGTGATTTACCTCCCAATAAAAAATGAGTGAATGAATTATGACAATTGATTTGAAAGATTGTGGATTGGTAGACATGGACAAGTGAAGTGTTTATGTAGTTTTTAATGTGTTTTTGTGAAATCATATATGAAAATGAATGTGGTAAGGATGGTTATATATAAGGCATTCCTCTAACATGAGCAAGGATATAATTATGCAAATACAAATATCAAACCCTAAGCTAAGATGCTATGAAAATAGATGCAAGACAAATTCCAAATGATAATGTGGGAATATACAAGTGATAAATGTAATGGGATTCCCAAAAGTAACTAGGGTGGATATAGACAATGGATTACTCATGATGCTATAAATCTGGTTTTCACCATGGTTCTTTTCCAAAAGTGCTAGTAAACTAGTTTTCACTTGTGGATAAACTATTTTTGTCTTTTCTCTTTTTTTTTGATTTTTTATATTTTTTAATTTTTTGAAAATTAAAATATATACAACATTAGAATTATTTAGGTATAGAATTTTTTAAGTTTCATGATATTCATAGTCTCATCAATCTTCTCTCCATCTTAAGTATCTAGCTTATAAGCCCCATATCCATATTTGGCAATGATAACATATGGGCCCAACTAATTTGGTTCAAATTTTACTTTCTTCTCCCATTCAGTATTGGTATTCCATTGGTTTTATTTGAGAATAAGATATCCAATTTTGAATTCCATGGATTTAATCTATTTATTATAGCTACGATGGAGGTGGTTTTGGTAAACTTATAGATGGTTTAAGGCATTAAGAATTTTCTCATTTATAAGATCACATTCATTGAGGTGTGAAATGTAGTAGGATTCATCATCAATAATTTATTTTAAGGATATGTGTAAAGATGGACTCTCAAATTCTATAGGTAGAATATACTCACTTCCATAAACAAGTGAATATGGGGTTTCCCATGTGGGCATGTGGATGCTAGTGCAGTATGCCCAGATGGTAGGATAAAGCTGCATATACCAATCATGACTAATTATGTTGATAACTCATTTAAGGATTTTGAGAATGATTTTGTTCATTTCCTCTGCTTGGATATTACCTTATGGGTGGTATGGAGTGGACCATTTGTGTTTTATATGATAGGTAGTGTAAAGGGCCTTAACTTATATGTTCTTGAAGGATTTTTTATTATAAAAAATGATAACATATGGGATATTGAAACAACAAAAAATATGGATTAAAATAAAATTGGAAATATATTTTTAGTGACATATGTTAGGGGCATTTATACAACCCACTTGGTAAAATATTAGGTGGTGGTAATAATATGTTTTTGACCATATGAAGAATTGGGATTGATTTTTCCAATGAGTTCTAACCCCCATGTGGAGAATGGAGAAGGATTTATAATGGGTTGTAAAGATTGTGAAGGACTATGTATAAGGTCACCATGATTTTGTCAATGCACACATTTATTAACATAAGCACAAACATAAAATTATATTATAGACCAATAATAACCTACATGCAAGATATTTTTAGTGAGGACCATGCCACTAGAATGAACACAACAAATCCCTTCATGTACTTATCTAATAACTAATGTGGACTCTTTGAAATCTAAAAAGTGTAATAGGGTTCCATCATATCCTCTTTGATATAAATTTTCACCAAGGATTATGTAATGGGATGTGTATTGGATGAATGATTTACATTTATTGTGGGTTAAGTCAGATGGAAGGGTGTTAATATGGAGATATGCATAAATATCACTATATCATGAAGAAGTGGGACCGACCACCTCATAGACATCTATGAATAAGAAATTTCATATGCTGGTGTCATCAATTACTATACAAGGATTTTTTTGTGTTTCCTTTTGAGATCAAGTAATGAACCAATAGTTGCCATTGTGTTTATTACTCTGTTATTAAGCCATGGTACTTGTTCAAATTGTATAAATGTAAAACACAAATTTAGACTATCCACCATATTTTTGTATGGGATTAACTTGTCATCATGATCTTGAAATGTGTTGGTAACTTGATTTATGATAGGTTTATAATCCCCAAAGACAAGAAGATATTGTATACCCCATTATATGGCAATTTTGATATTAGTTATGAGGGCTTCATATTCTACAATGTTGTTTGTGCAAGGAAAATTGATTTGAAATTCTTTTGAAATTAATCCCCATTATGTGTGACTAGAATAATACTTCCCCTAAACCATGATTAATTAAATAACCATCAAAATACAATTTTTAGACTAGGGTTTCATCAGTTGAAATTATTACCTCATATAGGAAATCTATAATAAGAGGTGTATGATCTTCAAGAGGAGCCTCTATGAGTGCATCTACTAGGACTTATATTTTGATTATTTTTTGGCTCACATACTCAAGATCAAAATAACTAAGAATCATGGCCCACTTATCCATTCTCCCTATTAAAACTATTTTAGATAAGAGATACTTAAGAGGGTTAATTTTTAGTTTTATTATTGAGCATGTAGTCAAAAAGTTTTTGTGAAGCAAAAATAACCACAAGACATGAATTTTATATTGGAGATTAGTTAATCTCATAGGACACCAAGGTTATGATTAAGTAATACACAAGCCATTATGATCCATTATCATCATGTTGTGTTTAATAATGCCCACAATGCATACTGAATAGTTGATATGTACAAAAGGAAAAACTTACTAGTAGTAGGCGGAATTAAAAATTAGTGGATTGGAAAGATAGTGCTTTAGATTTTTAAATGATTTATTACAGTTCTCATTCTAATTAAAATGAGTGTCTTTATTTAATAGGAATGTAAATGGGTGACAAATTTTTATAAGTTGAGATATGAACCAATTAGCTATTGTTGTCTCCAAATCTTGCACCCTAGAAGAGGATGTTCAAGCCTCTTCCATATTTGGGAAATGTTGGGACATTTTTAGGCATGTGGGTATACCTATAGAGGAGATGAACCTCTAAATTTAAAGGGGATAACTCCCTGAATGTGTCTCTATAAAACAACCTTTATCTAAACCAGTTTGATCTAAAGGAAAGGAATTAGAAATTGCACAAAAATGAAATCTACTCTAGGATTGGTGATGCACCGAGATTATCTTCCACATGAATGTCATATCCTAGTGCACAATACAATAAAATACATATATTATTTTCAAGATCTAAAGATTCTAACACAAGTATTTCAATATAGAGGCAAGATGTATGAAATGACACAAGGAAAATTAACTGAAAGACAACCTATACATTCCAAGAATAGATAAACACATGCAAAAATTTGATACACTTGGATGCACTCCATATGACCTATTAGACCTAGAAATATTGCTTAGGTGTGAAGGATAAAGTATGAAAACCATCATTTTTTATCACTATATGTCACTTACCCACTCATATAATTGCTCAAAACTTCAAATAAAAAAGACTTGTACCAATGCTTAAAGGGAAAAAACATGACATCAATTTAGCAGGGCTTCGCCATACACTGTATGGTTGTTTTTACACTAGCCCAAGGGATGTATATATAACAAAGAGGAAGTGAGAGGGGGAGGACTTTAGGCACTAAAGAGAGGAATCAATACATTAGGAGTCTCCATATTCAAATACAAATATCTTTGCCAATGATTCTTATTCATGCCATCTGATTGATCCATGTCACCTCCCTTGAACACTCTTGGCCTACTCTCTCAAAGATGCTTCTCCAATAGTTGCCCAGTAGAATCAAGATATTTTGAACAATGGCATCAATGTAGTTATACAAATGATCCCACCTATCATAGTTTGTCTTGATGCTAGCAGCTTCTCACCAACTTGCTAAGGTGTGCAACAATGTAGGGGAGAGTCATTTTCATTCTATTGGCCTTGTCTTCTTCCTTTGATTGGTCATCAAAAATGACTTAGATCTTGATCTGATCAATGATGAGATGAGCCCTCTAAACCAATTTGGTAGATGAAGAACATGAGCCCTTACATCCTTGAGCATTTTAACTAAGACCATTGATCTGCCTAGGACCACTTGTTTGAATGCCAATGGCTAGTCCCTCATCTTGAAGTCAACATCCATATAGTTGTTACTCTACTGGGACCATTCCTTCAAACCATTTACTTTGAACCTTTCCTTTGGGAATTCTTTCTGAACAACTTCCCTTGGGAATTTTATCTAAAATAAATAACCTTTTGGGCCTTTTTTGATTGGTCTATTTCCTTTTAGGTCTTTTGGAGTGTCCCTTCAAAAAGATTATTTTGGACAATATGTCTAAAATAATTCTTTCAGGATTTCTGTAAGTGTCCCTTCAAAAAAATTTTGAAGGACACTTTTGTTGAGAATAACCCTTTGGAATTCTCATTTTGCCTCTCTAAAATCCTAAACATGCCTTTCGACATTCTTTAAATGTCCCTTTGGTAAGCCTGAAAAGGACACTTTCTAGAGAAAAGACCCTTTGGGGAAAGTGTGTAGGGCACTTTTAATAAAAAAAAGACCCTTCAAAATGTTTACAAGTGTCCTTTTGAAATTTTTTTGAAGGAGACTTTTGGACCTTTTGTAGGACACTTACATGAAGAACAACTTCTTTTAGAAAGCTTGAAGTGTCTAATTCCTTTGGAGTTTTGCAAATGACTCTTTAAACTAATTATTTTAGACAAAATATCTGTAATAATTCCTTTAGAAAAATTGTAAGGATCTGTTGGGTGAATATTTTGTTGACCAGCTAACTTGTGATCAAAATAGTTCTTATCACCATAGCATAGGGAGATTGGTCATCCTGGTGTGTAGGTTTACTACATCAATAGGGGACAAATCTCTCCTCTCATCAAGGGGAGGTTCCCTATTAAATATACAGAGGCTATATACTATATATATAAGTAGAAAATAAGACATAGGGGTGGGGTAAGCCATCCATCTCTTTTTTCAGAGATGATGTTAACAAATAGAGGAGAAATCTTGGGTGATTGGTGAAGGTGCTTCTCTTATTTTAGAAGTAACATTCAACCAAGAGCTAGATCCCTTCTTGGATAGTATAAATCTTGGTGAAGTAATAGAAGGCACTTCTCTTCTTTTAGAAATTCTTATTTTTGCAGGCAATAGGAATCTTTCTGGTAACAAGTGACTGATAACAGAATGTAAAACAACCAACAATCTAAGGTGTAGCTCAAATTATCCACCTTGACTGCCCAAGAGTGAGGTATGAAGAACAATGGGGGCACAAAGTCATCCCAATGTCCTTTACATAGAAACATAAAATAAACACACACTGAAGACAACTATGACATCACAAAGTCTGAAAGTGGTTGGCTTCAGGACACCTTCCTTATCACTTCCACTAGCTCTGCTTGTTAAATTAAATAAATGAGAACACATTCAAAATATAGACATAAGAAAAATCTCCTAAAATGATACAAGCTATACAACACAAAATCTGTGAGTCACTTGCTTTCTCATTTAGATAAAATAATATGAAATACAATCTGAGCTCAAAGTCTTAGTATTCGCCTTTCAATTTGGGTAGAGTTTTGCTTCTATGGTCAAAAAGATCTCTTTTGTAACAATGAAAGAGTTTTAATTTTATAGAGGTCAGGAGAGACTTGGCACTTTTTCCCATGGAGTGACCCATGCTGTGCAATCAATGCCTTGGCTACATTTTTTATTCTATTAAGAAGAGCCATGTTGGAGCAAGGTGGCTGCCTTAACTGTGGTGTGTTGGTTCATCTCCTTTGTCATCTCCTGAGTTTGAATCACTCATTCCATCACCTAATAATTGTGCAAATGTCTACTCTACCTTTAATTCAAATGGGACAAATAGGCTGTGCTTTCAATGTTTGCAGGCCCCAAATATTTACCTAGTGAACTGCTTCACCTACTAGAATTAACTCCCACTGAGTTTCCCTCTTTGTTCCTTCCTTCTCTTAGTCTCAGCCTTAAGGTCTTTGAATGCATCAGGTCTATGTTTGAAGCCTACAAGTATTTATTAGACACTTCACTGCAACAATTTTGATGTCATGGGTCTCTCTTCATTTGAAGGTTAACGGCTAGCCATTCATCCCAATTTTGACATTTGTGAGCCTATCATTTTATTGTGATGTAGGTGAGGACATGTGGTGGCATCGATGGATTTAAAATAAGTCTATTATAATAGGCTTCAAATCTTGTTAGGGGCTGGAGGTGCAGATCTAGACACGTGGCAGTGTCCGCTGCACTGGGATGGGACACGTGGCAAGTTATATGCCTTGAAACTTCATTTGAAACTATGTCTTAGTATGTGACACTTGGCAGCTTCCACTACACTTTGAGGCTTCAACCTTTTTCAAAGGGAACATGTCCTTTAGGGTCTTGGAAAAGGTCCATTTCATGTGTTGAGTGTCCCTCCGCAAAGGTCTCTATCCTTCAGGATCTTCTCAGTGGCCTTTGGGCTTCTCATCTTTGATGGGCCTATTGTTTCATGTATTTATTTCAGACAAAAAGTTTGAATAAATTACTTCAGATAATTTTTTTGAAGGAATTCCTTTCCTTGGCTCTGTGCCTCCTATAAGGGCATCCCTCTTTGACACGTGGTAGTATCTATCACTTCTTGCCAAGGACACATGGAGTCTTTCACTGCATCATGTTGAAACCCTCCACCATCGACACCTAGTGCTTTCTAGTATCAGGCTATTATAGTATCATAAAAATTCTTGGGGCTCATTTAGGTTCTCTCAGATGATGACACTTGTCAACTTCCACTGATCTCTACAAGGGACACATGGCACGGTCTAAATACATTTGTTAGTCGCGTGGATGTAGACACTTGGCACATTCTGCTTCATTTAGTCACTCGTCCCTGGGCCCACCATGGTCTTTGCTCAAAATAGTGAAGATAAGGGAAGAGACTATAGATATTGACACTTAGAGGCTTCCAACAAGCTTTAAGAGGCACACGTGGTAGTATCTACTAATTTGAAAAAAATAAAGTTTAGTGCAGCTCAGCCATTAACAGTTGGCAGCATCCACCTGACTCTTTATTTTGCGTGTGCTTCTTTTCTTAACTAAGGCAGCCTTTAAACCTTTAAACCTAGAGCATTTAACTGATTGAATGTTGAACCCATTGAATTGATGAACCAAAATGGTTCAAGGTTCAACGGTTCAAGCTTTTGAGACTTGTTAAGTCATTGGGGCCACAAAACCTTGAAATGGTTGAACTATGAACCTCTGCTGAAGTGCTTAGCTCTTTTTGATGACGTTGAACCTTTGAACCCATTAAACACATTGAACCAAAAAGGTTCAAGGTTCAATGGTTCAATGGTTCAATCCTTGTTTTGATGCTTGTTGACAGGCCCTTTTTGATTGAACCAAAGTACTGACCCATACTTGAAGGTGACCAAGTATTGGAAACTAGTTCTTTTGATTGAACTCACCTGCAAAAGCCTTTGAACTAGTTGAACCTGCTAATCCTTTTACCAAAAAGTTGAGAAAATGATGTAATTAAATGTTTAGAACAAATTTTTGGAAAGGGAAGGGACAATTTTGGCCATGCAGGACCAAAATAGTCATATGTTGTCTGAAAAATGAGGAGTCATTTTTTAGGG
This sequence comes from Torreya grandis, assembly GCA_037957365.1. Lineage (NCBI taxonomy): Eukaryota > Viridiplantae > Streptophyta > Pinopsida > Cupressales > Taxaceae > Torreya > Torreya grandis. The sequence goes on along the minus strand of JARHVA010002257.1, from coordinate 2,293,643 downwards.
ACAACAACTGGCTCCAGTTGGGGAACTACCTTCAGTTGGAAACTTGAAACATTGCTGAGGGGAGTAGAAACCTGAATCTCTAGTGCCTTGAAGTGTACCATTGGGCTATGGAGTCATGCTACCCAAAAAGAAAGGCTACAAAAAATGAAAATGAAAAGAATGAAATAGAAACAAAAGACTATACAAATATACATATGTATAGGGGAGCTTATCCGATACTTCAAGAGTTTAAGTGATTTAGATGTTGCCCATTGTGAGGTAGAGAAAAGAGAGTGCCATCTTGATACTTCAACAAGAAACTATTTTCACCATTGACCTGATGAATGGTAAAAGGGCCTCTCCACAGGGAATCAAATTTTCCATGCATCACCTTTGGTTCTCTCCTCTTGTCCCATAGCAGGACTTGATCTCCAATCTAGAAATCACAATTCTTTGCTTTATAGTCAAAGAAATTCTTCACCAGACCTTGATGGGTGGAAATTAGATCCACCACTACAGTTCTCTACTCTTCCAACTCAGCCAGGCACATGATCCTCTTATCAAGTGAGCTCTTGTACGTTTGATATTCAATTGCCTTAGCCAATTTCAGTGCTGGCAATTCTAGGGTGATTGGTATTTTAGCATTGAGTCCATAAAGGAGTTGGAAAGGGGACATACCAATTTCCTTCTTTGGCATAATTCTATTTGCCCATAGAGCATCAACCAGTGCCTTATACCATGTCCTTTGGTTGTCATCCACCAGTTTCTTGATGATAGTCACCAGGTTCTTATTACTTGATTCAGCCTATCCATTCCCTTGTGGAAAGTAATCAGAAGAGTGGGAGAGCATAATCCCATAGTGGAAATAGAATTAAGTAATCTCTTGGGAAGTGAAACAAGCTACATTGTCAGTGAAAATCTTGGCTGGGACCCCAAACATGGATATGATGTTCTCTTTGAGGAAATTGTATACTACTTTAAAAGTAGCATGTTTGGCTAGAATAGCTTCCACCCATTTAGTGAAGTAGTCTATTGCTATAAGGACATAATCATGTCCAACACTTGGAGATGGGTTTATAGCTCCAATAAAGTCAATTCCCCATTGTTAGAATGGTTCCTTTATGACCACTGGCTTAAGATGTAGGGCAACTAACTTGGGTCTTCTGACAAACTACTGGCATAGCTCACAACCCCTGACCCACTTGTATGCATCCTAAAATAGAGTTGGCCAGTAGTACCTAGCTCACAAGAACTTATGAGCAGTCACAGGAGTGGAAAAATGTCCTCCATAGGCTAAATTGTGGAAGGACTTTAGAAGTTGGCTTTGTTGCTCCTTGTCCACACAGCAAAGGAACACTCCATCAAGGCTCCTCTTGTATTGGCCATTATCCTAGAGGATAAAATTAGTAACTTTCAGCTTGATGGTTCTCCTTTATTTATAAGATAGGTGTGCAATATACTCAACATAAGTAAGGAAATGAGTAATGCTTGAATACCACTCATTTGTGGTGAAGACAAAGAGGACTGTTGGTGTGTCTTCCACATCAAATTCTTTATGCTCTATTCTTCTCAGCTTGTTTTCAACAATCAGTTGGTATAGCCCATTCCCATGCACCAACTTTGTTGGCTTGATGACTAGATCAAACTCCTAGATCTTAGCAAACTAATTTCCTCTTTTCATCCCAAACTCTTGTTGAGTTAGTATGGATTTGACCATGGTATCAAGAACTAATGTAGTTGTGTGTGTATTCAAGATGTAGAAGCAAAAATGCTTTACCACCTTCACCACTGCATAAGCATGCTCTCCATGTTTGAGTACTTTAGCTCATGAGCCTTGAGAGGATAACTCATGAAGGAAATGGGGGATTCCATACCTTCTTTATTCTGTTGAACCAAAATTGCTAAAAGCATATGTTCTGAAGCATAGCTATAAATGGTGAACCCTTTGTTATAGTCTGGACAAGCTAGAATTGGAGTAGGGGAAATGGCAGTCTTGATATCCTCAAATGCCAACTTGCCTTCTTCAGTCTAGCTGAAGGTGGCCTTTCCCTTCATCATGTTTACAATGTGCCTAGTCTTCTCAGCAAACTCAGGGATGAACCTCCATAAGAAATTCACCTTTCCAAAGAAAGAGTGAACAACAGTCTTACTTGTGGGCAAGGTAAGTTATTAGATAAAGTTGACTCTATCTGAGTCGATCTTTATGCCTCTTTTAGACATAATGTGTCTGAGAAGTTTCCCCTCTATTACTCCAAAGACTGACTTCTTGGGGTTTAAGGAAATGCCATTCTAGGGGTAGCATTCTAACACTTGTTGCAGATGGCGCACATGGTCTGGGCGATGCTTAGAAAAGATAGTCAAGTCATCAAGATAAACTACGATGAACTTACCCATCTCATCCTTGAAGGCAAGGTCCATTTCTCTTTGGAAGGTGGCACCAACATTTATCAAGCCAAAAGGCATTCTTCTATATGCAAACGTGTCCCATGGTGTGGTGAAAGTGGTCTTATGTTGGTCTACCTCACCAAATTCAATATAATTATATCTTGAGAAGCCATCTAGCATTGATAACATCTTCAAACCTATCACTGTCTGAAGCACTCGATCCATGATTGGCAAAGGTTAATTATCCTTCAAGGATACCTGATTCAAATTTCTAAAATCCACACAAAGGTGAATTTTACCATTCTTCTTCCTTACAGGCACTATATTGGCAATCCATGTGGAATGATGGATTGGGAAGATTATCCTAGAATTTAGCATCTTTTGTATTTCAAATTGAATAGTACCTGATATTTTTGGATTATAATGCTTGGAATTTTGCCTGTAAGGCGTTGAATCAACCTTGAGAGGAATGTTGTGTCAAATTTCACTAGGCCAGAGTGATTTCAAGTCATCATAGGAGTACGCTAGAACATCCATGTATTTTTTGAGCAAAGTTGTGAACTTGAAATGCTCTTTAGGAGTAAAACATTTCCCAATGTTCACCATCTTGGGGTCTTCTTTGATTCCTAGATTTACTTGATCAAACTCCTGAGAGGAGCTTGAATCCATTTACTGCTGTTTGATGAATCTATCATGCTTATCAAATAGCTTCTCAAGAGAAACAAAGCCTTTGGGAATATTATTCCCTTTCAGTTGCAATAACTCCTCACCTATGCTTGAACTTGATTTAGGAGTCAGTTCAGGCTCTTGAGGTTTACTGCCTTCAAAATGCAACCGTTTGAAGCTATCCTTTTGCTCTAAGAAGGAAATGATTTGATTGTCATTTTTAAATACCTACCAATGACTGGTATTCTTATGCACACTTGGCCAAAACACCAGCTCAATCGTGTACTTGTCTCCTTTGAAATCTAGGTGGGGGACCAAGAGAGTAGTTGAAACAGCCAGTGCATCTGCCTGTCATTAAATTTTTTGGGAACTGCAGAGATGCTGAAAGCATCAAAGTCTTTAAGTTGGTCCCAGACTAGATTGTGGTAATGACATAATCTCTCATTCTTGGTTTGATATAGGTTCCTCACCTAAAAAACCACTAGTTCAACATCTCCTTTAGCATGAAGGAGTTTGATGCCTTTGTCTCGAGCAACCCTCAATCCAAGCAACATAGACTCATATTCAGCTATGTTATTTGTGTTTCTAAATTACAATCTATAAGATGTGGGAAAAATATCTCCTTGAGGAGATATTAACACAACCCCAGCTCTTGAACCAGTGGAAGAGCAACTACCATCAAATTCAAGAATCCATACCTCATTTGATACTAATTTTCTTTTGGATTCTTCTTCATTTTAGGGTGGAGATACTTCCACACTTGCCTTGTGCTCTACCCATTCTTTGACTGTTCCAACTGAATGCATTTCCAAGCTGTCACCTATAGGAGCTTCATCAGATGTCTCATGAACCCCATCTATGGATAGAAAGTAGTTACCCATTCATGAAGACTCAAACAAAATTTGAGCTTTAGGTGCTGAGGTCTGGGTAATCACATATTTTGCTTCCTTCTTAGGGAGCATCTTTTTCATGACACCTTTGACTAGAATCCTCGCCTTTGATAAATCCATGCTCAATTCACCATCGACATCCTGGCAAAAATTTTTCCCAAGAAGGATGTTGTATGATGTTGGGACGTTACTACCAAGATAGTCATCTTGATTATTTTGTCTGGAAAGGCAGCAAATGCAAATTGGGCATCTTAGATTTGCCCCAGTAGTGGCACTTGTTTTTTTTCCATGGAGAAGCATCTGCCAAACATCTTGGTCAGTGTGAGGTTAAGGGATTCAGCTACCTTGGTAGGCATGAAATTATCTGAAACTCTAGAGTCAATGATGTAATTATTCAACTGATGTCCATTTATTAGCAATGAGACATAAAAGGGTTTAGTCCTATTAGGAGCAATAGGAGGGGTAATGACAAGATTATTCCTAGTGGGTACCTCCTTGGGTGGATCATGCATCACTTTAGGAACTACTTGTTTAATAGGGACGTTCTGGTTCTTAACACACTAAACTAATTTATCTAATTGCTCAGGATGGGACTATAGAAATTCAAATTCAGACATTTGAATTTTGGCCTTTTTCATATGGTCAATTATGTCAAATGCCTAAAATGAGCCAGGAGCAGAGAATGATAATTCATCCTTTTGATTTTTTGAAGGGGGAGGACTAGTCTATGGATTTGAAGTAGAAGGCGTAGGGGTATATAGAGTACTTACCTTTCTTGCAATCACTGGGTCCTTTGGCTGAAAAGGAAGAGTGGATCCCCACTTAGCAATCAAAACTACTAGTTGAGGTTGCTCCTCTAATTTCTCTTTATCGGCTTGTTGAGCTGATTGATTTTTGGACCAGGTGAAAACAACATATGACCCCTCAATTACATTGCCTTCACTTTTGGGTTCATCTTGATAGTTTAAGAAACTAATATGGGAGTCGTCAGCTAATTCTTCTTCTTCCTCAATGAAGAGATTAACATCATCTTCAGGATTTAACTCAGGTTGGGATGAGTAATCTGATTTAGCTTCAAGATATCCAACTGCTAAGTTAGTTGGAGGCGCTTCAATGGCAAGGTTATTCCTCTGAGGGGGAGGAAGTGATTGGTTTGCACTTGGTTTCTAGCAACATGTCCCTGGTAGAATTGATTAGGGAATGTCCTCTTTGGTACATCTCTGTAGGAAGGAGTAGGTGACATTCCTTGGGCCATTTGCTTTTTGAGGGCTAGCACTTCATTTTCTAGCTTCTACACCATAGGATTAGTAGTGGCTGAAGGGGAGCATTCAGATGAAGAATAAGACTTGCCTCTGTGTGGATCTCTCCTTATCTTTCCTACCAAGATAAGGTCATCTTTAACTTCAGTAGCCAAATCTTGAGGAGCTTCTAGGTTTATGTGGCCAGCTCTTCTTAGTAGAAAACTCACTTCAGGGAGTTGTGAGTTGATGAAGAAGCATTTGAGGTTTTTAAGGGTTGGCTAAGCAATAGCAGGAATTCGGTTCCTTAGCTTATCAAACTTGGCTATGAAATCTCTCATAGGCTTGTGAGGCTCTTTATTTAATTGTGTGAGCTGGGCCAACAAAGCGTGTGCATCTTTTATAGGCTTGAATCTGGCCTCGAATTTGTTTTTGAGTGTGTCCCAATCAGTGACTAATCTAGCTTGCAAATGGTATAACTAGTCTACAACATCTCCTTACAATGTTTCCATGAAGAGTCTAACTGTCACATCTTCAAACTCTACCCCTATTACACCATAGGTTATGCTGAAGGCTGCAACATGTTCATCAGGGTGAGCTTTCCCATCCCCAAATAATTTAGGGAAATTCTTCCTTGAGCTACGCGGGAGTTCATGCAGAGGTGGAGTTAGATTCAATGGGCCAAAATAGTTACCCCAAGGGCCTCAAACTTCCATGATAGGATTATTGAAAGTAGGGATAACAAATCTCGGTGGAACTAGGTAGGCAAGGCTCTGCTAACAAAAATAAAAGAAGCTCAGCCTAGTGTTGGTGTCCTAGTACGAGTAGGAGGGACACTCCTAGATCATTGAACTTGATGTTGGGGAGAAAGCAAGTCAAAATATCTTTTCTATGCCAACTCAAAAATAGGGTCAATAACACCTTGAGCTCTCTAGCTTTTGGTATAGTGTGGAGTTGCCAGATTGTGAATCATAAATGGAAAAAGACTGGACCTACTTCAATTTGAAGCTTGAGGCTTCAAATTGCTTGTCCATACCCAGTGGAGTCACAAAAAATTGTTGGGTGAATATTTTGTCAACCAGCTAACTGGTGAGCAAAATAGTTCCTATCACCACAACATAGGGAGATTGGTCATCTTGGTGTGTAGGTTTACTACATCAACAGGGGACAAATCTCTCCTCTCATTAAGGGGAGGTTCCCTATTAAATATACGGAGGCTATATACTATACATATAAGCATAAAATAAGATAGAGGAGTGGGATAAGCCATCCATCTCTCTTTTTTCAGAGATGATGTTAACAAATAGAGGAGAAATCCTGGGTGATTGGTGAAGGTGCTTCTCTTCTTTTATAAGTAACATTCAACCAAGATCAAGATCCCTTCCTAGATATTAGAAATCTTGGTGAAGCAATAGAAGGCACTTTTCTTCTTTCAAAAATGCTTGTTCTTGTAGGCAATATGAATCTTTCTGGTAACAAGTGACTAATAATAGAATGTAGAACAACCAAAAATCTAAGGTGTAGCTCAAAGTCTCCACCTTGATTTCCCAAGAGTGAGGCACAAAGAACAATGGGGGCACAAAGTCATCCCAAGGTCCTTTACATAGAAACAAAAAATAAACACACATTGAAGACAACTATGACAACACAAAGTTTGAAAGTGGTTGGCTTCAGGACACCTTCCTTATCACTTCCACTAGCTCTACTTGTTAAATTAAATAAATGAGAACACATTCAGAATATAGACATAAGAACAATCTCCTAAAATGATATAAGCTATACAGCACAAAGTCTGTGAATCACTTGCTTTCTCATTCAGATAAAATAATATGAAATACAATCTGAGCTTAAAGTCTCAGTATTCACCTTTCAATTTGGGAAGATTTTTGATTCTATGGTCAAAAATATCTCCTTTGTAACAATGAAAGAGTTTTCATTTTATAGAGGTTAGGAGAGACTAGGCACTTTGTCCCATGGAGTGACCCATATTGCGCAATCAATGCCTTAGCTGCATTTTTGATTTTGTCAGGAAGAGCCATGCTAGAGTAGGGCAGCTTCCTTAACTGTGGCATGTTGGTTCATCTCCTTTGTCATCTCCTAAGTCTAAATCACTCATTTCATCACCTGCTAGCTATGTAAATGTCTACTCTACCTTTAATTCAAAGGGGACAAATAGGCTGCACTTTCAATGTTTACAGGCCCCAAATATTTACCCAGCGAATTACTTCACCTACTGGAATTAACTCCTGCTGAGTTTTCCTCTTTATTCCTTCCTTCTCTCAATCCCAACCTTAGGGTCTTTGAATGAATCAGGTCTATGTTTGAAGCCTGTAAGGATTGATCAGACACTTCACTATAGAAATTTTGACATTTGTAGGTCTCTCTTCATTTGAAGGTTAACAACTAGCCATTCATCCCAATTTTGATGTTTACGGGCATGTCATTTTGTTGTGACACAAGTGAGGATGCGTGGAAGCATTTGTGGCTTTGAAATAAGCCTATTGGAATAGGCTTCAAATCTTTTTATGGGCTGGAGGTGTGAATGCAGACACGTGGTAGCTTCCACTGCATTAGGATGGGACACATGGCAAGTTTTGTGCCTTGAAACTATGTCTCGGTACATGACACTTGGTAGCTTCCACTGCACTTTGAGGCTTAAACCTTTTCCAAAGGGAACATGCCCTTCAGGGTCTTGGAAAATGTCCATTTCATGTGTTGAGTGTCCCTCTGCAAAGGTCTCTATCCTTTGAGATCCTCTCAGTGGCCTTCGAGCTTTTCATCTTCGGTGAGCCTATTGTTCCATGTATTTCTTTCAGATAAAAAGTCTAAAGAAATTCCTTTGAATAATCTATCCAAAGGAATTCCTTTCCTTGGCTCTGTGCCTCCCACAAGGGCATCCCTCTTTAACATGTGGCAATATCCATCACTTCTTGGCAAGGACACATGGAGTCTTCTACTGCATCATGTTGAAACCCTCCACCATCGACACCTGGCACTTTCCACTATCGGGCTGTTGTAGTATCATAGAAATTCTTGGGGCTCATTTAGGTTCTCTCAAATGATGACACTTGTCAGCTTCCATTGATCTCGACAAGGGACACGTGGTGTAGTTTGAATACATTTGTTAGTCACATGAATGCAAACACTTGGCACATTCTACTTCATTTAGTCACTCATCCCCAGGCCCACCATGGTCTTTGCTCAAAACAGTGAAGCTAAGGGAAGAGACTGTGGATATTGACACTTGGAGGCTTCCAACAAGATTCAAGAGGGACATGTGGCAGTATCTACCAATTCACAAAAAAAAAGTTTAGTGGGGCTCGACCATTGATACTTGGTAGAATCCGCCTGACTCTTTCTTTTGCATGAGCTTATTTTCTTAATTGAGGTGGCCTTTGAACCTTTGAACCTGATGCATTAAACTAATTGAATGTTGAACCCATTAAAATGATGAACCAAAATGGTTCAAGGTTCAACGGTTCAATGGTTCAAGATTTTGAGACTCCTTAAGTGATTAGGGCCGCGAAACCTTGAAATGGTTTAACTTTGAACCTCTGCCGAAGTGCTTATCTCTTGTTGATGACATTGAACCTTTGAACCCATTGAACCCATTGAACCGAAAAGGTTCAAGGTTCAATGGTTCAATCCTTGCTTTAATGCTTGATGATAGACCCTTTTTGATTGAACCAAAGTGCTGACCCATACCTGAAGGTGACCAAGTATTGGAAACTATTTATTTTGATTGAACTCACCTACAAAAGCCTTTGAACCAGTTGAACCTGCTAATCCTTTTACCAAAAAGTTGAGAAAATGATGAAATTGAATGTTCAAAACAAATTTTTGGAAAGGGAAGGGACAATTTTGGCCATGCAGGACCAAAATAGTCATATGTTGTCTGAAAAATGAGGAGTTATTTTTTAGGGACAACATGATCAATTCTTTCAGAGAAATTGAAATTACCTTTGAAAAATTTTCAAGTGACCTCTTTTCCAAGAAAAAGACCCTTTGAAAAGGTTGAAAGTGCCTTTCAGAAAAGTGCAAAGTGTCCCTTCAAAAAATTTAAATGTGCCCTTTGAAAAAGTTGGAAACATCCCTTCGCAAGATAAAAAGACCCTTCAAAAATATTATTTCAGACAAAAAGTCCAAAACAAATCCTTCAAAAAAGTTGCAAGAGATAATTTTTTTAGAAAAAATGTAAGGGACATTTATTTCAAAAATCTATAAAGTACCCTTTAGAGTTTTGTTTAGGACACTTTGAAAGAGAAAAATACCCTTCAACAAAATGGAAATCTACCCTTCAAAATTTTTAAAATATCCCTTTGCAAGAGAAATGATCCTTAAAAAATACTAAAATGTACCCTTTAGAAAACCTAAAATGGACCAATTCCTTGAAAGAACAAAACCTTTGGCAAAGTTGCAAAAGACACTTTTCCTTTGAAAATCTCGAAGATGCCTTTTAGAAATCTTGAAATGGACCAATTCCTTCAAACCTTTTATATCTAACCAAAAGTATGAAACAATTCCTTTGTGACTTGGACAAAAAACCCAAAGTAAAGCCTTGCTGAAAGAAATAACACTTGAGCAAAAAGACCAAAATAACACTTGTAAATGACCAAACAAAGGCTTCCAAAGGAAATAATATTTGATTTTTTTACTATGGGGATAAACCAATTAATAATGCTACACTTAGCCAAAATAAAAGATGCAAAACTTAGGAGTGAAAAATGTCTAACATTCTTGGTGATTCTAAGGGGAGGTATGCCTATTATGCCTAAGACTAGTTGCCAAAACCTTCCATTGGGCATGGAGTCATGCATATAGACACTCAAAAATGACTTGAATATGATTTTGGCCCCAAAAAAAAAGCTGGATTTATTTATATGCACAAAGGTAGAGATGCACACCAAACAAAAGGAAGGAAACACACTTGTACTACAAAGCACTTAGGGAACACAACAACAAACCAAAGGAAACACACCTAAACTACTATTTATAACAGACTTTAAAGGACTAATAGTAAAACTTTAGATGTATCCCATTCATAGGGATAGGCAATTCTTCTCCATTCATCTTGGTAAGATGTAAATAGTTACTCTACTTGCACTTACTAATGATGTAAGGGCCACTCCACATAGTGTCAAATGTTATATGTCTACCTGATTTTGCTCTATCCTCATCCCATTTTAGAACCAAGTCACTTTCCTTGAACACTCTTTCACTTGCTCTTTTATCAAAAAAATTCTTCATAAATACTTGGTGGTGTTCCATGGTCTTGTGTGCATTGTCTCTTACTTCTTTTAGGTACATTAGTTCTATTAATCTGACTTCCATTAGAGTATTTTCAAGTAGTTCTAGCTATTGTGAAAGTTTTAGAGTAGGGATTTCTTGAGATATGGACAACCTATCCTCTCTCTCATAATAAATCATAAAGGGAGAATTACAAATTGATTTTTTATGAGTAATCCTATCAACCCATAAGGTTGTCTTCAACTTGTTATGCCATTCTCTTTGATTATTCTCCAATGTCCTCTTGATGATCTTGATGAGATTCTTGTTAGTAGATTCAGCCAACCCATTACCTTGAGGGTAATAGTTGGATGAGATACTCAAGTAAAATACATTCTCATTTTCCCAATCAAAAGTTTTAGCACTTATGAAAGCAAGTGCATTATCAAAAATGATAACATGGGGAAATCCAAACCTTGTTATAATGCTCTCATAGAACTCCAAGATAGCATTTTCACTTGCCTCCTTCAATGAAATAACCTATACCCACCTTATGAAGTAGTTAGTAGTATTTAATATCCTTTTTTGTCTAGCACTTGATGGAGGGTTGATCATACTAATGAAATCAAGGCCCCATTGCATGAAAGGTTGGTCTACTTGGATAAGATAAAATAGAAGGGCTGCAAATTTTTATTTGTTTACAAAGAAGTCACATTGAGGACACCTTATAGCCCAGTGGTAATAGTCCTTAAAAATACTAGGCCAATAGTAACCAACCCTCATTATCTTTGTAGCTATTATCTTAGGAGAGAAATGACCTCCTTCTATACCATTGTGAAACTTTTATAGCAACATATCAAACTGATCACTGTTAACACACCTCAACATCACACCATTCATGTCTTTTCTAAAAAGAACACCATCACAAGATAATAAGGAATGGCCTACAATCTAAAATACCTCATTTGAGACTTGTTCAACCCATTGGGGCACTCACCATTTTAAAGAAAATTAATGTGTCTTGTGTCCAAATTTGAACTTGTATGTGATCAGCTAGTTGGGGTTGAACTTGGTTGATCAAGACTTCCTATTTTGGCTCTTGGAAATTTGAAGCTAAATACTCACATAATCCTTTTCCTCTTACCAATTTTTTAACCTTAACATCCACATCATACTCCATCACCTTTGTAATCCACCCAAATCTCTTTTCATTAAGGTTTTTGCTTAGGAGAAACTCCTTGGTGCTAGAATGAGAAACCATGACATATATTTTATTGTTTGAAACCATGTGTCTAATTTTTTAAAATGATCTTATCACTTTTAGAGCTTGCTTCTCAACAAATGTATACTTGACCTCATAATATTTCAATCCTTGGCTAAATAATTCAATTGGTTGCTCTACTTTTTCATCATTCTTTTGCATAAGCATAACTGATATTGTATCAAGGTTAGCAAATGTATAGAGTATGAAATCTTTGGCAAAGTTTGGGTTCAAAAGAGTGTGATCTAAGAATTTGACTCAAGAGAGGATGGTTAGTATGGTGTTAGTTCCAAAATGAAAACAAAATGAAATAAACACACTAATAACATAACATCTCTAGGCCTAGACACTAGGGAGATCTTAGTTAACAATCATGAATGAAACACACAACTAAAATATAAAAGAAAACTATTTTACCTTCCTTGAATGCTCCAAAATGCTTGTTGTGGTGGCTTGCTTGGCTTGTGCTCATGAATTCCTTGGTAATGGATGCTTGAAAACCTCCATCTCTCCTTGGCACCTTTGGCTTGAGGCTTGGCTTGGCTTGGAATCAATTTGGATTTATGGATTTGATCAGAATCAACCTCAGCCATCCATCTCAAGATTGACATGTGTGGTTAAGAATTAATTCAATTTTTGGAATTAAGTTTTTAATTATCCTCATCATGTAATTGGAAGAAGGGGAAATTAAGAGGCATGGAGGGCATCATGGAAGGCATTGATGAGGTATGGAGGCATGAATCCTGATATTTGTGGCATTTATAGCCTAGGGATGTCTTTCTAAGAAATGAGGTCACTTGATGATGAATAAATTTAATATTCATTTACAAAACAAATTATTCAACAAGTTTCCATGGAATTTTTGATTATGTCTTGATTTGGGTTAATTAGCTCTTAAGCATGATTAAGCACTTTATGCACAAATTACTCAAATTGATCAAAATGCCTTGCTATTGGTCTTAAATTTAATTGGATTAGAATTGGAAGTCATTGTTAGATATGTTGGATGCGTATTCCCATTTAGGATGTTTCCAAGAACAAATAACAAAGGCATGAGTCTTGTGCAAAATATTTGATAGGAAAGAGTTGTCCAAAGCACATGGGTACAAAATTGGCATTTAGACTCAAAATAAATTGATCAAAGTTAGCTGACCCATTAATTACATTGCCCCATTTAGTGATACCCTGGCCAAAATCAGCACTTGAATATGTTAGTTTCACATCATTTAGCATGTTTTAGTGTTTTTAGGCCAAATTGTGCATTTTGGGTGGAAATTGGCCAAAACCCTGATTGAAGGTTATCATTGGCCAATTTTAAGTGTATATAGTTTGCCCATATTTGGGAAGGCATTGCAAGTTATAAGCATAGTAACATCTTCTTAAAGAATAAAAAGGTCATGTATGCCTACAACTATAATGATGATAAACTCATTATATGATGCCCCCTTGAGTGAATGGTTGTCACAAGGAGGGCGGTAAACGGTCCCTCAAAAAGAAAAAATCAAAATGAGGGGACCAAAGAAAGGAAAGATGATGGGGTGAAAACATAATGATACTAAAAATGTAGTCAAAATCATTGATAATGCAAGTGGGATGATGTGCAATGATTTTCCCAAAGGTGGTTATAAGCATTGTACCCTGATAGTGGTAACACAATATGATAACACAATGATTTGCCCAAAGGTAATTATAATCATTGAGAAGATGGAGTTCCCCTAGTTAGAATAGACAAACAAGATAATAACATGCCCTTGTATGGGTAGAAAAATTAAAATGGTGACAACATGATGATTTACCCAAAGATGGTTATAATCATTGAGAAATGCAGGTGGGATGGTGTGCAATGATTTGTCCATAGGTGGCTATAATCATTATACCCCAATTATGACAGACATGATAAAATTGGTGAAGGATAATGATAACTTGACACTGAGGGTAATGATGAATTGGAATAACCTACTAGTAGGGAGATGTTCATCTGAACTAATAAAGGTTGAAATTCTTTCATGGTTAATTAATTTATTTGGAATATGATTGGGAGTGCATCGGGATGTCAATGCTGAAGAGATGACACTATTGCTAAATAGACTTCTTGAAGCTGAGGTTTGTTGTAGCATGTGATGGTAGGTTTTATGATAGAGCACCATAAAGACTTGGCCAAATTATGCATGAGGACTGACTACCATAATCGAATACCCAATAGAAAACAATGCATCAATAATAGAAACCATGATGAAAATGGAAATATATGAATATGGATGGATTTAAGTGTGTGGGGAAGGAATCACCTAATGAACACACATAAACTAAATTAGGTTAATATTACTTGAAATAAAAAAAATAGGTAGATAAACAAACAAACAAAATAAGCAAAAATAAACAAATAAATGATGCAATAAAAACCCTACAAATATTTCCCCTAGAAAATAGGTGATAACTTAACAAATGAAATAAATGGGTGAATAGAAGAAAAGGAAGGGGATGGCCAAGCTGTCTCTATATGCACTAGGAAAGTGGATACTACCTACATAGTTACATGAATGTAATATCGAATAAAAAACTTTAGGCTAAATGTAGTTCTCTTAGGGAATGGGAAGAATGTGATACTAAGGAAAACAAACAGAATGGATGTGATAGAAGAATAGAAATGGTCTTGAAAAATGGTAAGTGCATGAGAGAAAAAGGCCAAAAAGGATGGGGAAACTAAATGACAAGTGATTTACTTGTAACTTGGTAAGGGTTCCCAGAATCCTTAAGGCAAAGAAGTGGTCAATGTTTTTGTTCTTTTCTAACAAATTTTCAAATGTTTTTGGAATTGTTTTTGAGTGTCGTAACTCAATAAAGAATGATGAGACACTCAATGGTTTCAAAATGGTGAAAACATGACTTAGGTTGCTCAAAAAATAATGAGAGCATGTCTTAGGTTGATCAAAAAATGATGAGAGTGTTTAAACTTAGATTTTTCATAAAAATGATGAGAACATGGCTTAGGTTGCTCATAAAATGATGAGAGTGTTCAAACTTAGATTGCTCATAAAACAATGAGAGCATTGGGAAAAGGGTGACTAAGATGTATTTAATAATTATTGAGTACTACCTACATAGTCCCAGAATAGGGCCTCAAGTCATTGTAGTTCCACCATTATAGTGGAGGAATTTGACTAGTGTAGTAATCAATTCAATTAAAATAGGCATAGTTAGTATAAAGACACAACATGGTATATTAAGTGGCAAGTTGGTATGTCAAAGATTAGTGTTTCCCCTAGTTTTCCCATAGGTAGTTATAACTAGGACATAATGGCATAGATCAAAGGTACTAATTTGCCTAAAGGTGGTTATAATTAGCAACAAGACCGGTGGTAAGAAATAATAACAAAGGATGCAACTATTGAAACTTCTATCACACTATCACAAAATATGATCTCTATCTAAAGTTCTTGAATAAACTAATGAACTAATCAGATACCTTGATGCTAAAACTATGTAATGAATGACAAAAACCAAGGTCAAATGGGCTAGGTTTTAGAACACACTGTGTTGATAGGTTAGAAATGGAAAGTAAATATGGGAAAGAGGTTGAATAAGGGTGGTGTGTATACCAAAAAAAATAGTGATAAAATGGTATAACTAAAATGGTCCTTACAGACAATACACCTTAGCATTCAAGCATAGTACTACTTGAGATGAATAATATTCATTGGCTTTGGAAATTCATCACCATCTGGTGTGGCAAGCCTATATGCTCCTAATCCATAATCTAAAATGATGATGAAAGGCCCTATCCCATTTGGTTTAAATTTACCTCTATGTTTCTTCTCAGCCATGGTATTCTTTTGGTTTTATTTGATAACAAGATCACCAAGTTCAAATGTTTGATACTTCACATGCTGATTTTAGTGGCCTTTGAGTCAATTCTGGTATGCTTGAAGATTATTGAGCATGAATGTGTGTTTTTCATCAAGAATATCTAGCTCTTGTAGGTGAGCTACTCGATAGTCATGATCATCTAAGACATGCTTGAAAGAGATGCATAGTGAAGGAAATTCAACCTTAATGGGAAGGATGGTTTCAGTACCATAGACAAGTGAGTATGGAGTGGCTCCTATGGGGGTATGATGATTGGTATAGTATGCCCAAAGGGTAGGGAATATATGGAGGTGCCAATCATGATCGACATCATTGATAATCTTTTTGAGAATGTTGACAATGGTTTTGTTGGATGCCTCAGCCTGGCCATTACCTTGAGGGTAATATGCTATAGAAAAATGTTGGGTGATGTTGTATTTAGTACATAACTGGTCTACATATTTATTCTTGAATGATTTTCCATCATCATATATAATGTTAGAGGGGATACCATAGCGGTAGATGAGATGGTTGAAGATAAATTTGGAAATTTGCTTTCCAATCACGTAAGTGAGGGGTATGGATTCAACCTAATTAGTGAAATATTTGATGGTGGTAAGGATATGTTTATGGCCATTAGATGAAGTGGAGTTAATCTTCCTAATGAGGTCAAGTCCCCATTTATAAAATGGCCATGGTGTCAACATTAGTTTCAGAGTTTTTGCTAGGGCATGAATCAAATTAGCATGCCATTGACATTTGTCACATTTATTTACATATGCAATGGCATCTACATCCATTATTGGCCAATAATAACTAGTACATAAGAGCTTATTAGATATGACTACCCTGCTAGAATGGGCTTCACATACTCCTTTGTGAACTTTTCTTAATGCTAGCATAGACTCTACTGAAGTTAAACAATGAAGTAGATTTCTATCAAAACTATGATGGTAAAGAGTAGATCCAATTAAAGTATAATGAGTGGAATGATGAATGAAGGATTTGGTTTGTTTTTGAGATAGGTTAGGTGACAAAAATTGGTCATGAAGGTAGTTGTAAAGGTCTGAGTACTAGATAGAATTAGGACCAACAATATCACAAATCATGGCAATGGTTGAAGGTTCATGAGCCGGTGCTGACAAATTTTTGATGAGGAACTGATAACCTCTAGATTTATATGTTTGTCTAATCAGAGAACTAATAGTAGCTATGGCATCTATAGTTCTATTACTATCCCTTGGTATGTGCTCAAATTTAATGTTGGAATTTTTCTTTTTAAGAGCATTGACCATGTCTCTATATGGAACCAACTTGTCATCTTTGGTCTAAAAATGATTCATAACTTGATTGATGATTAGTTGAGAATCACCATAAACTTGGAGATGAGATATATTATAATGCACTACTTACCAAAGTCCTACAACAAGTGCTTCATATTTGGCCATGTTATTTGTACAAGGAAAGTTGATTCTGAATGATTTAGGGATTAGATCCCCCTATGGTGTAATAAATAATAGGCCTACCCATGATCTATGTGAAATGAGTGAACCATCAAAGTATAGCTTCTAGGGCTGCTCCTCAAGGGGTGTGTCCATGATGGTCATGATGGATTCATCAAGAAAAATGTGAGTGGTTGGGTGTCTGTAAGAGGTGCTTCAACAAGTTGATCTGTAAGAACTTGTCCCTTGATTGATTTCTGATTGACATACTCTATGTCAAACTCATTGAGAAGCATGATCTATTTATCCATTCTACCTTGAAAAGTTGTTTTAGATAGTAGATACTTGAGAAGATCTACCTTTTAAATGAATATGGTTTTATTATTCAACATATAATGACCTAGTTTTTGAGCTATGAAAACCATGGCTAGACAAGTTTTTTAAATAAGTGCATAGTTATGTTCATATGTAGCCAAGGTATGGATTAAGTAGTATACAACATGCTCCTTTCCATTGTCATCATGTTGAGCCAAGAGTGCCCCTAGAGCATGATCAGTATCTGATAGGTATAACAAGAATAAATTTCTTGGCATAGGAGGTAATAAAATAGGTAGATTGATAAGATAATCTTTGAGTTGTTGAAAAGTTATTTGGTAGTGATCATCCCAATGAAATGTAACTCCTTTCTTCAAAAGGTACATAAATGGATGGCACTTGTATACTAAATGAGAGATGAAGCATCAAATGGACTGGATCTTACCCTGCAAACTATGGAGTTGATTCAAATTAGTTGGTGGTGACATTTCAGTTATAGCATTGACTTTAACTAGATCAACTTCAATACCTCTATGAGACATGATGAAGCCAAGTAATTTGCTTGAAGTTACACCAACACACATTTCTTTGAATTTAGTCTAACTTTTTACTCTCTTAGTATTTTAAATATCTTACATAGCACTGCTGGATGGTCAGCCTTATTCTTGTATTTTCCTAATATGTCAATGACATAGTATTCAACAATATCATGCATCATATCATGGAATATGACAATCATGGATCTTTGATATGTAGTTCCCACATTCTTAAGGCCAAATGCCATCACTTTATAGCAAAATATTCTCCATGGAGTGGTGAATGCTATTTTATGTTGATCTTCTAGTGCATTTCTGATTTGATTGTATCCTGAAAAGCCATCCATGAATGCAAGCATTTCATAACCTACCATGGAACTAAAAATCATGTTAATATTAGGCAAGGAAAAATCATCTTTATGACAAGCTTTGTTGATGTCTCAAAAATTAATATAAATTTTGATTCCATTAGGGTTTTTAATAACAAGTACAACATTAGAGATCCATTCAAAGTAGTCAATGGATCGGATACATCCTGCTTCTAAGAGCTTTTCCAACTCTTTCTTTACTAATATAGTAATGTGAGGATGTATCTTATAGAGATTTTGTTTTATTGGTTTGGTGTTAGGATTAACCACAAGGTGTTATGGAACTAAGAAAGGGTCTAAACCTAGCACGTCAGAATAGGCCCATGCAAATATATCCACAAACTCTCTCAATAAAGCTATAAAAATGTCACGTTCCTCCTCAATGAGGGATGTACCTAATTTTATCAATTTCAAGTTTGATAGAGTCCTAATGTTTACCTCTATTTTATCTTCAATTAAGAGGGTTAAACCATCTTCTAGGATAGTAGGCAATGACTTAAACTATTAGATTATGTTAGGATCCTCTGTTAGGACCTGCTCTTTAACTTCTCCTAGGCATGATGAATTGAGTCTCCTAATGGGAGATTTGGCCATGTAACAAAAATAGTCAAAAATTCTTGGAGAATTTTATCAAATAATTGTTTTTTTTCTCAAAACTAAATTTAGATTCATAGGCAAGTTAGACATTGGTGGTCTCCAAGTCTAAATTAAAATAAGAATAAACACCCCCATCTAATGGCATCTGAATAGGTTTTCACGACTAGACTAGCCTTTATCTTTACTTTTTCCCTTGTCAGAGAGTGCCTCAAAGAGGTTTTCACTTTGGGACCTCAATGTTTTACTTATTTATTTTTGGCTAAGGGTGTTCACTCACTCTCCAAAATAGGCTGTAGGATCCAATACGATTGATAATATTGATTTGTGATCTCCCAACAGAACATTTATCTAAGGCCTAAAAAATCATAGAATGCCTTATTATTTTGAAACTCATCAATCAAAAGATTAGATTATTGTTGGTCTCAATCTAATGATTAGGGATAATATAATGGCAATGGGTTGTGATAAATGGCTTGGGTAAGGGTACTAATTGCATTGTTATCAAACAAATTGGTTTTAGCTAGGTCATCAAAATTGAGGCTATTATTAGACTCTGCTTCATTATCGACATCATCATCACTAGTCACTGGTGATGGAGTTTGAATAAGATATGTGGGGTCACCCCCAGGCAATTTAAATCTAAGTCCATAAGGTCTTTCATATTTAGTCATGGAAATTAACTCGATGGTTCCTTGTTGATTTAGTTCGAGGCCTCTTCCTTCATAATTATGATGCTCCATGATCTTATTGGGAATATGATACTTTGAATTTTTATAAAAATTGTCTTGGTCATCATTATATAGCCTTGAATCATTCTCTTCAAGAGGGTCAGGTCCTAGGCCAAATGTTGGTACAAATGTGATAGGTCCCTTATCTTTGCTCTTTCATTACCAATGCATATGTGGGATGACCTTAGGTCACCCAAAGGTTTTTGGATTCTGAGGAAGATTGGAAATGTGAAATGTGTCATGGGTCACATATTCTCTTGATCCATTATCTAAAATGGTGAAAAGATTAAAAGGTTCAGGAGGTGGCATGTGAGAAATAGAATCCAAGGTATTAGGATTTATGCAATTATCTGGTGAAGGATTAATAAATATAGCTTTTCCTTTATCATACTTGGAATTGGGATTCATACCATATTGATAATTATAGCTTTGAAATTTAGCCTCAAGATGCTTTCAGTGTTCATATGGGTGTAAATCTCCTTAAATATTCACTTCCATCCTTGAGTGAGAAAACTTGATACATTGGTGTAGTGCTGATGGGACTACATGAATCTCATGTAACCAAGGCCTACCTAGAAGAATGTTCTATGATTACTCAAGATCCAACACATGGAAAAGTGTATCATGGGTTAAATGCCCAATGATAAATAGAAAACTAATGGTGCCCTATGACTCTCTTTCCTAATTATCATAGGCTTTAATAGTTATTGTTTCTGGTTAGAGATCTGTCATTGTGTACCCAAGAAACTTGATGAGCTTTAGAGACATTATGTTGAGGCCAAATCCATTGTCTATAAGGACATATTTCACTTTATGTCATCTAATATAAACCTCAATGTACAATGGGTTATTATGGAGTGGGCCAAGGGAAGACATATCACTTTGATTGAATGTGACTTGTTGGGCTAGAGCTAGGTGTCCAACCAAAGCTTGAAAGTTATTAGGGGATATGTCGTGAGCAATAGTGGATTGGGTTAAAAACTCATTCAAGATGTTATTAAGGACTATTTACATCTATAGCAAATCTAAAATATAAATTTGTGCTGGTGTCTTTTGTAATTTTCCCATAATATCAAACTTCTTGTCTTGGTTAGTAGTGAATGGTTTATTCTGAGGTTGAATGGTTGGTTGGATGATAGGCAAAGTGGAAGATGGTTATGGGCTTGGGATAATAATATTTGACCTCTAAGTTTTGACTACATAATTAATATTAAATATTGTGGGACCAGATAGGACAAGTCTCGATTACCAGTGCACTTACATGTGGTCACATGGCAAGAATGAATTGTCACTATAAGATCCAAAAGTGGAAGTCTTAGTTTTTTGGTTTGCATGTATGCATTCAAAGGTCAAAGAAGGATTATCCATGTGATTTGGCTGAATATTATTCTTTATTAATGGTCTACACTGATTAGTGTTTCATCTAGGATTAATGGAGATGGTATTAATGCTACCCCTACAATATAACCTACAACCCTATTGTAGTCATGTGTAATTGCATGGTAGGTTTGTTGGTTTTTACTATTCTAACCTTGGTTTTGTCCTTTATTTTGTCATTGTATATTTTGCTATTGATTTTGTTGATTCTATTGGTTTGACCTTTGATTTTGATACTATTGATTTTGTTGTTGCACTGGCTATTGTTGTTGATTATTTTGCTATTGTTGATTGTTATGTCAAGGAAAGGGGTTTTGATAGATCCCAAGAGTTTTATTAGAAGTGGAAGCAACATTATCTAATTTTATCTCCCCATTATCCAACATATTTTCAATTAAATGCTTGATTTGTACACATCTTCATAAATTATGCCCATTGACCCGATGATAGTCAAAAAATTCATTTTCTCAATACCAATTAGGGTAAGGAATGCCTTGCAAATAATGCCTTGGTATAGGCCAACTAATCAGATTACCATCAAAAAGTTTGTGAATATAGATTTAATGGGCTCTCCTAGGTCACTAAAGACATGACGTGAAGGCATGATTCTCTTAGGAGGAGGGGTTTGTAATGGTAAAGGCTACTCTATTTGTTGTGCAAGTTTTGGTTGTTGTGCTTGTGGCATTGGTTGGAGAGTTTTTGGGTAGGATTAATTTGAAAAGGTGGCGTGGATGAGGTTTTCATATTTTTCACATGATAGGATTTGGTTACTCCATTTCACACAACATTCCTATTTTAATTGAATTACTTCAGTCTTTCTTGATTATTAGCCTGTGCTAGTTATGATGCTTGCATTTGATTGGAGTGTTGGTCATTTCCCTAATTTTTACCTTGATTTTGATTAGTTGAATTGAGATTGATGACTCCTTTATTGATGAGTGCCCTCTTGATCAACAAACCTTTATCAATGATTTCTTTGAATGTATGTGCACATTATAGTTCTAGATGATAGGCTATCTCACTATGAAATTTTTTAGTAAAAATAGTGGCTAATTATGTATCTGGTAAACTATGGGTGAAAAAACTTACAAGGTCTCTCCATCACTATAAATAACTTACAAAACTCTCCCCAGATTTTTGCTTTGCTTGTGTCAGGTCCACTAATGAAATCTCATGCTCGAGATTATACGAAAAGTGTTGCATAAATTTATTGAAAAGATAGATCATCAAAGTCTGTTACTATATTATTGGGAAAATTTAAAAACCACTCTTAGGCTTGTCCATCTAGGCTCCTTGGAAACAAAAAAAAAGGTATATGTCACTATATGCCACTAGTTGACATGTGACAAAGAATTCAGTCAAATGAGCCTTAAGATCACCTTTCCATTTATATTTATTAAATTTTGGTGGTTCATATCCTAGAGGAAATGGTATCTACAAATAATCCATGTTGAATAGATAGGAGCATAATTCATCCATTTTGAACTTTTGGTTTGCTTCACAGTCTGAATGGTAGCAATTGCATCCTTCATCTATTGCAATTCTTGGGATAGGAAACTAGAAGAGATATTGGTTTGAGGGAGAATATTGGTTTGGGTAAATGGTTGAGAGGTCACAAGTGGGAGAATTTGACTAGGGTATGATGGAGACACCTATTGGGGTAGATTGGTTTGGTTGGGGAATGGACCAGGAATACGTATATGTGGATTGGGATATACTTGAAATTGCACATTTGGTTTCATGATATTCTAGTTTGGGTTGACGATAAAGGTTTGACTTGGAGGATTTTATGGTTGAGATGAAGGGATATAACTATACTATGCCTACTATGGTTGAAAAAGGACATGATACTAACTAATCAAATCTTATTTTTGAGTAGGAACTTGTGGACCAAGATATTGTCTCTGAATTTGTGTCACATTTTGAACCAATGATTGTCTAGTAGGTACTTGAGAAACATGGGGACCTCCTTGTTACATGAATCCTTGTGAGGAAGTGAAAGAAGATTATAGATTCAACATATATCAATGACCAATATTTGCACACTATTACTAGTCATTATTTGGTTTTGGACTGGCATATTAGTCTTTGACTGAAAAGGTATGTTCATTGTTACCTGGCACGGTGGAATATTAGTGGCCCCTGGTTGAGGTGGCAATGCATTTATCCTTTGTTACATTGATACAATATGCTATGTCTACTATTATGGAATATCACTCACTACTTGTTAAGGGGTGTAGGATTCATCACATTCTATCATTAAGGCATAACATTAGCCATTGTTTGATTATCTAATCCCGTAGGTTGCATAGTTGAGTAAGCAGTTAGTTGAGGTTGGGGTGCAGAAACTCTTATTCCTTAGTATGATGATATGCTCATGGGATTAACTATAGGCACATGTTGTTGGCTAGTTATTTATGTGTTATTGCCACTTTGATCAAGATTGGATGCTATTTTCATACTGTCTACTATGTTTGGCTCACTATTCAGTGTAGAAGCTAAAGACACTTCTTCAATGAATGGCATATGTATCAAGTTATCTATTAAAGCATTTTGTACAAATGGGTTTGAAATCATATTCTCTTGTCCAGTTAATTCCATCAACACTCTTGTTGAAGGTACTAGGTCAATGAGGGGCTTACCATGTTCATCTGATTGAAATCATGTGCTAAATTTAAGTAGGTTTGGTATGTTGTTTGCATTTGGTTAAAGTGATCTTCCATGATGTTTTTGCCTCAATTGGATATATTGGGGTCTTGGTACGTTATCTGGACTAGAGCCGTAGGATTTCTAGAAGAAGCCTGCTGATCATAAATGATATTGTAGGGCACTCTTACTAGACTTAGTAAATTTTCATGGGCGAAGTCTATTGAAAACTTAGCCCCTACCTCTATGGCCCTAACCAAAATCTCATCTTTGTTATATAGAAAATGTCTCTAAAAAAATGGATCATGCATGGAAGTTGAATTAGTAGAATATGGTTGTTGAAGTACTAGCTCATCCACAATGGATATTATAGCTAAGTATTACACGGGCACGGTTTGTTCTTGGTCCTATTCTGTGTAAGGTGGTGTGTTAACCAAATAGCTAATAGATCTTGGCTTTATTACCCTAATTGATTTTTATAAGAGGGATAAGAATCCATCTCAGAAAAACTATTATCCACATAGGGGTCTTGCATGTTGAGTTGTGGAGCTAAAAGCTTCACTAATGAGCTAATGTGTAAGTTGCTGGGCTTACATAGTAACCGACATCGGTCAGAACCAACTGACATTAGTTAGGGGTTAACTGACATCGGTCAAAACCAATTGACATCAGTTAGGGGTCGGCCGCATCAGTCATCTTCAGACCAACACTGACTTTTGTGCATTTCCAAAATTCTATTTTTAGAAGAATAGATTTGAGCCTTTGATTTAAGAGGTGGATCTAAGGGTGGCGAATGCATGGCTCATGAACCCTAGTGTTGTAGTATACTATATATTAGGGTTAGATCCTCATAGCATGTACAACAATTTAGTAATTGAGTTGATTGTAATTGAGAGAGAGAGAGAGAGAGAGAGAGAGAGAGAGAGAGAGAGAGAGAGAGAGAGAGAGAGAGAGAGAGAGAGAGAGAGAGAGAGAGAGAGAGAGAGAGAGAACTCTTGAGGGAGAATTACTATACATCTATGAGGTGTGAGGAGAGAGATTTCTTCATTGTATTTCCTTCTAGAAGAGTTTAATACAGATTGGTTGTTTCTTGTATCTCTTATTATTTGATGTTTCTAATTTCTAGTTACTTATTACTTCTGGTTTCAATTCTATGTTTAGTTTCTTATATAAAAGTAATCAATTATACTCTAAGATCCTAACAACTGGTATCAAAGCGTGTTAGTGTTTGTTGATTACAAAATTCACTCACAGGGGTTTCTGATTGAGTGGGAGCAAAGCAATGGAAAAAGAAAGTAAACTAAGAATAGAGAAATTTAATGGCAAGAATTATCAATTATGGAAGATGCAGATTGAAGATTATATGTATCAGAAAGATCTGTATTTACCGCTGGGTGGGGTTTCAAGGAAGCCCATAGATATGGAAGATGAAGAATGGAATGTTCTTGATAGAAAGGCTCTTGGATCTATAAGGTTGAGCCTAACAGCTTCTATGTTTTCCAACTTATCACAGACAAAGACAACGGTAAAGTTAATGGATACTTTGGAAAATTTATATGAAAAACCCTCAGCTTCAAATAAGGTATATCTTATGAGGCAATTATTTAATTTGCAAATGCAGGAAGGTGGATATATATCTAGTCATCTTAATGATTTCCATACAATAGTAAATCAGTTAAATTCAGACAAAAGAGTTTTTGATGATGAAATTAAGGCTCTCTTAATCTTATGCTCTTTATGTGAAAGTTGGCATAGTTTGGTAATGGCAGTTAGTAATACTGCATCTGCTTCAAATATCTTGAAAGTTGATGATGTTGTTAGTGTAATATTGAATGAAGAAATTCATAGGAAAAGCACAGGGGAAACATCAGGTAATGCTTTAAGTGTTGAAAGTAGGGGAAGGCAAAGAGAGAAGGGCAAGAAAGGGAAATCAAGGTCAAAGATGGGAAGTAGATCCAAATCCAGAAATGGAAGAATAACCTACTAGAATTGTGGAAAGAAAGGGCATGCAAAGAAAGATTGTTGGTTGAATGATAACAAAGAAAATCAGCATGAAGATAATAAAGAAGCAAAAGTTGCAGGTATTGTTGCACAAGATGCTCTTATATTTTCTTTGGATAATAAAGTAGAATCATGGGTTTTAGATTCTGGTGCCTCTTTCCATGCAACCCCAAATAGAGATTTTTTTAATGATTATGTCCATGGAGATTTTGGAAAAGTTTATTTAGGGAATGATGAGCCTTGTAAAATTGTTGGCAAAGAAAAAGTGTAGCTGAAATTGTAGAATGGTAACACATGGGTGTTGAAGGATGTCATGCATGTACCCATCCTAAAGAGGAATCTGATTTTTGCAGGAAAGTTGGGTGATGAGGGTTGCATAGTAACTCTCATAGCTAAATCTTGGAAAGTTTCAAAGGGTGCACTTGTATTAGCAAAATGTAAGAGAGTAGGTACACTTTATCTATCTACTTGTGTTACTGATTATTTTCCTTCTATTTTATCTACTCTAGATGTAGATGCAAAGTTGTGGCACTGTAGGCTTGGTCACATGAGTGAGAAGGGAATGAATGTTCTTAAGTCAAAAGGTAAGCTTTCAAATTTGAAAAACATAGATCTAGATTTCTGTGAGCATTGTATTTTTGGGAAACAGAAGAAAGTGAGGTTTCTCAAAATTGGGTCAACAAAGAAGAAGCACAGGTTGGAGCTTGTTCACACAGACGTATGGGGACTAGCTCAGGTATCTTCTATTGGAGGATCACAATATTATGTTTCTTTCATTGATGATGCTATAAGAAAGGTATGGGTTTATTGCATAAAGAGGAAATCTAATGTGTTTAACATTATTAGAAGCTGTGATGTAGTTTTTAATGAGAAGGTGATGTACAGTGATCAGATCAAGAAGCTAAATAATTTTGAGTAGGGTAATCTTGATTTGGAAGAGGTTATGATCTAAAATGAGCTCATGGGTAAAAATCATCACTCACAGAAAAACATAGAGACTGACGTCGATCAGGTGGAGACTGACATCGGTCAGGTGGAAATCAATGTTGGTTAGGTGGAAATTGGCATCGATCAGGAGGGATCAACATCAGTCAGGTGCAGACTAATGTTGGTCAGAGATGACTGAGATCGGTCACTATCAGAAGGAAATTTGGGTGGACAACAAGCTATAAATGAGTCTCAAATGCCCATAAGGAGGTCTGAAAGGGTAAGTAAACCTCTAATTCATTATTCCCATTTTTTATACTACTTGTTGCTCACTGATGGTGGAGAACCAAAAAGTTTTGATGAGGCAATGCAGGAAGAATCCAAGAAATAGTGAGAGCATGGCATGAATGAGGAAATTGATTCCTTCGAAGAGAACCATACTTGGGATTTGGTTGAGTTGCCAGCCAGAAAGAAAGCACTAAAAAACAAATGGATATATAGGTTAAAAGAATGAGAGAATGGACAAATGAGACATAAGGCCAGGTTGGTAGTAAAGGGATTTGCACAGAAACCAGGTATTGATTTTGGTGAATTTTTTTCTCCTGTAGTAAGGATGACTTCTATTCAGACTATATTGTCTTTAGTTGCTATCAAGGATTTGCATCTTGAGCAACTTGATGTTAAGACAACATTTCTTCATGGAGATTTGGATGAAGAGATATATATGGATCAGCTAGAAGGTTTTGAGGTCAAAGGTAAGGATAAACTTGTGTGCAGGTTGAAGAAAAGCTTATATGGTCTTAAGCAAGCTCCAAGACAATGGTATTTGAGGTTTGATAGGTTTATGACAGAGCATGGATTTATTAAATGTCAATCTGACCATTGTGTTTATTTTAATAGATTGGATAATGGTAGTTATATTATCCTGTTATTGTCTGTAGATGATATGCTTGTTACAGGTTCACACATGCAGGAAATTTCTGAGCTTAAGGTAAAATTAACTCACACATTTGCCATGAAAGATTTAGGAACAACAAATAAAATCCTTGGCATGAGTATTAAGAGAGACAGGAAAAATCATAGTTTGATTTTGTCTCAAGAAGATTATGTGAATAAGGTGTTGGAGAGGTTCAATATGCAGGATGTAAAATCGATAAGCACACCTATGGCTAGACACTTCAAGTTGAGCAAAGAATAATGTCCTAAATCACATGATGAGGTTAAGTACATGAGTAGAGTTCCATATGATTCTGTAGTTGGGAGCTTGATGTATGCAATGGTATGTACTAGACTAGATATTGCCCAAGCAGTGGGAGTTGTCATCAAGTTTATGGCCAATCTAGGAAAGGAACACTGAAAAGCAGTTTAGTGGATTCTAGATATCTGAGAGGGACCAACAGTAGGCATTTATGCTATGGAGGGTCAAACACTTCTCTACATGGGTATGTAGATTCGGATATGGCAGGTGACTTGGATGGTAAGAGAAGCACCACAGGACATGTGTTCACTGTTGGTGAAATGACAGTTAGCTAGATTTCAAAGTTGCAAAAGGTTGTTGCCTTGTCTATTACAGAGGCAAAATACATTGCAGTCATAGAGGCTAGCAAGGAAATGATTTGGATGACTCAGTTCATGGAAGAGTTGGGAAAGAAGAAAGAGATTTATAGATTGTACAGTGATAATCAAAGTGAAATTCATTTGGAAAAGAATTTAGCCTTTCATTCAAGAACCAAACATATACAGCTTAGGTACCACTTCATTAGACAGGTATTAGAGGATGGACAGTTGAAGCTGGAAAAGATCCATATGGATAAGAACCCTGCTGATATGTTAACAAAGCCGATAACAAAGAAGTTGAATCTTCATTCAACTTTTGTTGGTCTTCAAGATTGAACTTAAAGAGGGAGAAATAAGCCAAAGATGTTTAGAGGATGTTGTTGTATAGGTACAGGTGTAGCTATTTATCTCCAAGTGGGAGATTGTTGAGTTGTGGAGCTAAAAGCTTCATTAATGAGCTAAAATGGAGGTTACTAGGCTTACATAGTAATCGACATCAGTCAGAACTAACTGACATCAGTTAGGGGTCTACCAACATCGGTCAAAACCAACTGACATCGGTTAGGGGTCAGCCGACATCGGTCATCTTCAGACTGACACTGACTTCTGTGCATTTTCAAAATTCTATTTTTAGAAAAAAATATTTGAGCCTTTGATTTAAGAGGTGGATCTAAGGGTGGCGAATGCATGGCTCATGAACCCTAGTGTTGTAGTATACTATATAGTAGGGTTAGATCCTAAGAGCATGTACAACAATTCAGTAATTGAGTTGATTGTAATTGATGGAGAGAGAGAAAACTCTTGAGGGAGAATTACTGTACATCTACAAGGTGTGAGAAGAGAAAGATTTCTTCATTGTATTTCCTTCTAGAAGAGTTTAATATAGATTGGTTGTTTCTTGTATCTCTTATTATTTGTTGTTTCTGATTTCTAGTTACTTATTACTTCTGGTTTCAATTCCATTTTTAATTGCTTATACAAAAGTAATCAATTATACTCTAAGATCCTAACATTTCACCATTTCTTCCTACGCAACTACATTACTAATTCCTTTATTGTATATGAGTCCACTATGAGTGTAAAAATACATGTTGGGATCCAAAGTCAATGCTTGGTGATAAAAGTTTAAATAGTACTACAAACTCTAAAAAGGAGAGAATCTAAAATAAATGATGCCTTCAACTTGGTCTAGATTTGTCAAAAGGATCAAAAGGTTTATTCAAATATTTGTGAGGAAATAATCTAGCATAAAATATATTATGTTTCACTATTCACACAAATATAAGCAAGTAAATGGACCAAAAAATCAAAATGCCAAACTCTAAGGTCAAAGTGTTTCAAGTTAGTCTAATCTAGGAATTTAAAAGTTGCTAGGTATTTTGGCCAAATGCGGCATCAAAAACTAGGCTAAAACAAGGTATGTGCTAAGACTCTTGGCCAAACGACATCAAAAGCTAGACTTTGAAAATAGATGAAAGTTTTAATCTAATGGATTTGAAACACTTCTAACAAACACTAGGCATTCAATTCTTGGATATGAACTTGGTCAACTAGGTATAAGGTATGAAATAAAAGGCACTTTAAACATAGTTTATTGTCTCATAAATAATGGTATAAAACTTAGTTTCTTTGACAAACAAGCTAGACACAAAGGTGAATATTATAACTATGTTTTAGACAAAGGATCAAAAGTACACTTGGATTGGCTTGAACATGTAGAAATAGATTTGAAATTCTATGCAAAGTGGGCTATGGAATTTTTTAAAAAATGATTTAGGTAGGGTAACCATGCTATACCACCCAAAATGTGTGATAAAAAAGTTTGTTTCAAAGACATTTTCCCACAATTTCGACATCATAACACTACCTTTCTTGACTCAAAATATTGTGGTATATAGACTTAAAGTGCAAGTGTTTAACACAAAATGGCTTAAGTCTATCAAGTGAGGACAATGATTATGAGTCTTAAACGACCTTCAACCTAAATTGGAAATTAAAACTAAGTTCCCTCAAATTTAGTGCAAATGGCGAACCCATTTAACACATCAACCCTATGAACTTGTAAAGGTGTAATTCTGAATTTAGATTATAAGTGAAGGACTTAAACAACATTGGTAAAGGTCTAGACTCAATTGGGTAGCATAACTACACCAAAGTATATGATATGAATCTTAAGATTTTGATGAAATTTGAACAAGGCAAATAGATGATCTCACATAGACAACATAATGCCTCTTTATTCAAAGGAAAATTTGGACTATGTGTTTGGTTTGGGATTGTTTGTTTACACCAAGTTTTGACTCCAAACAAGATTTTAATCTAGGACAAGACCAACTAATTAATTTCCCTTAGATCCTAAACTAACAAGGTTGCTTAATATTGTTGTAATTTGTTAATATACATCATTTGAGAGGATTTTAAGTGTTCATCCAAAAGTAAATGTGCATTATATAGTAGGGTTTTTACACTCCTCTCTCTCAAATGATAGTACTGTGACATAGACCTTGAGGTGTACCGTACAACAACAATACTTTCATGGTAAGTGGGGATTTGTCTAAAATCTAACAAGTTTTCAAATGATATAGGGGAATCAATTGCATAATGACTTTCATGCCAAACAATACAAAAGACAAGCATGGATTTTGGGTTTGTATCACTTGGCTTGTTGCAAAAAGGTCTAGTATCTTTTGTAACCACTACATCCTGCTATTCTCTTAGTGTAGTGTGATGTCCAAAGTGCCATTACATCCTATGTGTAACTCCAAAGGAGCCAAATGAAGTCAATGTTGGGAGATGAAACCCTAGGTCAAAGCTTCCCTAAAGAACTTGTAGAGGTGATGAAGTCCCCCTCACAAGCCAAGATGCATAAATAAATAAAGCATGAAAGTAGAAAGGGGTCATTTTCAAGGTCACCCAAAATTTGACAAGTTTTTAGGGAGTGCTTTAGATGACTTTCTTTCTAAGCCTTGGACTAAGCTATTTTACAATAGGAATGACGGTTTTGATTCCAAGGGTTCCTTATAGGGGAAAAATGAAAGAGAATACATGCAACATTCCTCTCTTTGCCAAATACAATTAATCTAATCAACTATTGTAAACAAAAATTGACAAGTGTGTTCAATTTTAAACCCAAATAAAGTGTTTGGTGGTATTCATTTGACCCCTTGGTCTTAGTTATAAACTTTGAAAAACATTCATCAAAAACACCTAAATTATTTGTTAAACACTAAAACATTAAACACTAAAACAAAGTTCCTAATCAAATTTTAATAATGAAAAAGTGATTTAAACATGTTTTGAACAAAAATATTGCTTGGTCCTATACAAAAATTGTTAGCATGTTCTTCAGCTTTGAAGCTCTTTTGAGTTTGAAACAACAAACTTTGAAAAAGTAGGTCTCAGGTCTGTGTTTTTGGAAAAACATAGTGATTGATGTCAGTTAATACCACCGATGTTGGTTATGGCCAACTGAGATCTAACTGATGTCAGTTCTATTGACCAACATCAGTTAAGCTAGGTAACTGATGTCGATATTTCTACTAATGTTGGTTACTATGTAAAAACTATGGCAACCAAAAATGGCAAAATAAAGTTATAAAATCAATTTTAAAGAGTTTTAAAGGCTCAAATGATTTTTTTAATGTTGCAAAAGGATCTCCTTCAGGTGTAGGATGCATATATTCCCACCGAGTGTGCCATATGTGATCTAGGAATTTGACTCAAGAGAGGATGGTTAGTATGGTGTTAGTTCCAAAATGAAAACAAAATGAAATAAACACACTAATAGTATAACATACCTAGGCCTAGACACTAAGGAAAGCTTAGTTAATAATCATGAATGAAACACATAACTAAAATGCAAAAGAAAACTCTTTTACTTTCCTTAGATGCTCCAAAATGCTTGTTGTGGTGGCTTTATTGGCTTGTGCTCATGAAGTCCTTGGCAATAGACACTTGACAACCTCCATATCTCCTTGTCACCTTTGGCTTATGGCTTTTCTTGGCTTGCAATCAATTTGGATTTATGGATTTGATTAGAATCAACTTCAACCATCCATCTCAAGATTGAGATGTGTGGTTGAGGATTAATTCAATTTTTGGAGTTAAGTTTGTAATTATCCTCATCATGGAATTAGATGAAGGGAAAATTAAGAGGCATGGAGGGCATTATGGAAGGCATTGATGAGGCATGGAGGGCATGAATCCTGATATTTGTGGCATTTATGGCCTAGGATGTTTTTCCAAGAAATGAGGTCACTTGATGATGCAAAAATTCACTATTCATTTCCAAAAAAAATTATTCAACAAGTTTCCATGGAATTTTTGATTATGCCTTGATTTGGGTTAATTAGCTCTTAAGCATGATTAAGCACTTTATGCACAAATTACTCAAGTTGATCAGAATGCCTTGTTATTGGCCCCAAATTTGACTAGATTAGAATTGGAAGTCACTATTAGATGCATTGGATGCATATTACCATTTAGGACTTTTCCAACAACAACTAATAAAGGCACAAGTATTTTGCAAAATATTTTATAGAATAGAGTAGTCTAGAGCATGTAGGTGAAAAATTAGCATTTTGACTCAAAATGAATTGATCAAAGTTAGCTAGCCCATAAATTGCATTTTCCCATTTAGTGATACCCTAGACAAAATTGGCACTTGAATATGTCAGTTTCACATCATTTAGCATGTTTTAGTGTTTTTAGGCCAAATTGTGCATTTTGGGTGGAAATTGGCTAAAATCTTGATTAAAAGTTATCGACGGCCAATTTTAGGTGTCTATAGTTTTCCCATATTTAGGAACGTGTTGCAAGCTATAAGCACAATAACATCTTCTTAAAGAATAAAAAGGTTATGTATGCCTAAAACTACAATGATGATAAACTAACTGTATGATGGCCCCTCAAGTGAATGGTTGGCATAAAGAGGGCAACAAATGATCCCTCAAAAAAGAAAGAAGTTAAATGAGGGGACCAAAGAAAGGAAAGATGATGGGCTGAAAAAAATCCTGATTGAAGGTTATGGATGGCCAGTTTTAGGTGTCTACAGAGAGTAGGATATTTTACAATTACTTGCTTGATTGCCTGAAAACTATTCTTACCTTCCTTTGTCTAAACAAAAGCTTGATTCTTCTTGAGCATGGCTGTGATAGGATCTACCATAGTTGCAAAGCTTGGAATAAACCTTATTATAAAGTTTATTTTCCCCAAGAAGCTTTGTAATTCTTTCTTGTGTTGAGGCAAAGACAATCCTATAGTAGCCTCAATCCTCTCAAGGTCAATAGATAATTCTTCTTTTGAAACAATATGACTCGATAGCTTACCTTCATGGATAACAAAGCTGCACTTTTTGGATTAAGGGATATTCCATACTCCCTAAATTTCTTAAAAACTTTCCTTAGATGTTCTATATGATTATTAGCACCATTTGAAAAAAAAGTTATATCATCAACGTACATAAGCAAAAACCTATTGATCAAACCTTTAAAAGCCATGTCCATTGCCCTTTGAAATGTAGCTCAAGCATTGGATAAACCAAATGGAATATTCTTATAGGAAAATGCCCCCCATTTTGTAGTGAAGGCTATCTTGAACTGATCCTCTTCATTCACTAGTGTTAGGTTGTGGAGCTAAAAGCTTCACCAAGATGCAAACAGGTGGAGTTATGGAGGTTGCAGAGGTTGTAGAGAGTTGTAAAATGAGTTGCAGGGCAGCTGACGTCAGTCTGATCAACCAACATCAATCAGATAGCAGTGCAGAAGCAACTGATGTTGGTTACAAGTTGGCCGACATCAGTCAGGAGGAGCCGACGTTGGCAACCTGTGTGTGAACATGCAGTTTGCATGCAGATTTTGAAGAGTCTATTTTTGGACTCTTAGTTTACATGTTAAAGGCTAACTATAGTCTTAGAGTTGCAAGTCTAATTATTGTAATTAAGATAGTCTAATTATTGTAAGCATGAGATCTATATAATAGACTCATGGGTTGTATTGTAATCTAGTGCTAGAGAGTAAGAGAGCAAAATAAGCTCCTTCAGAGAGAGGAGAGCAATGGTGTGTTCCTCCTAGTGCCACAGTACCAAGTGTGGGTGTTTGTGTGGAGAATCAGAAGGGTTCTTCGTGTATGTATGATCTTGGTCAGTAGGTGTGCAGGACCACATTTGGAGATCTACAATGGTGAGTAAGGTCTGGTGATTTGCAGGTGGCAGTAGAGAGCAGGAGATCTACTTGGAGTACGGTTGTGTACTTGGTGTACTGGTAGTGCATTTTTGACTGGTGGAGGTGAACATCAATTATATATTGGAGTTGATTTTTGTGATCGTGAGAGAGAGGGAAGAAGGTCTTGAGGTGTGGCAAGCCTTTGAGGTGGAAGAAGAAGTGGCATCTTCTTTATTGTATTTTCTTCTGAGTGTTTATTAATACAATTGTGTATTGTCTCTCATATCTTGTGTTGTTTCATATTTCTAGTTACTTATCATTCTGGTTAAATTTCGTGTTTAGTTGCTAATACAAGAGGTAATCATATATGCTCTAATTGGTGGAGCAAGATCCTGACAACTAGTATTTGATTGTAACCTGGATAACCATCAAGAAGTGAGAAGCATTGAGAACTTGAAACCACTTACAAAATTTGTTCCATGGAAGGTAGTGGATAATGATCTTTAAGAGACACTCTATTAAGGCCTCAAAAATCCACAAAAAGTCTAATCTCTCCATTCTTCTTTTGGAAATGTACAATATTAGCCACCCAAGTTGAGTGTTTGATAATAAAGATAATCCTAGACTCAATCAACTTGGTCAGCTCTTTCTTCATGAGTTCCTCTATCTTGGGATTGATAGGCCTTTATTTCTACCTGATTAGTTTATCTTCATATTCTAAATCAATTTTATGATGAGATAAATTTGGATCAAACCCTTAAAATATTTGTATTCCCAAGCAAAGATGTCGTGGAACTCTTTGCATAATTCAATAAAGGCCTGCCTCTCAAATAGAGAACATACCTTACCAATTTTCAAGAGCTTGTCCTTGTAAATCATGACTCTCATAGTTATCCTCTTTTGTTGACATGCTCACTCTTTTTTTCTTATTTTGATCATCTTCACTGAAAACACTTTTTAAAGTAATCAACCCCTTATGTATCTTGTTTGTATTTAGTGGAATAACTTGTTCTTCATATTGATCATGCAATCTCTTTTGGTTCCTTGAGGAGAAACCTACCTCATTTTAAAAAAAGTGTGCAATGTGTTCATAACTTTCAAAAACCTTCCATGATACCTCATTATCTAGAATAGAAGGCCTCATAATGACCTTAATATGGGATTGATCCTTCTCTTTCCCTACATCAACAATTGTATCAAACTATGCTCCTATGGAAGCAAATCTATCAACATGTTTATTTGAATCCCTTGTTATGGGATGTATGTTGAAGACATAAAATTATTCAAGTAAGTCTAATTACCTATGTTTTTAGGATTTAATCAAGGGGTTCTTGGCTATAACTTTATTTCTCAATTGATGGATGACCAATTCACTATCTCCATAAACTTTCAAATTCTTGATCCTTCTCTTCTTTACCCATTGGAGGTCATGAATTAGGCCTTCATATTCTACCACATTGTAAGTGCAGCTGAAGTGGAATTTATATGAGCAGTAGTATTGATTACTTGATGGAGAAATGAACATAACATTGGATCCTTCACCTACTTTTATTCTTGATCCATCAAAATTTCCCATATTCCTTCAAGTTTAAGGTCTTCATTAGTGAGTGAAGGGATTGAAACATCCTTTTCGTGTATACAATAAACTCCCAAATTAATATCTTATATGAATGTCTATGGATCAAGTCTATGCATTTTTATGTTGTAATTATCAAGGAAAAGATCAAAAATACATTCAAGTGGGGAGGATGCTTCACCATCCATGACACCTTCTTCTTCTTTGCTAATTAGACAATTCTGATTTGAACTTGTCTCCATGTATGGCTCAATATGAAAAATTGCTAAGGATGAGTCCTTATAGTCACCTTGGTTCCCTATCTTATTTTAAAGGATATAAAAAACTAGTTAGTAGAAAGGTACCCTCCTATCTTAGCTCTGAAGTCCCTTGACAAGCAGATAGCAAAATGAGCTGGAAGGTCTACCACCATGATGTCTTGTAAAATGGAGAAACTCGGGCAATCATGTAGAAATACTTTCATACCTCTGACCAATCCCACTATCTTGTTTGGAATCCAATCAATCTATAACACACTTTTACTATGTGGTTCATACTTCAATCCCAACTTAGCATCCACCACTTTAGGCATGACAGTGGTCCTAGCTCCATTATCTACAATACAATTGTGAACCAACTTGTCCCCCACAATGAGTGTGAGGTAGAAAGGTGGAGGATTTTTAGATTTGGTGGAGGGATATAAGACATGAATTGGAGAATTGGTAAGGTCCACACTATTATGTTCTGAATTTTTTTGGGCTATATGAATGTTTGCAAATAGTTATTGTAAGAGATCCTTTTGACCTGGCATATGCAAGACTTCCCAAAGAGCTATGCTTATCTTGCTATTCATCAAAGAATCATAAATGTTTAGAGGAAAATTTCTCAAATTTTATTTCATTCTTGAAGGTAGTGATGAAGTTTGAACCTACTACATTATAGGCTTGACAACCCTACTTGCATTATGACCTTGTTGAGGGGCATGACTGGTAGTAGGTATTGCACTAGGATTCACACTTTGTGGCCTTGGAGAGGCATCATTTGGAGTCACATGTAATCCTATAAAATATCCTAGATCTCTCTTCTTAGCTCATGTGTTGGATATAATTGATGTTCTTTGATTCAACACATAATCATCCTTAGCTTAAAAATTAATCATACCTACACTCTAGCTGCTACCTTCTCCATGACTATCCCTTTGGTTGGGATTTACTTCTTTTGATGTCATGTAAAGAGTAGTTTCTTCTTGTGCCACTAATGCTTGGCTGGATTCTCCATCATCATGCATAGATT
Organism: Torreya grandis; assembly: GCA_037957365.1. NCBI lineage: Eukaryota > Viridiplantae > Streptophyta > Pinopsida > Cupressales > Taxaceae > Torreya > Torreya grandis. The sequence continues at coordinate 2,256,649 of JARHVA010002257.1, read as the reverse complement.
GACCTTGAGGTTGTCCCCATTGGTCCAAATGATCTTCTCCTTGGACCATGTTAACATGCACTAGAACAACAACCTTTATGGAAGGAGTGGAATTAGGATTATAGGCATTGGGTTACCTATTGAAGCCTTGTTGACCTTGTCCTCTTCCTTGGTAGTTGTATTGGGGTGGAGCTCTATAGCCTTATTGAGGATAATATTAAGGGTTAGGTGGAGCAATTGCATGGAAATGAGCTTGCTTGAGCTGAGCTTGTAATGACCAGATCTCTTTATCTTTATCTATAACATAATCCATCTTCTTGGGAAAGGTTCTTGGCTTGACATTGGCATTAGAACTTGTGATATGATTAGAGTTTTAATCGAACTATGAGATAACAAAGACATAAAAACTCTTGGAGGTAGCTTTCTAGTATGTATTAAGCTATTCTCAACTTCAATAGCTATCTCATATGCATCTGATAGAGTGAATTCTCCCATTGATTGTAACATCACTGCCACATTAGTACCAATACCCTTGAGATAAGTGGGGAACACAAAGCTCAGAGGAGGTCTTATGACAAGTGGTAACCTATGCCAAGTCCTTTGAAATCTTTCATTAAAATCTCTCATGGATTCGTTAGGACCTCTCTTTGTCACATTTAACTGATGGATCAGTGAAGTATGGTCACTCTTTTTTTCAAATCTAGTCACCAACAATTTCCCAAAGCCATCCCAACTTCTAATGCAACCACCTCCCAAAGTCCTATACTAGTCAAGTGCCTTACCTTTTAGATACATAACAAGCAATATAATGGCTATGTTGGCTCAGGTGGCATTATGAAAGTTAAAAAAATTTGAGATGTCCCTAATATGCTCAGGTGGGGTAATAAGACCCTCTCCATTGAAACCAGGGAGACTCTTGGTAGCATTGGGAGGAATAGGGTCATATGCAGGAAGGTTAATTGGATTTTAGGTGTTAAAATCTAAGAAAGGTTGCTACCTATCCATTTCTCTTCTTTTATCTTGATATCCTATTTCTCCAACTTTCTCAACTTCTTCTTCTTCTCCAAAATCTCCTTGCCAAGGATCTAAGTGTTGGGAATGGTTAAGGGAATTGTTCTTCAAGAAGAGCTTCAGCTAGAGGGTCTTGATTAGAAGTACTAGATGACCTAGTGAGGACCATGAAGAATAATGTGGGAAACTTGATTTACAACTAGAGATTCTCACCTTTTGGAGTCACCAAATATTGGGTTAGGAATATTTCTACAACCTTAATCTTGTCAAGACCAACATTCACCTTGACATGTTAATAATTGTTCCCACCAGGCATTCCAAAACTATTATTTCCAAATCTTTTACCTTAGAAGAGGATGTTTAAGCCTCTTCTAGATTTGGGCAATGTTGGGACATTTCCAAGCATGTGGGTATACCTACAGAGGAAATAAACCTCTAGATTTAAAGGGTCTAGCTCCCTGAATGTATCTCTACAAAATAACCTTTATCTGAACTAGTTTTATCTAAAGTAAAAGAGTTATAAATTTCATAAAAATGAAACCTAATTTAGGATTAGTGATGCACCGAGATTATCTTCCACATGAATGTCATATCATAGTGCATGATACAACAAAATACATAGACTATTTTCAAGCTCTAACGATTTTAACACAAGTATTTTAGTATAGAGGTGAGATGTATGGAATGACACAAGGAAAATTAACTAAAAGATAACTTGTACCTTCCAAGAACAATTAAACACATGAAAAAATTTGATACACTTGGATGCACTCCATATGACCTATTAAACCTAGAACTCTTGCTCAGGTGTGAAGGACAAAGGATAGAAGGATGAAAACCATAACTTCTTGTCACTATATGTCACTTATACTCTCAAAACATTGCTCAAAAATTCAAATAAAAATGACTTGTATAAATTATTAAAGGTAAAAAACATGACATCAATTCAGAAAGGCTTCAACATACACTATGTGGTTATTTTTACACTAGCACAAGGGCTGTATATATAGTAGAGAAGAAATGAGAGGGGGAGGCCTTTGGGTTTCAAAGAGAGGAATAAATATATTAAGAGCCTTCATATTTAGCTACAACCATCTTTAATAATGATGCTCATTTAGGCCATCTAATTGATCCATGTCACCTCCCTTGAACACTCTTGGCCTACTCTCTCAAAGATGCTTCTCCAATGGTTTCCCAATGGAATCAAGATATTTTAAGCAATGGCATCAATGTAGTTATACAAATGAGTCCACCTATCATAGGTTTGTCTTGATGCTAGAAAATTCCCACTAGCTCACTAAGGTGTGCAATAGTGTAGGGAAGAGTCATTTTCATTCTATTAGCCTTGTCTTCTTCCTTTGATTGGTCATCAAAAATGACTCAGATCTTGATCTGATCAATAGTGAGATGAGCCCTCTGATTTTCTTTGGTGGATGAAGAACACGAGCCCTTAGATCCTTGAGCATTTGAATGAAGACCATTGATCTGTTTGGGACCATTTTATTGAATGCCAATGGCTAGTCCCTCATCTTGAAGTTGACGTCCATATAACCATCACTCTAATAGGACCATTCCTTCAGACCATTTATTTTGAGCCTTTCCTTTGGGCATTATTTTCAAACAATTTCTTGTAGGAATTTTTTCTTAAATAAATAACTTTTTGGGCCCCTTTTTATTGGTCCATTTCGTTTCAAGCCTTTTGGAGTGTCCCTTTAGAAATATTATTTTAGACAAAATATCCAAAATAATTATTTTGAGCTTTCAACAAGTGTCCCTTTGGAAACTTTTTGAAGAATAATTTTATCTAGAATAACCCTTTGAGATTCTCATTTTTTCTCTCTACAATCCTAAACATGCCTTTCGACATTCTTGCAATATCCCTTTGGAAAGCTTGAAAAGGATACTTTATTGAGAAAATACCCTTTGGGGAAAGTGTGTAGGGAACTTTTCATAGAAAAAGACCCTCAAGACTATTTAAAAGTGTCCCTTCAAAAACTTTATGAAGGACACTTTCAGACCTTTTGTAGGGCACTTGCATGAAGAACAACTTATTTCAGAAATCTTGAAGTGTCTAATTCCTTCGAAGTTTTGCAAATGAATCTTCCAAAAAATTGTTTTGGACAAAATGTATACAATAATTCCTTCAAAAAAATTGTAAGGATCAATTCTTTCAGAGAAATTGAAAGTACCTTTTGTAATTTTGCAAGTGACCACTTTTCCAAGAAAAAGACCCTTTCAGAAAGGTTGAAAGTGCCCTTCGAAAAAGTGCAAAGTGTCCCTTTGGAAACTTTAAATGTTCCCTTTGGAAAAGTTGAAAACATCCCTTCACAAGAGAAAAAGACCCTTCAAAGGGATTGTTTTGGACAAAATGTCCAAAACAAATCCTTCGAAAAAGTTTCAAGAGATAATTCTTTTAGAAAAAATGTAAGGGACATTTATTTCAAAAATATATAAAGTACCCTTTCAGAATTTTGTTTAAGACCCTTTGGTAGAATGGAAATGTACCCTTCAGACTTTTGAAAATGTCCTTTGCAAGAGAAATGATCCTTTAGAAATCTTGCAATGTACCCTTTAGAAAACTTGAAATGGACCAATACCTTGAAAGAATAAACCCTTCAAAAAAAGTTGCAAAGGATAATTTTCCTTTGGAAATCTTGAAGATGCCTTTTGAAAATCTTGAAATGGACTAATTCCTTTAGACCTTTTATTTTGGAGAAAAAGTCTAAACAATTCATTTGTGACTTAGACAAAAAACCTGAAGCAAAGCCTTGCTGAAAGAAATAACACTTGAGAAAAAAGACCAAAATAACACTTACAAAAGACCAAATAAAGTATTCCAAAGGAAATAACATTTGGTTTTTTTTATTGTGGGGATAAACCAATTAAGAATGATACACTTAGACAAAACAAAAGATACAAAACTTGGGAGTTAAAAATGGCTAATAGTTACTTGGATTTTTCCTTAAAAACTTTAAAGTTGTTTGAGATTTTTGGGTGGAGGCATGTTCAAGATAGCTGATACTTTAGAAGGTTCAACTTCTATGTCATGGTGTAAATCAATGAATGCTAATGACTTCTCTGATCACTCTAAAAACACATTTCTTTGGGTTCATGTGAAGCTTATATTAGCTTATTCTTTCAAATATTCTATGAATTACCTTTGGATGCTTTTCTCTAGATTTTGATTTGGTAATAATGTCATAAACATAATCCTCCATGATATCATGAAGCATATCATGAAAAATGATAGTCTTTGCTATTTTATATGTGGATTTGATGTTATTTAGACTAAATGGCACCACTAAATAGCAAAAGGTACCCAAATATGTTGTAAATGCTACTTTATGTTAGTCTTTAGGAGCTATTTTGATTTAGTTATAACCTTAAAAACCATCTAGTAAAGACAACATTTCATGACTTTTGGTAGATTCCACAATCATGTTGATATTTGTCAATGTAAAATCATCTTTTGGACATACTTTGTTAATATCTCTAAAGTTTGTATAAACTTGAATTCTTATTGTCTTCTTTGACACTGGTACAATGTTATCTATCTAATATAAATAGTTAATAGGACAAATGAAACTAACCACCTGTAGACACTCCTTTTTGGCCACTTCCATGTCTAAATGGACATTGGAGTGACTTCTTGCAAATAATGCAAGTTAAACCTAAAAATCACTATAATGATATGATTCATCAATGCACATCATGTGCATATTTTAAACCATGTCAATGTATTATTAACCAGGGAAATGTACTACATGCAATCATCATCTTCCTCTAATTCATTTCTAGTCAAGTTATGACCTAACAAATTGACCTTTTCAACCATGTGTGAGGGATAACTTGTCAAAATTTAGAAATGGTAATTAAATTGATCATGATTGATTAATTCTTTAAACTTAATTAAATGCATTGGTGAAAATCTCATGGCTAATTAATTGTTGAATTTATATTTTTAGAAATTCATAAATCCAAATTGATGACATAATCATGACATCACATAAATATCTAAAATGATGCCACCATCATGACATCATATTTTAGAAGGATAAAAATACAAGGCCTCACCCATTGTTTAGATAAAATTTTTTATTTAATGTTTATTATGCATAATTCCTTCAAGAAATATCTCAAGCTAAAGCTATAATGTTGAATCATTTAGAGACAAATCCTTCTTGTAATGCTATAATGAAAAATTATTGATAGATTGCTACATCTTACCAAAGCTAAGCTAAATGTTTCCAAGGTGACAAAGAGAAGTGATGTAAAGAGAACCATTGTCAGAGACTCTTTGAGAAAATGACCGATCAAATTCCTCCAAGGCCAACATGCAACTCTTCTTCACAAGGAAGGTAATGAATACTTATTTTGTCTTCTATTATTAGTTACTTGTATTGTTCTCTTGCTCTTTGAGTGTCTAGGCTTGAGATAGATTCTTTGTGTGTTTTTATTGAGTTTTATCATACTAACATTTGACTAACTCCCCTTTTGGATTCCTATCTAAGATAATGGCATTCCTGGTGGGACCAAAAATTCTACATTCATAATGAGAATATCTTTGGACCTCCTTGGAGCTAAGAAGCATTCATTTTAGACTTTGATTTCTTGCTTTTTAACTAAATTTTTTGAGTTTGGATTTTGACTGCGGAAATATGATTCATTCCTGTGAAACTAAAAATTTGGTAAGAATAAATACAAAATTATCGAGTGAAACTATGAAACCATCTTGGAGAATTGCAAAATCATCTCTTTTTGAGATCAACTCTACAAAACTATGAATTCAGGGCTAAAAGTTGTGAAATTGTCAAGTGAAACTTTGAATTCATCCTATAGTAAACACATATTTTCTTTTATTTTTTGGTTAATTATGAAATTATTTAAAATTTGTGAAATCATCTTTTTTACTTACAAAATAATTATTTACAGTTTAAAAATCATGTTTTTGAGCAATGAAATCATCTTTTTAGGTTGTAAAAGTTTTTGTTTGGATTACAAAATCATTAATCTAAACTACAAAATTGATAGCAAATATGAAATCGTAACTCTCTATTTTTTGTTTTTTCTATAAGTTCTCCCATAATTGCCAAATTAGTGAGGTGAAGTGTGAAATCATTGAGTTGACTTACAAAATTGTTCAAGAACTATGAAATCAATCTATGTAAGTCTGTGTTGCATCTTTGTTTTTTTGAGTTTTTATATGCTTGAACAATTTCATACTTCACAATCACTATGTAATTGTGAAATTTTTCTAGAGAGTCAAATTTTTGTCTTATTGAGCTAATTTTCAAGAATTTCGCGTTAGCATAAGCACAAATTAATCCATTAACCTTGTTTATAGAGAATTGAGCCAAGAAAAGGAGGAAGTTTAAGTTCTTTTTAATCATTTTTTCCTTTTGTAAAATCAAAATTTCACAACAAAGGTTAAAATTAATTCACATTTGGTTAAGGTGATTAAAACTCACTTAAAAATTTGTATTTTAGCATTTCCAAGATTTTTACAAGTGTAAACAAGGCCATGGGGCCAAAATTTCAAACACATTTCAAGTTGGTGCTATTAAAAAGAACCTACATTTTAGTTAAAGCTCTTGAGGGCTTTTTCAAATTCTTGTTTGTTCTTTAGTTAGTTTCAATTGCATAGATTAAATTCTTTGTTGTTGGAAAACATAAACTATAGCATGCATGCTCTTCCCTGTCCCCTTTCAGGAACTTAGGTGACCAAAATCACTTGGTTTATTATTTTTTTGTTTGGTCTTGTCAGAAATAATGTCACATATGCTCTCCCCAAGCTCTGAGTGACTTGGGTGACTCAAAAATGACCTCTAAATTATTTCCATTTTTCATTTATTTATTTTCTTGCATTTGTATTGTAGATAGGAGTTCATTGCCTCTTCACAATTTATTTAGGGGTGTGTTGACTTGGGGTATCATCTCTTAACATCATACCAACCTTGATCTATAATGTGGTATATAAATTAGGCCATGTTATACTAGGATTTCTATCGGGTTGAGTAGATAGTCTCTTCAATCCTAACAAAAAATTGGATAAGATCTTCCTAAACATTAGACTCTACTAAGTAGTACACTATTAGATTCACTATGTAAAGGAATAGACCCTTTTATAGTAAGTTAGTATATATGAATCCAATTGACGTGATTTCACCCTTATGTTAGCCACACTTGGGGCCATCTAGTGTGTTTGAAACTTATATATTTTTATTCAACTCCACTTATCACATAATTTCTTGCCAAAATGCCAAGTGTTCAACACTCTAAGTTTGTACCATGTACCAATGCTTGAGAGATAAAGGGAGCATGAAAAATATACCTACACCTTCTCTTTAAATTTTTGGATTAAAACTTAATTGATCACAATCATTGGTATATTGATGGAAACTTTGGAACAATATATGCACACCCATGTCAGTTTTAGGGATAGGACGAGCCATTTATGCTACTTCTATTTTCCTTGATTTAGATGTGTATTTTGAGACTAGAATTTGATTTTTTAATCAAATTCTAAATGAGTCGTAACCATCATGTGTTTTCATCACACTTTATCCTAAGAGGTGTTACTCTACCTATTTTATGTCACACTTTTACTTTAGACTTTTTATCTCAAAAATGTTTATGTGTCACTTATTTACACAAGGCACCATTACACTGCCCATTTTATCCTAAACACTTAGTTTGGAATTTTGAATCTAAAACCATTGTCATACCATTTTATTGAAGGGTCATCATTATGCTACTCATGTTATTCCAAAAATGTTACCTTGTTTCAAACCAAGTTCAAAATGATGTGTACCTTTGGACTAAAATTGGTGTTGTTATATTGTCTTTTTGGGTCTAGGATGTTCTCCATTTGAAAAATCTAAGTATTTTAAACTAAATTTGTATTTTAAAGTTTAGATTCAAAATCAATTGCTCTACACCTAGGTCTTTCTTAATTTTGTTTCAAGTGTTTACCTCTTACCTTTAAATTGTGTAACTTGGACTAATTCCTTACTTGATTTAAAGACCCTTTGCCCATATCTAGGAAGTGGTTTATTTTCCATGTGCCTCAAGTCAATTTGTTACTTTAGACTAAAGTCAAAAATCAATTTTTAAATATAACTTTAAGCATAGTTAGTTTACATTGAAACCTTGCTTATCACTTGGGATTAAATATTTTACTCATCACTCTTATTTTACTTGAGATTGAATTTCCTAATTAGTTAGGAATGTGCCTAGAGTGAATGCTTTATACCAAGGTCAATTTTTTAAAAATCCATGTGAAAAGATTGAGTCTAAGTGTTTCAAATTGTTTTCCTTAGAGTTAGATTAATTGCAAGTTTTTACCTCGACCTAGTTTAGTTTACATTCTAGCTTTATGACTTTTTACCAAAGACATATCATTGCCTTAAATTTTTTAGATGTAGTTCATGCCTTTTTAAGACTAGATTTGTGCCTTTTTAAAAAATACCTATCAATTTTAATTTTAGACCTAGATTAGATTTATCTAGAACACTTTGCCAAGACCAAGATTCAAATTTGCTTTTCATTTAACCATTTGTGTGAAAGACCTTAGAGTGTTGGAGATATTTGAGACCAAATTTTACCATTGATAGTTTTAGAGAAGAGATCCATTCTAGGCCAAGTTTAAACCATTTATAGAAATAGACCAATTTTTCCATCTAGGACAAGTTTCAAGATGTTTTCAAGCATCAACCAATCTTTTGGACTACATTTCAAGTGTTGTGTGAAATTTAGACATTTTCTTCATGAGACCTAGTCATAGATCTAAGCATGACTTGATTGAGTTTATTTTCAATTGCCTAACTCATGTTTATTTTCAATACTAATGTCATTTTTCCTAGACCAATACTAAGTTCCATGGACCATGTTTAAGTTTTTCATAGATCAAGACCACCCTCTTGGGGCTGATTACCAAACCCAACCATGCTGATTATCATATGTTAAGATTACCCTTATTTGGGCTAATTAAAGTAAAAAGTTCATGCTTTGAATGATAACAATACCTGATCCAATACCTATGTCGATAATCATCCTTTTGTCATGCTCAACATTTACATCTCATGTACACACAAAAGCCACATAATTTTTTTCTAACACTCCAACGAACACACTAACTCCTATGCATAAAAAGATAGTAACACTAACATGGCATACAATATCAAGTGAACAAAAAAACACAATGTATTTACAAAAATCAACCAATCATGTAAGAGAGAAACTAATAAAACTGAGACCAAGTGGTCTCAAATGAAAAGAAAAACCCAAAAATTCAAACTGTAAATCTCAACAATAATTTCCATGATCGATAAACTGGTTAAGATATACAAAGATAAGAAAGATGGTTATGGTTTAAAATGTGTTCATAATGTGCATAACTGTTATGCTGGTGGCATGGTATAGGAAGGATAAGTAACTTGAAATATAGCTAGTGGGTCATGATGGGAACCTGTCACATAGGTTCATGATACCATCCTTCTGCCACCCCCCCCCCCCCCCCCCCCCCCCCCCCCCCCCCACACACACACATGAGATATTATTCTTGTTTGGGAGGCCTAAGGATATGGTTGGTATACAATGACTACTCAATCATTTTGGCATAGACCTTGATTGATTGTTTCTCTATGGTTCAACATAATCTAGTATGGCTCAATATTATTCAGTTTACTCCAAATGATGTTACCATGGATGGATAGATATATTAGTAAGGGTAATATCACCATTATTGGCACTTGACATTCTTCTCTAAGTATGATTTGGATACGTCAAATGGGTACTTGGGTTCAGTTAGTTGGTAAATGATGTGTATGACAACATGAATTACACTAAAGTGAATTTTGTCCCCAGTTTATTATTTCATAGGATATTCATGTATCAATTGGCACCTTAGGATATTTATCAGTGTGACTTAGTTGGGTAACTTTCCCAATATGATATTTGGGTGTGACATTGTATAATATTCTTGGTATTACAACATGTTGCCATGGTTTGTCACTTATTCTCACATGATATGTTTGCCATGGATTGAAACTTATTCACCATATTATACTTTTGCCATGGCCTAGCTTAGACATTATGCTATCAAATTAGGAGAGTATTATTACTAAACATAATACTTATCATATATATAAATTAATATAATATCTTTGGACTTTGGTTGGTTATGACTAAGTGGATGACAATATGTAGTTTCACACTATGGACACTACCTAAAGGAAATTAATCCTAAATATTGATTTAAAAACCTTCATAAATATAAGAGAATAATTTTTTTACAAATATTAAAAGATGTGAATAAATTTAAAACTTGAATAAGAGAAAATTTGGTAAATAATTTAATTGGCATAAAAAAATAAAAAATCTATAATCAAAACCAGGTCAATTCAAAACATAACTTTATAATTATTGTCACACTTGTCAGGTTGAGTTGTGCATTGATGAAGATGATTTTGTAAGGGGGAGTATGTAATACCATTGTTGTGCCACAACATCCATGGTTGATCTCAGCTGGATCTTTATCTTCAATGAAATTATTATGCTTAATTTTGTATGCTTCTTATAGAGATGCTTGTTATAGGGTGGGTATTAGTTTCCATCTTACTTGATGAAGGTTATTGATGTAGTATTATTTTAGGCATATGGTGGATCCTTGATCTTGATTCTATCCTAATTAAGCACTTCAAATTAGAAACATTGGTGTAGCTTGAAAGAGGATAATTGACTCTAGTTTTCACAAAGCTAACATATGGGTAATGGAATTTAAATCTATGAGGTATGTGCCAAGTTCAAATATGGTCTTAGAGATTTTTTTACCTCTTGGTGTTTTTATAATTGATGTATTTTATATAGATGTTCATATATTATTTTAATACACACACACACATAAATGGTTAATAGAACATAAATGATAACAATAATACAAAATTACGTAAATGAAAATTATTTTAAGAAAAAATTATATTTTATAAATATTGGTTAATCGATGAAGGTTATTGATGTAGTGTTATTTTAGGCATATGGTGGATCCTTGATCTTGATTCTATCCTAATTAATCACTTCAAATTAGAAACATTGGTGTAGCTTGATAGAGGATAATTGACTCTAGTTTTCACAAAGCTAACATATGGGTAATGGAATTTAAATTTATGAGGTATGTGCCAAGTTCAAATATGGTCTTAGAGATTTTTTTACCTCTTGGTGTTTTTATAATTGATGTATTTTATATAAATGTTCATATATTCTTTTAATACACACACACACACACATAAAAGGTTAATAGAACATAAATGATAACAATAATACAAAATTACGTAAATGAAAATTATTTTAAGAAAAAACTTATATTTTATAAATATTGGTTAATCGATGAAGGTTATTGATGTAGTGTTATTTTAGGCATATGGTGGATCCTTGATCTTGATTCTATCCTAATTAAGAACTTCAAATTAGAAACATTGGTGTAGCTTGATAGAGGATAATTGACTCTAGTTTTCACAAAGCTAACATATGGGTAATGGAATTTAAATTTATGAGGTATGTGCCAAGTTCAAATATGGTCTTAGAGATTTTTTACCTCTTGGTGTTTTTATAATTGATGTATTTTATATAAATGTTCATATGTTCTTTTAATACACACACACACACACACACACACACACACACACACACACACACACACACACACACACACACACACACACACACACACACACACACACACACACACACACATAAATGGTTAATAGAACATAAATGATAACAATAATACAAAATTACGTAAATGAAAATTATTTTAAGAAAAACTTATATTTTATAATATTGGTTAATAATTATTATATATATATATATATATATATATATATATATATATATATATATATATATATATATATATATATATATATATATATATATATATATATATATATATATATATAATGGTGGGACTGAGCTGACCCCAACCACTTCCATGGTAGGACGGGGAGGGGTCAGGCTAGCCATCCCACCCTATACCCCATACCTTAGACACATGGTTGGCCCAGCCATTTCCATGGTGGCTATTAGATTATTAAAATAAAAAAATAATAATAAAAGTAAAAAAAAGAGGTGGGAGAGATAAAATTAAAAATATTAGGTCAGTGGAAGTAGGTAGTAACATAAATGTGGGTGGGTGAATTGGTAAGAAACACATATCAGTTTGGCATAACACCCATGCCCTACAACCTAATCATTAATGAGGAGAATACCCCCCTCTTCACACAAAGAGAAGAAAGATAAGACCTTTTGAAGTCATGACTATTTACAAATTCCTTGAGCCAAAGTTTTGAAACCATAAATTAGGCTAAGACACATGGTAGCAAGAGGAGATCAAGGGAGAAAGGAGGATGCCTTGCCAAGTAATTCAAGTATGTGGTTTTCATAATTTAAATATCAACTTTATATTTAGAGCAATAAATGTTCATGCTATAGGTTAGAATGTTATTTGATTATTGTTGAACCATTGTATTGAATTTGGTGTTGTAACAATATTTTTGTCTTGTTGTTTACCCTGATAAAATTCTAAAATTTACTCAAATTTAAACTTGATATGCACTGAGCTATTTGATTATTGATTGTTTTTTATACCTCTCATAAATCTATGAAGCCTTGGATGAATATTAAATTATTTTTCTTGAATTTACTCTCCATGCATTATTTTTTCCTTGGCTCTAAATATTTTGCTAGTGGAAGGGAAACAATAACACTTTATTTCAATGTCAAAACCCTTTCTTTCCCTATGTCAATTACCTAAGATGGCACCACATTAAGCATAATATCCTCTATTATATATGTCATTGGGGTAAGACAATAGAAAATAATGGTAACTTTGGTTAAGGGCACATTGGTACTAGATTAATGTTGGTTGAATATTAGTTGTAGCACCTCATTGCATAGAGGGAAGAAGATTTAAATTAAAAACGAAGACAAAAAAGAAGGGGGACAAAATGGGGGATTGTTAGCTATGTTTTTGTCTTTCTTTACATCTAAGTGACAATTCTTTGGAAGGTAGTAGTGATAGTGTGATATATTTTAATCATATTTATATTTTATAAATATATGCACTTTTAAAAAACACAGAATGGAAAAAATCATTAATGAAGGCCTTTGATCAATTATTCTCTTACCAAATATCATAAATATGGAAGGAGTAACATGATTCTATATTAAGTTGATATAAGCACCTGAACACAATGATGATTTTGAGATTTAATCAAACTCCTAAGATTGATTTTGTTGTTTCTTATTTAGTTATATTTGATAAAAGTAGTGGTCCTTTTAATAAATGTAAAGTAGTCTCAACTTATATTCTATTTTTAGCAAGATAAATATTAACTACTCTTGTAGATTGTGTCATAGTTAGTTGTTAGGTTCCTTCTCTATATTTTCCTTTCTCTCTTGACACATGTGTGTCATAAGCATGATAAGAAGTATAATTATTAAAAAAAATGGCCATAAATTTAGGGCATGACACCTTTGGCCTGCATTAGTAACCAAGCTCCATAGCACCCAAGGATTACCATTCTAGGCCCTCGTACTTTATCTTGAATTAGAAACCAAGCTCCATAGTGCCCAAAGGATTACCTTTTCATCCCTCACCCTTTAGCTTGAATTAGGAACCAAGCTCCACAACACCCATTCATTACCATTCTAGAACCTCCTCCTTTGTCCTACATTAGCAACCAAGCTCTATAGTGCCCATTCATTACCATTTTAGGCCCTTTCAAATTTAGTAACTCATTATCCCAATAAGGTTGTATAATTGTGACTAGATGGGTCATAGTTACCATCCCAGACCCATAGATAGTCTTTGTTGAGCCCATATTAGATTAGCTTATCTACAAAAAACTCATTATTGAACCACATGTTATTCTTCATCCATTGCCTAGCTTCCCCTACTTTTTAAATTTCAATCCAGTTGTCAATCCATAATAGAGATAATCATTACCTCTCCAAGGTCCATCATTTATAGACCAAAATGTGTTTAAATCTGATATTTTTCAACCAAGTGTAAACCAAGGCCAAGAGAACCAACCAATACATGATGTTTTTATTAAAACACCTATTTATGATGAGTTAACCAGTGTTGAATCAGCCTTTGAACCTTTCCCTTTGAGGAGTCTCACTTTGACAAGACATTATTTGTTGAGTCACTCTCTAATGATTATAACCACCTTTAGGAAAATCATAATTTCAATCATTGCCTTATTTTTAAGAAGCTCACTTTGACAAGCCAATCTCTATGGAGTTTCCTATTGACCATTTTATTTTTGTTGTGAAGCCTCACTTTGACAGGTTAGTCTATGTGGAGTCTTTATTAGCTAAGCCTATTTTTGAAGATCCCATTTTTCAACCCTAGGCCATTACTCATCCAATGTCAAACATTTAACATAACATATTTACCTCAACACCTAATGAATAATCAACATTAAAGTTAGGTTCTATTTTGAACTGATATCAAATTTAGCATAAAAAGTAAAATTAATGCCAATTTCAACATTGGATTTAGAGTCCCTTGAGTCAAACTCAAATTTATAATTAAAATACATTCATGGATGTTATGACATTGGTTACACATACATTTCAGATCAATTTGAATACATTTTTTATCCTTTTATAGTTTTTGAGGATGATTACTTTAGCATTGACACAAGTTCTCTTAGTATCTTCTACAAGGATTGTGTTTCCTCTTCCCATTACATTACCATTCCATATTCCATTGCAACCAACCAACCTATCCATTATAGTTACATTCCACCTCCCATAAGTGTTTATTATGACTGATAGAATCACACATTATTGACCTGCATCCATGGTGACATATCAATTGTATAATATAAGGGGGACCAAGAATACATTCATGCATAAGAGAAGTCTCATTGTGAAACCTTTTAGGAGGCACTAGGGAAAATAAAAGTCCAAACTCAACGTATTTTAGTGAAAAATTGTTTTAGGCACTAGAAGACAATCAAAGTCAAATGTCAATGTTCCTTAATGAAACCTTCCTAGAGGTGCTATGGGAAAATAAAGACAACTTTATTGGTGAAAACCTATTTAAGATGGAAATAGTTGGGAAAATTATTTATTCAATGCTTGATGAAGACATTATTAAATATAATGTCAATATAACTTCCATTCTATAACATAATCAGATGGTACCATCTCTCAGGCCTAAACAATATAAAAATCTAGTGTTCCTATTGAGAGCATATTCAGAAGTCTTTAGCCCTACCATAACCAAAATTATGTCAAATCTAGAATCAAAAACATTATGTGTGCCTTAATATCCTAATCTTCATTTGTTACCCAAAAATTATACATTACATTATGATCCATCTCTCAATTTCCAAAATAAATGTTTTATCTATTGTTTATCCATATTTATCATCCCTGGCCACAATTTCCTTTATAGAGGCTATGAAGACATTTTGTCTCAAATTTTGAAGGAAACAAAATCAACAATTAACTAAGATCACAAAAATATTATTAGAGTCTAAATAAATAACATGTTCTTGATAGAGTAGCTACTCAGAAGGGGTGTGGGTTAGTAATTTACATAATTAACTATTTTGGTTATATCATATGATGATCAGGATGTGCAACTCCACATCAACATGAGTAACATAATCATTTAATATGCCTTTGCCTTTCCCTTTACATTATTTCATACCCTTCCATTTACCTTACTGTCTCTTGGGGGCAACCCTATTATCATTATATCCCATTGTCCATTTTGGTTTTATCATATGTTGATCATGACATGCATCTCCACATCAACAATAATAAAAAAACCATACCTTTACCATACCTCACCATTTGCCTTGCCATGTGTTAGGATCTAAAAAGAACAATTGATTACTGTTGTGTAAGCAACTAAACATGAAATTAATTAGAAGTAATAAGCACCTAGAAATCAAAATCAGCAAAGAACATGAGATACAAGAAACAATGAAAACTTGTATTAAACTCTTCTTAGAAGTAAATACAATGAAGAAATATCTCTTCTTCCACACCTCTTAGATGTATAGATCTCTTTCCCTTAAGAGTTCTCTCTCACAATTACAAACACAATTCAGCTACTTGAATTGATTTTCTACATCTTACAAGCTATGAAGATCTATCCCTATTATATAAGATTAGGGAATATGAGCTATGCATTCTCAACCATTAGATAAACCTCCTAATCAAGGGTTCAAAATAGTCCTACCAAAAATAGAAATGCAGACTTACAACTAAAAACTAAACTAATCATGGAAACATTCTGTTTATCCACAAAAATAGACTTTCTAGATGCACAGGTGACTGACGTCAGTCCCTGTCAGTCTACACATGAACGACGTCAGCCAATCCATAACCAATGTCAGCAGCCTCCAGTTGATCCTTGACCAATGTCGATGACTGTTTAATACAACAACCTTTGCATTCACTCATTGGTGAAGCTTTTAGCTCCATAACTCAACAATCTCCCACTTGGATATAAACAACTACACTTGTACCTGTATAGCAACATCTTCTAGCTTCTCCATCTTTAAGCTCAATCTTGAAGACCAACAAAAGTTGAATGAAGATTCAACTTCTCCTTTGTTATCAACTTTGTTAATATATCAGTAGGGTTCTTATCTGTATGGATCTTTTCCAGCTTCAACTCACCATCCTCCAATACCTATCTAATGAAGTGGTACCTAAGCTGTATATGTTTGGTTCTTGAATGAAAGGCTGAATTCTTTGCCAAATGAATTACACTCTGACTATCACTATATAATCTGCAACTCTCTTGCTCCTTTCCCAAATCTTCCATGAACCGTGTCATCCATATCATTTCTTTGCTAGCCTCTGTGACTGTAATGTATTCTGCCTCTGTAGTAGATAAGGCAATAACCTTCTGCAACTTTGAAATCTAGCTAACTGCCATTCCACCAATATTGAAAACATATCTTGTGGTGCTTCTTCTGCCATCTAAGTCACCTACCATATTCACATCTGCATATCCATTTAGAGAAGTATTTGACCCACCATAGCACAAATGCCAACTATTGGTCCCTCTCAGATATCTGAGAATCCACTGAACTGCTTTCCAGTGTTCCTTCCATGGATTGGCCATAAACTTACTGACAACTCCCACTGCTTGGGCAATATCAGGTCTAGTACATACCATTACATACATTAAGCTCCCAACTATAGAAGCATATGGAACTCTAATCATGTAATCTACCTTATCATGTGAATTAGGACACTGCTCTTTACTTAACTTGAAGTGTCTAGTCATAGGTGTACTTACTGGTTTTGCATCCTGCATATTGAACCTTTGCAACACCTTGTTCACATAATCCTCTTAAGACAAAATCAACCTGTGATTTTTCCTGTCTCTCTTAATACTCATGCCAAGGATTTTCTTTGCTGCTCCCAAATCCTTCATGGTAAATGTGTGAGATAATTACACCTTAAGCTCAAAAATATCTTGCATGTGTGAACCTGTAACTAGCATATCATCTACATACAACAATAGGATAATATATATATGATTATCCAATCTCTTAAAATAAACACAATGATCAGATTGACATCTACTGAAGCCATGCTCAGTCATAAACCTGTCAAATCTCAAATACCATTGTCTAGGAGCTTGCTTAAGACCATATAAGCTTTTCTTCAACCTGCACACAAGCTTCTCCTTACCCTTGACCTCAAAACCCTCCCACTGATCCATATATATTTCTTCATCCAAATCTCTATGAAGAAATGCTGTCTTAACATCAAGTTGCTCAAGATGCAAATCCTCAATAGCAACTAAAGACAATACAGTCTAAATAGAAGTCATTTTTACTACAGGAGAAAAAATTTCACCAAAATCAATACCTGGTTTCTGTGTAAATCCCTTTACTACCAACCTGGCCTTATGTCTCATCTATCCATTCTCACCTTCCTTTAACTTATAAACCCATTTGTTTTTTAGTGTTCTCTTTCCCACTGGCAACTCAACCAAATCTCATGTTTGGTTTTGTTTCAAGGAATCAATCTCCTCATTCATGCCAAGCTCCCACTGTTTTCTAGGTTTCTACTTGCATTGCTTCATCAAAACTCTCTGGTTCTCCACCATTAGTGAGCAATAAGTAAAATAATAAAGGGGAATATCGAATTGGAGGTTTACTTACCTTTTCTGACCTCCTCTTGGGCATTTGAGACTCATTCTTAGCTTGCTGTCCACCCAAATTCTCTATTAGTGATCGATCTCAGTCATCTCTAAGCCTATACCTGACCAACGTTAGTTCCACTCGACTGACGTTGGTTGTTGTCTGATTGACGTCGGTCACTATCTGGCTGACGTCGGTTCCTGTATGACCAATGTCGGTGTCTATGTTTTCCTGAGTGTGAAAATTCTTTCTGGTGAGCTCATTTTGGATCATCACCTCATCTAATTCAACATTGCGCTACTCAAAATTCTTTAGCTTCTTGAGATGATCACTGTACATCACCTTCTCATTGAAAACAACATCACGGCTTCTAATAATTTTGTTAGTTCCTAGATTCCACAACCAGAATCCAAAATCTTCAGAGCCATAACCAATAAAAGTGCACCTCATAGATTTAGCATCCAGCTTCTTTCTATTTTCTTTATCAACATGCACAAAAACTTCAAAACCAAAAACTCTGAGAAATGAAAGATCTACCTTTTTACCTATCCATGCCTCTTCTGGAATTCCACCATCCAGAATAGTAGAGGGTCCTCTGTTAATCAGGTAAATTGTAGTATCTACAGCTTCTACTCAAAATTGTAAGGGCAAACCAACATGCAACCTCATACTCTGTGCACGCTCCAGTATTGTTCTATTCATCCTTTCAGCAACTCCATTTTGCTGAGGTGTCCTTGGAACCATCTTTTGCCTGTATATTCCATTCATAGAATAATACCTGTTAAACTTATAATTGCAGTACTCACCACCATTGTCAGATCTAAGGCACTTCAATCTCATACCTATTTCATTCTCAACCAAAGCTTTCCATTTCATAAACGTGTCAAAAACATCAGATTTATTCCTTATGTAGTAAACCAATACCTTTTTTTTAGCATCATCAATGAAAGTAACATAATACTGTGATCCTCCAGTAGAAGCTACCTGAGCTGGTCCCCACATGTCTATGTGAACAAGCTCCAACTTGTGCTTCCTCCTTGTTGACCCAATTTTGAGAAACCTCACTCTCTTCTACTTTCCAAAAATACAATGTTCACAGAAATCTAGATCTATGCTTTTCAAATCTGAAAGCTTACCTTTTGACTTAAGAACTTTCATTCCCTTCTCACTCATGTGGCTAAGCTTATAATGCCACAAATTTGCATCTACATCTGAAGTAGATAATACAAAAGGAGAGTAATCATTAATACAATTACATAAATAGAGAGTACCTACTCTCTTAGCTCTGGCTAATACAAGTGCACCCTTGGTAACCTTCCAAGATTCAGCTATGAGAGTTACTGTGTAACCCTCATCCTCTAACTTTCCTGCAAAAATTAGATTCCTCTTCAAGATGGGTACATGCATGACATCCTTCAACACTCATGTGTTGCCATTCTACAATTTTAGCTGCACTTTTCCTTTGCCAACAATTTTACAAGGCTCATCATCCCCTAAATAAACTATTCCAAAATCTCCCTGGACATAGTCATTGAAATATTCTCTATTTGGGGTAGCATGGAAAGAGGCACCAAAATATAAAACCTAATATTCTATTTTATTATCCAAATAAAATATAAGAGCATCTTGTGCAACAATACCTGCAGCTTTTGCTTCTTCTTTACCTTCATGCTGATTTTCTTCTTTAACCGATAACCATCAATCTTTCTTTGCATGCCATATCTTTCCACAATTCTAGCAGGTTATTTTTTTTCCATTTATGGATTTAGATCTACCTCTCATCTTTGAATTAGACCTTGATCTCCCTTACTTGTGCTTCTCTTTTTTCCTTCCCCTACTTTCAATACTTAAATCATTACCTGATGTTTTCTCTGTGCTTTTCCTGTGAATTTCTTCATTCAAGATTAGACTAACAACATCATCTACTTTCAAGATATTTGTAGCAGATGTAGTATTACTAACTGCCATTACCAAACTATGCCAACTTTCTGGTAAAGAGCATAAAATAAAGAGAGCCTTAATTTCATCATCAAAAACTATTTTGACTAAATTTAACTGATTTACTATTTCATGGAAATCATTTAGATGACTAGATATAGATCCACCTTCCTGCATTTGAAAATTAAATAATTGCTTCATAATATATACCTTATTTGAAGTTGAGGGATTTTCATATAAATTTGCTAAAGTATCCATTAACTCTACTGTTGTCTTTGCCTATGACAAGTTGGAAATCACAGAAGATGCCAGGCTCAACCTTATGGATCCCAGAGCCTTTCTATCAAGAACATTCCATTCTTCATCTTCCATATTTGTGGGCTTTCTATCAACCCCACCCAATGGTAAGTACAGATCTTTTTGATACAGATAATCTTCTATCTACATCCTCCATAATTGATAATTCTTGTCGTTAAACTTCTCCATTCTTAGTTTGCTTTCTTTTGCCATTGCTATACTCCCACTCAAATAAAAACCCCTATGAGTGACCTGTAATTAATACACACTAAATAGATCTGAAACCACCTGTTAGTGAACCTAGGCTCTGATACCACTTGTCAGGATCTAACAAGAACATTTGATTACTATTATGTAAGTAACTAAACATGAAATTAATCAGAAGTAATAAGCAACTAGAAATTAGAATCAGCAAAGAACATGAGATACAAGAAACAATGAAAACTTGTATTAAACTCTTCTCAGAAGGAAATATAATGAATAAATCTCTCTTCTTCCACACCTCTCAGATGTACAGGTCTCTTTCCCTCAAGAGTTCTCTCTCACAATTACAAACACAATTCAGCTACTCGAATTGATTTTCTACATCTTACAAGCTATGAAGATCTATCCCTATTATATAAGATTAGGGATCATGAGCTATGCATTCTCAACCATCAGATAAACCCCCTAATCAAGGGTTTAAAATAGTCCTACCAAAAATAGAAATGTGGACTTACAACTAACAACTAAACTAATCATGCAAACATTCTGTTTATCCATGAAAATAGACTTTTTGGACACACAGCTGACCGACGTCGGTCCCTGTCAGTCTGCACATGATCGACGTTGGCCGATCCATAATTGATGTCGGTAGCCTCTAGTCGATCCTTGACTAATTTCGGTGATTGTGTAATACAGTAACCTTTGCATTCGCTCATTGGTGAAGCTTTTAGCTCCATAACTCTATTAGGTTGTGGAGCTAAAAGCTTCACTGATGCAGACATGGAGGAGGTTGCAAAAGAGTTGCAGAGTGTCACAGACACTGGCATTGGTCAGGCCAACTGACGACGACAGGTAGGAGACAGGAAGCAATTGACGTCAGTCAGAGATCGGCTGGTGTTGACGACCCCCAGGCAGACAGGGACTGACGTCGGTCGCCTGTGTGGTTCGACTGTGAGTATATTATGGGCAGTCAGTTGACGAACCAAGTGTTTGCATGATGAGAGATAATTTTAGACTGAGCTGCGGATCTAATTATTGTAATTAGGTGTCTAATTATTTTTTAGATGAGATCTATATAATAGACTCATGGTTGTATTGTAAACTAGTGCTAGAGAGTAAGAGAGCAATATTATAAGCTCCTTCTGTGTGTGAGGTGAGCAATGGTGTGTTCCTCCTAGTGCCACAGTACCAAGGTGGGTGTTGGTTTTGGAGAGTCAGCAGGATTCTTTAGGGGTGTATGATCGTAGTCATCAAGTGAGCATGGCTTCTATAGGAGATCTACATGGTAAGTAAGATAATTGATATGCAGGTGTATGTGTGTGCAAGGTCAAGGTTCACAGGCATGTAGAACTAGATTGATTTGCAGATGTGCAAGATCAGATAGGACAACAACACAACAAGGAGCAGAATCAGGCAGGATCTACTTGGAGTATAGGTGTGTACTTAGATAGAGCAAGAGAGGAAGGCAAGGGAGATCCTTCTATAAGTAAGGTCTATTGAGGTGCAAGTTGTTGCAGGTTTAGGGGAGATCTACTTGAAGTACGTTGTGTACTTGTGGAGTGTGTGGAGCACTTGTGGTGTGCGTGGAGCATGGGTATAAGGTGAACACCAACTCAGTGTTTGAGTTGGGTGTTGGGACCTAAGAGAGAGAGAGCTTTGAGGAGAGAAGTACTATTCACTTGAGGTGTGGGAAGCCTCTGAAGAGGTGGTGGAGAAGAAGTGGCATCTTCTTTATTGTATTCTTTTCTGCAAGATTTTTAATACATGTTGTGTATTGTCTCTCATATAATGTGTTATTTTTGAATTCTAGTTACTTGTGTATTCTAGTTTATTTCCGCATATTAAGTTGCTTAGTAATCAATTGTGTGCTTTCGGTTATTCATATCCCAACATGTGGTATCAGAGCTAAGGTTGCAGGGAGCAAGTTTTGTGTTTGGTTACAGGTCACTCTCAGGGGTTTCTAATCGAGTGGGAGTAGAGTAATGGTAGATCAAAGTAAGATAAGAATGGAGGAGTTGAAAAGCACAGATGGTCACCAATGGTCATATGGAAAGAAAGAGTAGGTAAAAGAAGATTGTTGGTTGGTAGCAGATCAACATGAAGGAACTGAAGACGCAGATGTTGCAGGTGTTGTTGCACAGGATGCTTTGGGAGGTTTCTTGGATAAAGTTGAATCTTGGATAACAGATTATGTTGCCTCTTTCCATGCAGCCCTAGGGAGAGGAGCTGGTAAGCCTTGCCAAAGAATTGGCAAAGGGGAAGTGAAGCTGAAATCGCAGGCGGCCAACACATGGGTGTTGAAGGAGGTCATGCAGGTCCCAGGTTTGGAGATATGGCTAATTTCTTCAGAAAGGTTGGGTGATGAGAGATGCACGAGAGATCTCATAGTGGATGCACTTGAATTAGTTGGTGGTAAGAAAATAGGTACTCTTTATCTACTTGTTTATATTACTGATTCTTCTTTTATTGCAGAGATGTGGCTTCGTAGGCTTGGTCACATGAGGAGGAAGGAGATGCATGTTCTTAAGTGAAAGACAAATATATTTGACAGGCTTAAGAACTGGAAAGCCTTGGTGTTCTTGGAGGAGATGGTGGACAGAGACCATTGGATGGGGCTGGATACTTCTGAGCAGGGCAGTTTGGACATGGGGATTGATTCAAAGGAGCTCGCGGGGAAAAAGTCATCACTTACAGGAAACATAGGTACCGGTGTCGGTAGGAAAATTGATGTCGGTAGTAGGTAAGACTGATGTCGGTCACGAGGACCGACGTCGACAGCAGAAGGACACCGACGTCGGCAGGGTTGGTAGTCAGGACAGGCACAGGAACGGATGTCGATTGGATGCAGACTGTGTGGTGGCCGAGGTCAGTCACTGTAATGGATTTTGGGTAGACAATGAGCTGTCAAGGAGTCTCAAATGACCATATGGAGGATTGAAGACGTAAGTAAGCCTCAAATTCGTTGTTCCTCTTCTTTATACTTGTTGCTGATTGCAGAGCAGGAAGGATCCAGGAAACAGTGGGAGCATGGCATGGAGTGATTGTAGAACCAAGCGGAGATTTGGTAGGGTTGCCAGCGGGAAGAAAGCACAGAGATGAATGGATGCCTTAGTTGAAGAATAGAGAGAATGGATACGTGAGACAGAAGACCAAGACATATGGTCTTGAGGGAGTTGCAAGACAGTGGTACAGGTTTGATAGGTGGAGGACGAAGCATGGATTTAGTCAATGTCAGGTGACTACTGTGGTTTGCCTTACCAGGTGGATGATGAGTCATGACATCATCTTGTTGCTATATGTGGATGGTATGTTTGCTAGTAGGTTTTTACATACAAGGTTTTGCTGAGCTAAGGGTAAGATTAGTTCAGTGGTTTGCTATGAAGAATTTGGAGCAACAAAATTCTTTGGCATGGGAGACATGGAGATCATAGGTTGATTTTGTTTCTAGTAGGAGCTGATGTGAATCAAGGGTTGGCGAGGTTCAGGATGCAGAATTAGAACAGACTAAGGGCTGGATAGTTTAGTGTTCGAAATCACATGAGGTCTGGTATAGGCCTGAGTTTTCCCAAGCAGTGGGAGTTGTCAGAGAGTTAGGAGCCAATTCTGAGAAGTGGGTTCTCAGGTATTTGAGAGAGACCAACAATAGGGATTCATGTTATTCAGGGTTAGGACTTCACTACATGGATTTGTAGATGCAGATGCGGTAGGGTACTCAGATGATAGGAGGTACATCACAGGTTGTGTGGTGGGTTGTCTTTAGGATTGAGCTTGAAGAGGGATACAAGCCAGGAAATAGATTAGATGGTGTACAGGTACAGGTACAGTGCAGTTGTTTATCTCCAAGTGGGAGATTGTTAGGTTGTGGAGCTAAAAGCTTCATTGATACAGACATGGAGGAGGTTGCAAAAGAGTTACAGAGTGTCACAGACACTGGCGTTGGTCAAGCCAACCAACGACGGCAGGTAGGAGACAGGAAGTAACTGACATCGGTCAGAGATCGATAGGCGTTGACCCCCAAGCAGATAGGGACTGATGTCGATCACCTATGTGGTTTGACTGTGAGTATATTACAGGCAGTCAGTTGACGAACCAAGTGTTTGCATGATGAGAGCTAATTTTAGACTGAGAGTTGCAGATCTAATTATTGTAATTAGGTGTCTAATTATTGTTTGGATGAGATCTATATAATAGACTCATGGTTGTGTTATAAACTAGTGCTAGAGAGTAAGAGAGCAATATTATAAGCTCCTTCTGTGTGTGAGGTGAGCAATGGTGTGTTCCTCCTAGTGCCACAGTACCAAGGTGGGTGCTAGTTTTGGAGAGTCGGCAGGATTCTTCAGGGGTGTATGATCTTAGTCATCAGGTGAGCATGGCTTCTATAGGATATCTACATGGTAAGTAAGATCATTGATATGTAGGTGTATGTGTGTGCAAGGTCAAGGTTCACAGGCATGCAGAACCAGGTTGATTTACAGGTGTGCAAGATCAGATAGGAAAACAACACAATAGGGAGTAGAATCAGGCAGGATCTACTTGGAGTACAGGTGTGTACTCAGATAGAGCAAGAGAGGAAGGCAAGGGAGATCCTTCCATAAGTAAGGTCTATTGAGGTGCAGGTTGTTGCAGGTTCAGGGGAGATCTAATTGAAGTATGTTGTGTACTTGTGGAGTGTGTGGAGCACTTGTGGTGTGCATGGAGCACGGGTATAAGGTGAACACCAACTTAGTGTTTGAGTTGGGTGTTGGGACCTAAGAGAGAGAGCTTTGAGGAGAGAAGTACTGTTCACTTGAGGTGTGGGAAGCCTCTGAAGAGGTGGTGGAGAAGAAGTGGCATCTTCTTTATTGTATTCTTTTCTGCAAGAGTTTTAATACAAGTTGTGTATTGTCTCTCATATCATGTGTTATTTTTGAATTCTACTTACTTGTGTATTCTGGTTTATTTCTGCATATTAAGTTGCTTAGTAATCAATTGTGTGCTTCCGGTTATTCATATCCCAACAAACTCAACACCATGTGCCTTACCTTGCCCTTTGCTTCACATTACCACCATTCCATACCTTGCCATACCATTGAACTATAGTGACTTGAGGTCCATTTGAACTATGTAGGTAGTGCTTAATTTACATTGAGGTCATCTCAATCACCCCTTTTATAATGCTCTTATCATTTTACGAGAAATTTTTGTAAATGATCTCACTATTTTATGAGTCACTATTATGTGCATTGTGAATTTGAAATAGATGGATTACTAAAACCCTAAGCCACACTCTTGTTATTTTATGAGTTACCCAGTCTATGTCTCGTAATTCTCTATTGAGTTGAGATGCCTAGAAAAACACAAAAATATGGTTATATGTTAGGCCATTCAACTTGTATCCATGCCACTCAGGACATGCATCTCCTAGTTGGTAGGTATAACTAAAGTGTTCTCATAGCTTTTGTCATGACCATTTCCATTTTCATATTTTCTTTCCCAATAGTCTTTCATCCCATTCCTAGAAGAACTACATTCAACCTGAAGTCCATATTGGACCTTATGTCCATAGAACTACGTAAGCAACATCCAATTTCTTAGTGTATTTGGAATCAACTCGGCCATTTTTAGTGATTAATTTTATTCACCCTTGGTTTTAACCACACTCTCACCATTTTGTGAGTAGTATCTCATCAATCTAAAATGAGTTAAAATACCTAAAAATTCTAAAAACATTCAAATATTTTTAAAAGCCTAAAAATTAGAAATGACTTATAATCTCCTAGAGATATATAAAGTCCCAAAATCCAAAAACATTAGACCTATCTTAAAACTAGTCACCAATCCTTGATCCACTCTAGAAGGGAAAATTCATGGTGGGCATCATCCAATTTGTGCTTTTAGGCCAAGCTCACAGCTTTCACCCTATTGGGGTAAATCAAAGCATGCAACACAAATTGGGATATATTATCCATACATGATGTTCCCTTGCATAAAGCCTTAATTGGGGGAACCATATATTTATCATTCTATTGAGACTTCACACATAGGTATTGACTTGGTTTATGATAGGATGATTTCTATTTCTTTTACTTTCAAGCTTTTTGTGTGTTTTCTTGGTTGTTTGTGTATTTATTTACATGTTTATTTTCTTTCATTGTTGTGCATTGACTCAGTTTCTATGAATTCATTGGGTGATTCTTTATGCATTGTAATTGAGTCCATACATATTCATATGTCAACATTGTCATCATGGTTTTTATCATTGGTACATTATATTCAATTATCTATTAGATTGGGCATCAATCCTTATGCACATTACAGTTAGGTCATCATGGTGTTTTATATCATGGTGCATATTATCACGTGATACAATAAAATTTGGCCATTAGATATTAAAAGTAATGGAACCATAGAAACTTCTCCTTATTCACTTTGGAAAATCCTCCCATACTCCTTGATCAAATCAACCCATTGACCATTCTAGTTATATCAATGCTAATAAAGATAATCATCTCTACATTGGTAAGTACAATTGAATCATTCACATAGATCAATTATTATTCATACTTTTTATTTCTCATTTTATTTTTTCCTACTTTTGGGTGAACTATATTAGACTAAGGTCTATTTGGACTATGTAGGCAACACTTAGATATATGACGTATCTCAGGTTAGCTCATCCACTATTATTCTTCCATCCCCATTATTATTTTTCCAATCATTTTTTTCATCACTTTGTGCATCCTTGTGTGCCTGGTTATTTGTGGCCTATCTAATCTTTAAAAAGTCATTAGACCATCATGCCTACATTTGCACGTGCTCATCTTTGACCTATGTGACAGGTCATATCATTGATTTATGTTTTCCAATCTTCCCTACTGAGGCAAAATAAACCAATTTATCATGATAAAATATACCCTATTAGGGAACAACAAAAAAATATTATTCAATCTAAGTCCTCAAAATGATTATAACTGCCTTTGGGCAAATCATTATTTCAACCCATCTACCCTATTGGGGCACATGCATGTGCCAGAAATTATAATTGCCTTTGGGAAAACCAATGTCATAGCCTTCATTCTTGATTATAATTTCCTTTGGGAAAATCAATATTTTAATCAATGCATGCAAGCATTAGCTCAATTGGATTAATCTCATATGTGGGCTATTTTCATTCTTTTTCTTGCTTATTTTTGAGGGATCATCCATCAATCATATGTGTCAACCATTCCATCAAGGGAGCATCATAAGATTCTATAATTTTGTATAGAGAATCATTCCTCAATCATTATCTTCTTTTTATTCTTAACATATTTTTCATCATTTGAAATTATGTTATAGTGCTTGTGTCTTATAATGACTTCTCAAATAGAGGCAAATTGTATATACTCCTTTTTTGACACTTTCATGTCTAAATGGACACTAGATTGACTTCTTGCAAATAATTCAATTTAATCCTAAAAATCACTAGAATGCTCTGATTCATTAGTGCAGATCATGTGCATCTTCTAAACTATGTCCGTATTCTTAACTAGGGCAATGCACTACATGCAAAAATCATCTTCCTCTAATTCATCTCTGATAAAGTTGAGACCTAGAAAACTAACCTTTTCAACCATCTATGAGGGACAACTTGTCAAAATTTAGACATAGAAATTAACTTGATCAAGATTGCTTAATTGGTTAAAACTAATTAAATACATAGATGAAAATCTCATGGTTGATTAATTTTTGAATTTCTATTTTCAGAAATTCATAAGTCTAGATTGATGAAATCATCATGACATCACATAAATATCTAAAATAAAGTCACCATCATGACATCATATTTTTTGAGTTGTCAAGCACTCATAAAATATCAAACAAATATATGGATTTGTGAGCCATTATTATTAATTAAAAATATTAATGGCTTGTCCCCTCCCAAACCTAACCATGGTTAAACTAAACCTAACACACTTGGGTTAGGGTTAGTTTTGAAGGATATAAATACAAGGCCTCCCCCATTATTCAAAGAAGTTTTTTTATTTAATATTATTATGTAGGAATTCCTTCAATAAAGGTCTCAAGCCAAAGTTATAATGTTTAATTATTGAGATACAAAGCTTTCTTATAATGTTATAATGAAAAATTATTGATAGATTGCTACATCTTGCCAAATCCAATCCAAACATTGCCAAGCTGACAAGGAGAAATAATGCAAGGATCACCATTGTCAAAGTATCTTTGAGCACATGACTGAGGACATTCCTCTAAGTCCAACATATAACTCTTACTCATAAGGAAGGTAAAGAATACTTGTTTTGTCTTCTATTGTTAGTACTTATATTTTTCTCTTACTCCTTGAGCATCTAAGCTTGAGGTGTTAGATTATTTATGTGTTTTTATTGAGTTTTATCATACTAACACTTTACTAACTCACTTCTTGGATTCCTATCTCACACCTCTAATTTATTTTTTATCTCTTCCTTCACTAATAGTGCAACCTTGGGATGCATTTTTCAAAAAAATTATTTGGTTCTACACTTGGATGAACTACAAGGTGATGCACTATGAGTGAATGACCAATCACTATTATATCTATATATGACCATGAAAATACATCCATGGATTATCTAAGTAAAAGAGTGGGTATTTTCCATTATTCTTGAGATAAATATGTAACAAGTTTAACTATTTTTGTATTTTTTTTATGTTCCAATGTTTATGGTAATAGTGTCCTCAACTAGGAGAGGTAAATATTTTTGATACTTTAGGGGTGGTAGATGAAGGTTGAATTTATCCTCAAGGTCTTCTTCACATGATGTTGATGTTGAACTAATTTGGTTATGCAATAATTATTCCCCAAAATATGCAAAATCATATAACTAAATGAAAAATCCTTTCTTATGATCACGTAATAGAAAAAGGTCTCTGGTATGCAATGATTTTAAAATTACCTCATCATTTTTGGAAATGATCAAGTGTAGGTAATGTATGTTGGTACCATTAGATTAAAGATGGATATTGGAGGTCGATTGTCAAAATGTCATTTTCATGAAAAAGGTTGGTTAAAGATAAGTCTTCAAAGTGGTTGTAGATGGAATATGTTTCATTGTCCAAAGAATTAGCGTTTGACTCACTCAAAGGGTCACCTTAGAAAAGTGTGGTATTTAAATTAAGTGTATTGAATCCTATGCCATGGGAGGATTTATTATATTTTAGCATGATAAGATCTATTAATCCTTGTTCATGAAGGCTAAGACCCTTACCTTTATAGTTCATTATTTCACACATAATGGAATTTTTTATGGGGTATTTGTTGTTATTGAAACAAGTAGCTAGTTCCTAAAAATAAATATAGGAAATATTTGAGTCTTAAATTTGTTCATCAGATAAAAGACCACCTTATATAAATTTTATTTTTTTGCGTTTACGAACCACTTAATTGTTCATTTGATAATGAGGTGTGCCATAATTTTTAGAAGACATATGAATTGAATTGTGTAATGAATAGTCTAGATTTGATACTCATTCATGCATTTATTAATGATTTTGAATTGATATGGAAGAGATGGTGTGGATTTGAAGGTATATGGTTGATTAGAGGCTTGACTGGTGGATGGCATACCCATGGAAGTGGAGATGGATTGCATGTTCAACCAACCACATTGGGAAGGTGATTGAAACAAAGTCTTAGGATGGATGTAGTTTTCAAGTGTAGGTGATTCCTCAACAAGAGTAAGTTATCTTTAGTAATGGGTGGATAGATGGATTTTTAATAATGCCCTTCCAATAGTTTACAATATTTGAAGGGTTGAGGATCACCTGTGATAGTTACTTCTTTACCATTGTGAGAGAATTTCAACCATTAGTGTAAATTGGAGGGTAAAAAATTCATTTGATGTATTCATGGTCATCCAAGTAGAAAATTATAAGGAAAATCAAGGTCAAGTACATAGACTAATGTCTCTTGTATGACAGGCCCCACCATTAAGGGAAGATAAATAGTACCCATAGACTGCTCATTATTATCATAAGCCTTAATTGTAAGCCTTAATTGTAATGATGTTTGATTTTAATGTTATTGTGGAATATCCTAAATGTTTAATTAACTAACATGTAAATAAATTTAAATCTATTCCATTATCTATAAACACACTTTTTATTTTATGTCTGTAGATAATGATTTCTATATACAATGGTAAATTATGAGTATATCCCAAAGGGGAGACATCATAATGGCAAAATGCAACCTGATTGTTAGTGGATAAATTTCCAACTAATGATTGAAATATTGATGGATTAATGTATTTTGGGATGATAGAATATTGGAGGACTTTATATAGTATGTCCTTATATATAAGAGAAGTCTTGAGAAATTATAAAATGGATATGTTAGCAAGTGTAAAGATGATCAATAATGTTTTAGTTATGTTAAACATTAGGTGATGATGCACTAGGAATGGTAATTTTTATGCACTTTATGGTAATGATGCAATCTTTGGATTGTAAAATAATGAAATTAACATGATTGTGCACGTAATCAACACAATTGACTATGGATTTGAAAGGATGATTGGCTTGGTTTACGTTACTTTCTTGGGGTGGTTCTTGATTTTGATTTCCATTTCCTTGCTCATGTTTGGGGAATGGGTTTTTGGTATATCCCCAAATTTTGGTTGTTAGATGTTGTGGATGGATAGTTTTTAATGGTAATGTTTCCATAATCTATAATATCCTGGATATAGTGTTTGAGGCACATACACCTATTGGTAGAGTGTCCCTTTATCCTACTCACAATATTCATCTTCTTTGTACCAATTAGGTTTAGGGCTTAGTTTTAAGCCAAATGATCATGTTAACTTGGGTCAACTTTTAAAAAATAGATTCATAAGAGTATCCCAAATGGGTGAATCTACATTTGTAGTTTTCTTGTCTTGGTTGATCACTAGGAATGGTGATGTTTTTAATGGTTTGCATGTAATTTTTTTGTTGTTTAGGTGGGTTTTGGATTTTTTTGACATCGATCACACCATCAATGATAACATTCTTACTCTTGGAAAAAAACTTGTGTTTTTCAATTTATTTGGAGGAAATAGTTTTGAGTTTAAATATCTTGATAGCACTTATAGTGATTAAAGTGCATTCAATTTGAATTCCCTTTCAGTAATTTCATCAAATGAACTTGGGGAAAGGAGTTGAAAGTTATGTCCCAAGTTTGAGTTTAGATTATTCATAAATATAAAAAAACAATTGGTTTTGGGAAAAGGACCATCAAAAATGGCTTGTGAATGCCCACCATCTTTATAAAGAGGTAAAGGTTTTGCCATTTCATTGTTTAGTGTTGTGTAGGTCTAGTGTGGTCAAGTCATTTTAGATATTGTATAAAAATTTACAAACAAACTTCTCAAAAATTTCCTCAAAAGTGAAGATTTATCCTTTAGGTAGGCATGAAAACCATTTAAGGGCTTGAACCCTGAGACTTTGTAACATGTACTCATTTATATAAGAAACATTTGCATATGAATGATAGAAATCCTTAAGGTGATCCATAGGATCATCCTTACCTTTGTATTTCTCAAATTTGGTAAGTTCAAAATGTTTAGGGAAAAGTGTTTTCATAATACTTAAATCATATGAGTAAGACCAAATTTCCTCAAATTTATACTAGTTTTGCCATGAAAAATACCATCTTACAAGCCTTAAAATCTATATTTCATGTTTGAAGCTCTTGGATAAAGTATGGTGATATTTAATTTATTTGGATTGAAGATGTATATAAATAAAAATGTTGGCTCATGAACTAGTTTGTTTTGGTGTTAGTTTTTGAAAAATGGTAAAGGCGTGGATTGTTAATGAAGTTATTAGGAGGTGGGTTGGAAAATTTACAATGTTTTGGATGTGTAAAGTGGTTTGGATTATTTTTGTTAGTGGAAAAGTTAAGATTTTTTGGGTTTGGGTTAGTGTTGAAACTAGAATTTGTTGGATTGGGGTTGCTATTGAATTTAAAATTTGGGTTAGGTTGGTTTGGGTTTGTGTTAAAAATATGGTTAGGTTAGTTTGAGTTGGTGTTAAATTTAAGGTTAGGTTGGTTTGGATAAGTGTTAAAATTAAGGTTTGTTGGGTTTGGATTGGTGTTTAAAATATAACTTATTTGGTTGGGATTGTTGAAGTTAGAATTTGTCCATTTTGGATGAGTGTTAAAATTAGGGTTGTTTTGGTTTGGGTTGATGTTAAAGTTAAGGTTGGTATAGTTTGGTTTGGTGTTAAATTTATGGTTGGATGGGTTTGGGTTGGTTTTAAAGTTAGTATTAAATTTGTTTAACAAATTGGAGGTAGGTGGTTAAAATGGATTGAAGTTACCTTGGTTCAATTTTTGATTTCATTTGGACTAATCATGTGATTAGTATGGGTGTTAGGGTTGAACAATTGATTATGAATTGGATTATAATTTAATGTATTGGTGTTAGGTGGTGTTTGATTTGAATTTGATGGGACAAATCCTAAAAAATAATGTGAATTTGAAAATTGATTTTGTATATTTCCTAAACTAACATTTGGATTTGGATTGATGGGTAAACTTGAGGTAACACTAAAGTTTGGATTTGATGATGATGGATGAGCTAAAATGATTATTCAAGCTCAAATTTTGGTTTGGATTGATAATGTTATTGATTGTAAGTTGTGAAGGCTTGGATCGGGATTGATTAGTGAACTTGAATAAGTATTCAAGATCTAATGGGACTAATTATAGATTGATAAACTTGAGTGTGTATTCAAGTTTGGATTGGTTATACTTATGACTGGTAAACTTTAAATGAACAATAAAGTTTTTATTGATTGGATTTATGATGGGAAAAATTGAATGTACATTGAAGTTTTGATTTGTTGTATTTATTATTGGTGAACTTGATTGAACATTGAA
The DNA here is from genome assembly GCA_037957365.1 of Torreya grandis. NCBI lineage: Eukaryota > Viridiplantae > Streptophyta > Pinopsida > Cupressales > Taxaceae > Torreya > Torreya grandis. Next base: position 2,223,151 of record JARHVA010002257.1, on the reverse strand, counting down.
GTTTTGATTAGGTTGAGTGAGGATGGGAAAAATTGAATGAACATTCAAGTTTAGTTTGGGTTGATTGATGATGGGAAAAATTGAATGAAAATTCAAGTTTGGATTGGGTATGTGGATATTTGATAAAATTGAATGAAGATTCAAGTTTTGATTAGATGAACTAATAAATAAAGGTGAATTAGAATTCACACTCACATTTGAATGGGGGTTAGAATTTGGATTAGCCAAAAGATTTTTTATTTGATGGGATTGGAGATTCACAATCTTTTGGTTGATGTGATGAGCATGGGTTTCTATAGAAAATTGATGACTTAATTGAGAGGATTCCTTATGAAGGATAGATTTTTCCTTGTCTTGAGAGACTTGGGTATTAGTATTTGAGGAACCTATAAGAGAATTACTACCCTATAAATATATTTTTGATATGGATGGATTGTGAATAGGTGACAAAGACTCTTTTTTAACAATCAAATATTATAGATTTTGTACATCAAAGTCAAGTGGGAATTTGGATCCCAAGCTTAAAGCTTGAATAAAAACTTCATTTTATTTTGTCATGATGTATTGGTCAATGTAAGGAGTTAAAATGGATTTGGGTCTACCCTCATATTGGTATGCTCCTTCCTCTTCTTCCTCATGGTAATGGATTTCATGTATTTATACATGATGACTTTGGCCGTCTTGGCTACCAAAGTAGAAGGGATCATTACCAAAAGGTTTAGACATTTCACTAATATTGTTAAGCATAGACATGTGCCTTTTGATGGGAGAAATTATTAGGGAGAATAATTGAGTCAAGAAATACTTGACTCTAGATTATAAATAAACCAAATTAACCAAAAATTTGACTAATAACTAGATGATTATGATTTTTGCTTTGAAATGTTTGATTTTAAAGTTTTTGTGGATTAAAAACTCAAAATTATTTTTATTTTCACTCAAGGATTTTTAGTACATGGTAGAGAACAATGAAATAAACAAACAAATCCTACTCTAAACACACATGTAATTGCATTAAAAGGTGAAAATATAGGCTTTGGGTTTTGAACAACTTTTGGGCCTTCTGTTGTCACTCACTTATCTATACTCTTAGTTATGACCTAATATTTAAAGGCACTAACCATGGAGAATATTTTAATTCCCATGACCCACTAAGTTTGGTTTCAAGGGTGTATTGGAGGTAACTTCTTAGCACTAACCACTAACCCATGTACTAAATTCAAATAATAAAATGTCTTACCTAGGATTAAGGTTTTTACAAGATCATCTAAAGGGATTCCTTTATATACATTTTAGTATAGTGAGGCCAAAATCTATAGAATAAACTATTTTTATGGACATACACAAATGGGTATTATCCCAATGTGCCTAACATAATTGTAATAGGTGATCTTAGTGTATTCACATTAGAAAACCAAAATTTGAGGAAATTGTTGAAACCTTGAGTATTAGAGAGTGGAATCCCCTCACATCACGATGAGCTTAAAATACACAACTACTTAGGCCTTTGAAATAATTGAAACTCAATTTATATATCCATCTATATATGGGTTTTAGCTTACCATGTGGTGATGAAATCCATGATTGATAGAGCCCCTAAGAAAAATAAATAAATAAATAAACACTTTCTTCTTATTCCCAAGTATTGCCACCAATATGATGTTGAGAGAAGAACATACACACAAGTATTATCTTTACATAGCACAACTTACAAGTGTTGTTTTTGATTATCAAGTATTACACCAATGTGACACCAAAAGAAGAGCATGCACAACATAATTAAGACACACACAAAAGCTAAAAAGGGAAATTAATTAACTAGAAAAAACCAAAATTATTTAATTACCAAAGAAAATGAAAATTTAAAATAAAATATTGTTGGAAGGAAATGACCAAAGAAATGTTAGAAACAAAGGAAATAATGGTTTTTTTAGATTTCTATGAGCTATTCTTTAACCTATGGCCTACAATCAAACTATTAGAAGTTTTATTGAGTTGAATATCCAAGGCAACCTATAAAAAATTAACAAAAAAATGATGGAAAATATTAAAAAACAAGTCTCTAGAATGATTTCATAGATTTAAAGTCAGAGAAAACTACAAAATTATTAACTATCAAAAACCAAAAGAACAAAAAAAAAAGAAACAAAATGATTTTGTAGCTACCTTTGATGATTTCATTGATACCTTGGATAATTTTTCTATTCTATTACATGATTTCATTGATGGTGCTAACAATTTCCTTGATACAAAATATGATTTCACCAATGATGTCAATAATTTCATTAATAGTGATAATAATTTCCCTAATACAAAATATAATTTCACCAATAATGTCGATAATTTCACTAAAGATGTGCTTGATTTTACTATTGTTGATAAAAAAGGAAAAATATAGGAAATAAATAGAATATGATTTCATAATTAGGTCACACAATTTCATTGTTATATTCTCTAATTTTTCTATGGGATAAAAATGACATAGTATAAAAAGATGAACAATTCCACAGTTAGGATTTATGATTTCACTACAGGTCACAACAATTTTGCTTTTGCTTTTAATCCCTATAATTTTGATGATAATATTTATGATTTTGCAATTTAATATAAAGAAAAATATATAGAAAATTGACAAGATAAGGTAGACCAAAATGGAAATATAAAAGTGTTATAAATGATAAGACTACTGAAAGACACTAAAAAAGACAATAATTTTGTTGTTCTCTACTGTAATTTCACTAATGATGTCTAAAAATTTGTTGTTACATAGATAATATATACAATGAGATTGAAAACACAATAAAAAGACCTGTAATTGAAAATAAAAGCTTTTAAGATCAAGGTTAAATGCATGTGCATAATAAAATTTACAAAAAACAATTGAATTAAGTCCCTAAATGCTCTTATGATGTCTATGATTTACAAAGCTGATGGAAGTTCCTACTAGGCATGCCAAAAATGTGTGAAAGGAATCTATAATTCAACTAAGATAAGATAAAGATTACAAAATAAAATCTAATATAAACTAAATCAACCTAAGATAGAGCTATAAATACAAGGAAACTAAAACACAAAGTTATAAACTTGAAGTAATGTGTATAGAATAGTATTATATAACAAGTTATTTCATGTGTTTAAGACATAAAACAAATGATAAAGCATAAAGAACTAGTGTGATAGGCCTAATCCCTCGAGGGTCATGGATCAATGGAGTTAAGATACTTAGACAAGAAGACATGGACAATGATATCCCCAAGTGTCCCTCCTCCAAGATCGGTCCATTAATCATGTTTGTCCCTAAATTTGGTGCTTTAAGTCTTTATCAATATGAAAGCATAGTTGTCTCCGTACATATCTCCTTGCACCAATGGATTTAGCTCTTAATTTGATCAGTTTTGAAAGGATGAGTAAATCTCTCTGGAGATATTTTGGCATAGTTTTTCTAAACCAAAGAGAGCTTAAAGGTTATTGCTATGGCCCATGTATTTATAGCTTTTCCAAAATGAAGAAACTAATTTATGGCCTTCCATCTCAAGATCAAGATGGAGGGTCACAAATTCATTCAACTTTGGAGGGATAATCAATAAATATGGCCATCAATATGTGGAAGAATGGAGGATTAATAAGGCACGGGTAGCCTTAATCATGATATTTATCTCCATTAATGCTTTGTGAATGACATGATTGTGATGATGTCATGGGTGACATCATGGCCCATATATTTTGATTTATGAAGTTTCAATAACTTTCCATGGATTTCTCACTTAATCTCTTAATCTAATTTGCTTTGCTTAATGATTTTTCTTAGTATTTTTGTAATTATTAGAAATTGGTCACTTGTTTAATCAAAATGGTCAAAAATCTCAATTTCATTAGTTATAATTTAACTAGAGTTGAATCATAGGAAGGTGTCAATTGTATATATGGTAATACCCCACTTAGGGTAGTATAGACGTGTATTGGCACATACACATGACATGCACAAATGAATTAGAGGATTTTAGTGGTCTAGAATGCCATTTTTCTTGGTCATAATTTAACTCAAAGTGAATTAGGAGAAGATAAAAATTCCATAAAATGTATTGCCACAATCAGGGATATATGGATGTGAATCAACATATACATGTGATGTGTGTAACCAAATTATAACATTTCAGTGATTTTGGTCTAGTTTGTCTATTATTATAGAAAGTTGTTTAGATTTACTATCTTGGAATGATAGTGATAAGAATTAGATGTTTAAATTTTACCCCTATTTATGAAGGCATGGTGAGACATTTTGTGAAAGCAATGGATTTTCAAGGAATAAAAATTTTGCTTAAAATGATCATAATTAGAAGAAATTCATTCCCACCTTCTATTAAATTCTACATGAGATGTAGAAAAATGAGTTTACAAAAATACCCCAAACAATGTTTGGGTGACCCATGATGCCCCCTCAAGGGGAAAATGATAAAATTTTAATTTTTATAGTTTGGCCCTCAATCAAAAGAAGAGAACACATAATTCATCAAAAGAGGCCAAAAATGAAATAATTGGAAGAAAATGGCTTAAAAATGGATAAACAAGGCTAAAAATAACCTCTCGTGAAGAGTCAAGGTAAGAATAAGTCCATGGGGGGAGATTGAATCAAAATATGAAGATGGATGTGTGTTTGTTTACCATGATTATGATACCTTCCATGTTTATCATTTGTATTTTTTCTTGTTATGATATGATAATGTATGCTAACATTAGGATATGCACATCCTTAATCAACATATGATTATTGAATTATCCCTATTTCAGATTGATGCATAACTAGATACTAGAGATTAATTTAGGAGATGCATGTATTAAATTAATATAGAAGTATCCATAGATGTTGGGTAAATGGATGGATAACATGACTTGCTATATAAGTCATGAGATGCACGTCCTAAAGTATTAACAAGAGTCATTCTTATTTCTAATGTTTGGATCATGATTGGAGGATGATATCTTGGTTAGGTATTAGATATGTAGGATGGTACTTTTAGAGATGTATGTTTAGTGCCACATTATTTTATAAGTTTGGAGTACTTGGTGTTTAATATGGTAAATGAAATTATGCATCATAATTATGAACTTATAATAACATTGGATTTCAAATTACCAATGGACCATTTCAAACGTGAATATTTACAACTTGAAATAAATATATAATTACCAAACCCTAATTTTTTTTAAAAAAATGTTTGAATCAAAAATAAAATAAAAATAATGAACCAAAATTAAATATAAAATATAACCAACTTAAGAACAAGATATGAGTTATCAAGACTTAAGTGGAAACATGAATATACAAAACAAAATCAAGCAATAACACAATCTAAATACACAAGTAAACAATTCAAGCCCAAGTTAAGACAAGACTCAAGTGGTTTTCAAAATTTATGTATACAAATTCAAAATAAACAAGTGAATAAACCAATAACAAAAAAACACAAAACATAATGCAATAAAGATAAAAATGCTCAATGTAAGAAATCAAAAATTGTGTATGTGTAATGAATAAGGTGATACCCTAAGAGTATGAAGAAGGTGCCCAAATCAAGGGTAATGGAATAATAATTAAAGGGTGGCCAAGCTACCCCCAAGTGTTTCTAGAAAATGGGCACTGCCTACATAATCCAAAGGGACCTTAGGCTAATGTAATTTTCATAAGAATTGGGATAGAAGAAATATGATGATAATTAGATAATAAAGTATTAATATAGGAAAAATACAATTGAGCTTGTAAAATGGTGAGTGTATAAGTCTAGAATTACTCAGAAAATGGTGAGAGCATAAAGGCATAAGGTAAAATAATATGAAAATAAGAGTGGCCAAGATGACCCAAGATTCCCCATGTGTCCATGCACTGCCTACATATTCCATGTGGACCTCAAGATGATGTAGTTATCCTAAAAATGGGAGTGTAATGAAAGAATATAAATGATAAAAAAAATAAAGGGGAAACCTACCCAGAAGATGACATGACTTTATAACTCTTGTGGAGATTTTAAACCCACCTTCTCTAATTAAGAATTCTTTTGGGATTTTACTTAGGGTTTTCTAATGTTTTTGATTTTTTTTAATAGGTAAAGGAATGTAATATTCTCAAATTTACAATGAATTAGCTATCAAAGGATCTGAGTCTTTAAGTAGAGGCTCAAACAACAGCTAAACTAAACAAAATGCTGCTCCTACAAACCAACAATAGAATCTAAGGCATAAGGGAATGCCATGCAATAACAAATAGGAATGAAATGACACATAATTGGTAAATAATAATAAAAATAGTAATTAGAGGATGGTCTCAAGGAAACTACCAAACATGTGAAACCATATGTCAACAGGCCCTATGATATTGGCCCAAAAAATAATTTATTGATGCTAATGTTGATGTTGATGTTGATCACTCAGAACTGCCTCTAAAATATTCATTGAAATTATGATATACTTGTTGGTTTGTAATCAAGATCATGACTAGTAATAGGATTAAAACAATCTAGAAGGACATGTAATAAAAATTAGGATTGGTTTGGGTAAAAATAAAATTCTTGTTCTAATAACATTAGAATGGTCTAGGTAAAAATAGAATGTTCTAGATAACAATACAATGGCCCAAGTAGTAATAGAATGGTCCAAGTAACATTATAACTATCTAAGTAGGTGAGTATAAATGGTCTAGTTAATAATATAGGAATGGTTCAAGTAATAAGGTACAAATGGTACAACTAATGACATGTAACATGTGCCCCCAAATTAATGGTTCTCATAAATAATGGAAAAAAATAAAATTCAAGCATGGAAAAACTTGAGGTGCAATATGTTCATTATTTCCTTGAGCTCTTTTCCATCAATAGTATCCATCCTATATGACCCAAAACTTTAATTTATGATGACCACAAATGGACCCAACCAATTGGTTAAAAATTTGCCTTTCTTTTTATGCTCGGTGTTGGTGTTTTTCTAATTTTATTTCATGACCAAGTCACCAACTTCAAATTATATAAGGATAATGATTTTATTATAGATAAGGTGTATCTTATTTTTATAAGCTTGTAAATGGTCTAAGGAGGCCCAATTATTTTCATCAAAAAGCTCTTGTATGATGTAAAATTTAAGTAAATAGATTTAAACTTTATATAATAAGCTATAATCCACTCAAAATTCACAAAAAATCAAAAAGAGAGAATGAGAAAGAAATCAGAATTGATCAGAGCAATCTTACCATCACTTTGATTTCTTGAGTCTTCCCTCCAAGATCATAAATGTTTCTCCATTATAATTTTCTTATATGATGTTGAATTGAAAGACCAAGGTGGCTTCAAGAATTTTAAATGGATGCAAAAGATTAATGACTATGGATGTAAACAAGGGTTATAGATGCAATGTGATAGCTAAAAGAGTATGAAGGATATGCAAGATTATGGGTTTTCTAATTAGTCTCGCCAAGATATTTGCATGGCTATTTAGAATATTGGTGGAGGGAATAAAAATGAATTTAAAATTCCTAATAATCTTCTAGATTTAGAGGATTCTAGAGGAGTGGAGAGGTTGGAGGAAGTTTATAGAGTTAGAGGACTCTAGACTTAGATAGGGGTTTTAGATAATATTTAAGGAAATAATTTTATAGGGAAGGATATGGGTAGGTTGGTAGGGTTTAGTTAGAATATTTTGAATTTAAAAAATTAGCAAGTGGGCAAGTGGAGATTAAATGAAATAGGATTATTAGGTTAATGGAATAATTGATGGATTAATATAATATGGGGTATATGGTGTAAGAAATATATAAATGGAGGGGGGTTATATTATTAATTATAAAAAGGGTTAGTTAATTAAATGAAATTAGATGGGATAATTGATGAGATTAGATGAATGATTAAGGAAGGAAAATTAGCATGCATACATTTTCCCCCTCTTTGAAATGGCATTGAGAGTGGACAAAGTGGGATTAATGGTCCTTCAAATAAGAACTAATGCATGAAGATTTAGTAAAAATGAGGTTGCATGATGTGCCCTCGAGGGGCATATGGGGAGGAATGGGTCAGATGGCCACTTGAAAAGAGACAAAGGGTGGGAAAATAGTCAAGATGATTGAGGGTTAGGATGCCCAATATGATAATTGAGATACAAGTGATATGATACCCCAAGCGAGCATGTAAGGGGGTAAATATGAGTAAACATTGCAGGTGTATGACTAGTCCCAAGGGGGAACACACCATAACAACAATTATTAACCTTGTAGGATGATTCTTAGGGAAAGACCAATGTCTAGGCAAGAGGCAAACAATTTTGATAGATAAGATAAGTCATCCTAAGACAAAGAGATATGTCAAGGGAATATTTTGACCAAAACAAGTCCTAAGCAAGGACACATGATAGGGAGACCAATAAGATAAAGGCCACAAGCTTTTGACATATCCCAAGAGAGGATACATGCAAGGTAGAGTTATGGGATGATATAAAAGAATAATACAATTGATTTGATATAATGATATGGTGGATGTAGATAAAAGTGTAAATCAAAATGATTAATAGAGATAAATTTAAGTGAGCTCAGGGGGATGGGAAAGGATGAGAAATGGGTGGTTGAGCTACCCTTGGACACTAAAAAGTGTCCAAGTGTTGCCTACATAGTGTAAAAAGGCCTCAATCCATTGTAGTTTTGATTTATAGAATGTGTAGATAATGTTTGATAGGTACAAAAAGGTGGAGGTCCATGACCCTAGTAATAATGACTATCCATGACCCTAGTGATAATGACTATTCCCTGGTCCAATATATATGCTCAAGAAGGGTTTAAGTGACAATCTCTAGAGTAAGATTAAATTCCTGAAGACTAGAATGTTTACAAAAATGATTAGTGAATTATAGTGTTATTAGGAATGAGATTAAATGTGAATATAATTAGGTGGAAATGATTAGAAGGACATGACATATTGATAGGATAAGGTTAGTAAAAGTTAAACATGTGTTAATCAAGGGAAAAAGAAAAGGGAGGAAGGGATAAAATAAAAGAAGATGGGTGAAAAGAAGTTAATTTTTACCCTATACTATAGTGAATTTATGATCTAGAGCTCTTAGACATGGATTCCACACTCTTCACATCATAAAGAGAGAGAGTTTGAGAGTACCAAAGGCCTGTTAAAGCTGGGCCACCAGTAAGTGTTCTACCCTAGACTAGTGGTTTTGTATTTGGTTTATTAATTATGTATTTTTGAGGGGGGAAATAGGAGAGTGAAAAATCACAACTAGGGGCATCATCTTGAGTTATGGTTTTGCACTCATAATCTACAATGTTAAGGTTGACATTCATGGTTTTGAAAAATCATGACTGGTGATGTGTGATTTTGAAAAACCATAGGGGTTAATTGTGGTAATGAATAATTACAACTAGGTAATTATGATATTGCATAACCACAACTAAGGGCACAATATAATTAACAATTTTGATGAGGATTAAGGTGGGAGTTATTTATATGAGGGATCAATAAGATGGATGGATAATAGGGGAATGGGAGAGGAAAATTAGGGTTATTATAAAGGTTTATAGTTAGTATAAGATAATAAGGTAGTTTGTGTAGGAGGATCTAGGTGTGTTAAAATCAAGATTATGGTGGCTAATGGTGCTACACAAGATGCATCAACTAATATTGGTGGACTACAGGGTGTTGGAGATGATAGGTTTATATTATATTATGACTATGACATCCATTAGGATAGATCAAGCTTTGATTACTGCATTAGTAGAGAGATTAATCTTAGATATGAGTACCTTTCACTTCATTATTGGTGAGATGAAAATGACCCTTGAGGATGTCTAACACATTTTTATATTTTCAATGAGGGGAGATACTATATACTAGAGATCTTAGTCACTTAGGGCCACTATTTAGAGATTATGTGGCTGCTTACAGGTTAGTGTTAGATATTATCATATTGATATTGATAGGGCCCTAAGGTATGGGATTTTAGTTTGATTGAACTTAATTTTTTTGTCTCTTGTGATTGGTATATTATTATCGAATAAGAGTAGTTAATGGTTTCAATTGGGATTGAGAGACGTAGTGGTAGATATGGTTCAAGATTATAGGGTTTTTGCCTAGGGACCTATTATGTTAGGTCATTTGTATAGATAGTTACATATGGGTACTTAAAAAAAATAATCTAATTTTGACCCATCCCTACTATTATAGATTTGGGTATGGGAGCATGTGGCCATAGAGAGACCACTAGGAACATAAGCAGATCAAGATCTAAATCAACCATTAGTTTTTGGGTGGAAAATTATTCATGGGGTATAGAGGGATCATGTAAGAGATATGAGGTTCTATAGGTAGGTGATATATAGCTTGACAGATGCAAAAATTACCTAAATGCCTTATAGATAGGTTTAATAGGGCTGGACCCAGGATGTTGTATATACTAGCTATATGATGACTGAGTATTATTTGACATGGCACTATGATTATGTGGTGGAGATATATCGACATTATAGGGTTCAACATCAATTTGGTCATTAGAAGGATGTTCCTATGGTAGAGCATTTGTTTGCTCATAGTGATATAGAGACCATAATGGGGTTGCATGATAGACATGGATGTAGCTCATATGGATTATGATGGTGTATCCCAGTTATCTGGGATTTTTAGAATATGATGGCTAACCTTGACATGACTATACAAAATATAACATGGTGGAGATATAGGAGGCTTAGGATGTCATTGAGACCTATTTGGAGGCCTAGAAGGAGAGGATTAGTTAAGAGATTTCTTAAGGCATAAGCTCATTTATGTAGATATAGGGTTCAAAAGGGACAATAGTAAGCTTTAAGGGATCATGGAGATGGAAATGAATTGATGGCTATAGATGGAGATACATGGGGTGTATAGGTATCTATATGGATATGCACAAGTATGTGGATAAGACTTAGTGACATTGCTAGGCCATCAAGAACACTTATGAGGCCTGAGGACCAGGATCATATAGTGATCTTAGAGAAGGTGAGGTTTATATTGGTAGAGATATATGGTATTACTATAGAGAGATATAGATATCAAAGGTAGGTTTTTAATTTATAGAGATAGATAACCTAGATGGATATATAAATAGGTCATGTGTTATCATAGTTTACTACTCTATTGGGTAAGATTGATAATAGAGATAGGTAGATAGCTACTCTTTAGGGATAGGTTATACAGATTCAAGATAAATTGAGTCAGAGGGAGGCAAATTTGAAGGTCGCTGAGAGGGATAAGGAGGAGGGTATGACATTGATCTAGAGGTAAGGTTTGGGGGATGTGACTCATTAGATATATCAATTGACTAGGGAAGCTCAATATTATAAAATCCTTTATGAGGGTGTTGTACCATCAGATCAGAGATCACCATTGTATAAAGCTACTACTTCTTCTCACTCTATCCATCAGCCTCCAAGGAGACCACTAGGGCCACCTAGGTCTTGATGTGAAACACTTATTAGATTTTAGACTTGTGTTATTCATTTTTGGCACATTGATGTCCATGATGCATATGTTTTATATGATTTTTGACATGCTCATGGACATTTGATCTAATTATATGATTATGTGATTTATTGTGATATGATGGTTTGTGGATTTTACAAGTTATTTATTTGGATTGTAGTGATTATGATGTGATGATAGATTAGATGGTGAAAATTGATTATTTAATGCACTATTATGAGATGATTGTGTTATGAAAATGTTTCTAAGTATTTTTATATGATATGATTATTGATATTCATCTTGAAATTTTTATGATATTTTGTATTTACATGGTTGATGGTGATGTATAAAAAAGGGTTAATGATATGGGTGATGAAATTGATTGATTGATGTATTTTGGATGATTTATGTATAATGGTTTTTAGGATTAGGATAGTGTTTATGTCTTCTCTTTATTTTCATAATTATATGTGAAACTAACTTGTAAATGAGATGATAAAGGAATATTTACATGTGTTGGGATGAATTAATGATTTTTGATGTGTTTCTTAGATGGTAATATGATGAATGGTTTATGATGAGTTTATTATAGATATATTTTTATATTATTGTTATGTGGAAAGGATTGATTTTGGATTTTGTACATATAGTGATTGAATGATAAATTAATGTTATGATTGTGATGACATAGATTTTGATGTAGATAATTTGAGTTATGGAATATTAATATAACAAATAGATATTATAAGAAAATGTTTTGGGATGACATAATAATGAAATGAAAAATGAATGATGTAATTATGAGATGAAAAATGGATGGTGTAGGTAATATTATTAGGTGTTTTATAATTTTGACATGTGCCAAATTTTTAATAAGTTATCCATAAAATTTTACCATGTGCCTCATTAGTTTGGAAGGATAATAGGTAATCCTCCTGCATAGGGGAGGTGAGTGAATAGATTAGTAAGATAATGGGGAATGAGAATTAGGCTAAGTGGTATGTTATACTAGATGGGATGAATAATGGGATGGGTTAATGGTTAGTAGGTGTAGGTTTAGGATGAGTTAATTAGATGAGATGTGGATGATGTATTAAAGCCATATAAATGTTGGTAATCCATTTTGTTAGGATCTTAGAGTACAATTTATTACTTTTGTATAAGTAACTAAACATAGAATTGGAACTAGAAGTAATAAGTAACTAGAAATTAGAAACAACAAATAATAGGAGATATGAGAAACAACCAATCTATATTAAACTCTTCTAGAAGGAAATACAATGAAGAAATATCTCTCTCCTCACACCTCATAGATGTACAGTAATTCTCCCTTAAGAGTTCTCTCTCTCTCTCTCTCTATCAATTACAACCAATTCAATTACTGAATTGTTTCCCCTCCATGCTATGAGGATCTAACCCTACTATATAGTATACTAAAATACTAGGGTTTCATGAGCCATGTATTCTCCACCCTTAGATCCACCTCTTAAATCAAAGGCTCAAATCTATTCTTCTAAAAATAGTTTGACTAAAAATAGCTCGACTAAAAATAGCAATTCTGGAAATGCACAGAAGTTGGTGTCAGTTTGAAGATGACCGATGTCAGCTGACCCCTAACTGATGTCAGTTAACCCCTAACTAATGTCAGCTGATGCCAGTTGACCCCTAACTAATGTCAATTTTTTCTGACTGATGTCGGTTACTATGTAAGCCCATCAACCTCCACATTAGCTCATTAGTAGAGCTTTTAGCTCACAACTCAACAATCTCCCACTTGGAGATAAACAACTGCACCTGTACCTGTAAAACAACATCCTCTAAACATCTCTACCCTTGTTTCTCCCTCTTCAAGTTCAACCTTGAAGACCAACAAAATTTGAACGAAGATTCAACTTCTCCTTTGTTACCGGCTTTGTTAACATATCAGCAGGGTTCTTATTCATATGGATCTTTTCTAGCTTCAACTGTCCATCCTCTTATACCTATCTAATGAAGTGGTACCTAAGCTATATATGTTTGGTTCTTGAATGAAAGGATGAATTCTTTGCCAAATGAATTACACTTTGACTATCACTGTACAATCAGAAACTCTCTTGCTCCTTTCCCAACTCTTCCATGAACTGAGTCATCCAAATCATTTCCTTGCTAGCCTTTGTGACTGCAATGTATTCTTCCTCTGTAGTAGACAAGGTAACAATCTTCTACAGCTTTGAAATCTAGCTAACCGTCATTCCACCAACAGTGAACACATATCCTGTGGTGCTTCTCCTACCATCCAAGTCACCTGCCATAGCTGAATCTACATACCCATGTAGAGAAGTGTTTGACCCTCCATAGCATAAATGCCTACTGCTGGTCCCTCTCAGATATCTAAGAATCCACTGAACTGCTTTCCAGTGTTCCTTTCCTGGATTAGCCATAAACTTGCTGACAACTCCCACTGCTTGGAAAATATCTGGTCTAGTACATACCATTACATACATCAAGCTCCCAACTGTTGAAGCATATGGAACTCTACTCATGTACTCAACCTCATCATGTGATTTAGGACACTATTCTTTGCTCAACTTGAAGTGTCTATCCATAGGTGTGCTTACCAGTTTTGCATCTTCCACATTGAACCTCTCCAACACCTTATTCACATAATCCTCTTGAGACAAAATCAAACCGTGATATTTCCTGTCTCTCTTAATACTCATGCCAAGAATTTTCTTTGCTGCTCCTAAATCCTTTATGGAAAATATGTGAGCTAATTTTACCTTAAGCTTAGTAATTTATTGCATGTGTGAACCTGCTACAAGCATATCATCTACATATAGTAACAGGATAATATAACTACCATTATCCAATTTGTTAAAATAAACACAATGGTTAGATTGACATTTACTAAAGCCATGCTCTGTCATAAACCTTTCAAACCTCAAATACCATTATTTTGGAGCTTGCTTAAGACCATATAAGCTTTTCTTCAACCTGCACACAAGTTTCTCCTTACCTTTAACCTCAAAACCTTTTGGCTGATCCATATATATCTCTTCATCCAAATCTCCATGAAGAAATGTTGTCTTAACATCAAGATGCTCAAGACGAAAATCCTCAATAACAACTAAAGACAATACAGTCTGAATAGAAGTCATCTTTACTACAAGAGAAAAAATTTCACCAAAATCAGTACCTGGTTTCTCTGCAAATCCCTTTACTACCAACCTGGCCTTATGTCTCATTTGTCCATTCTCTCCTTCCTTTAACCTATATACCCATTTGTTTTTTAGTGCTTTCTTTTCGACTGGAAACTCAACCAAATCCCATGTATGATTCTCTTCCAAGGAATCAATTTCCTCATTCATGCCATGCTCCCACTATTTCCTAGATTTTACCTGCATTGCCTCATCAAAAATTTCTAGTTATCCACCATCAGTGAGCAACAAGTAGTATAAAGAATGGGAATAACAAATTAGAGGTTACCTTACCCTTTTAGACCTCCTTATAGGCATTTGAGACTCATTTATAGCTTACTGTCTGCCCAAATTTCTTTTTGATAGTGACCAATCCCAGTCATCTCTGATCGATGTCGATCTGCACCTGACCGATGTCAATTCCACCTGACCAACATTGGTCTCCACCTGATCGACGCTAATTTCCACCTGACCGATGTCAGTTTCCACCTGATCGATGTCAATTTCCACCTGACTAATGTCAGTCTCTGTGTTTTTCTATGAGTGATGATTTTTACTCGTGAGCTCATTTTGGATCATAACCTCTTCCAAATAAAGATTGCCCTACTCAGAATTACTTAGCCTCTTGAGTTGATCACTATACATCACCTTCTCATTAAAAACCAAAGCTTTCTAGTTCTTAAAAGTGTCAAAACATCATATTTCCTCTTTATGCAATAAACCCATACCTTTCTTGTAGCATCATCAATGAAAGAAACATAATACTGTGATCTTCCAATAGAAGCTACTTGAGCTGGTCCCCACACGTCTATGTGAATAAGCTCCAACTTGTGCTTCTTCTTTGTTGACCCAGTTTTGAGAAACCTCACTTTCTTCTATTTCCCAAAAATATAATGCTCACAAAAATCTAGATCTATGCTTTTCAAATCTGAAAGCTTAATTTTTGACTTAAGAACATTCATTCCCTTCTCACTCATGTGACCAAGCCTACAGTGCCACAACTTTGCATCTACATCTGAAGTAGATAAAATAAAAGGAGAATAATTAGTAATACAAGTAGATAGATAAAGTGTACCTACTCTCTTACCTTTTGCTAATACAAGTGCACCCTTGGAAACTTTCCAAGATTCAGTTGTGAGAGTTACTGTGCAACCCTCATCACCCAACTTTCCTACATAAATCAAATTCCTCTTCAGGATGGGTACATGCATGACATCCTTCAACACCCATGTGTTGCCATTCTGCAATTTCAGCTGCACTTTTCCTTTGCCAGCAATTTTACAAGGCTCACCATCCCCTAAATAAACTTTTCCAAAATATCCATGGACATAATCATTGAAAAATTCTCTATTTGGGGTTGCAGGGAAAGAGGCACCAGAATCTAAAACCCATGATTCTACTTTATTATCCAAAGAAAATATAAGAGCATCTTGTACAACAATACCTATAACTTTTACTTCTTTATTACCTTCATACTGATTTTCTTTGTTATCCTTCAACCAACAATCTTTCTTTACATGCCCTTTCTTTCCATAATTCTAGTAGGTTATTCTTCCATTTCTAGATTTGGATCTACTTCCCATCTTTGACCTTGATTTCCCTTGCTTGCCCTTTTCTCTTTGCCTTCTCCTACTTTCAACACTTAAAGCATTACTTGATGTTTCCCCTGTGATTTTCTTATGAATTTCTTCATTCAAGATTACACTAACAACATCATCAACTTTCAAGATATTTGAAGCAGATACAGTATTAATAACTACCATTACCAAAGTATGCCAACTTTTAGGTAAAGATCATAAGATTAAGAGAGCCTTAATTTCATCATCAAAAACTATTTTGACTAAATTTAACTGATTTACTATTGTATGGAAATCATTAAGATGACTAGATACAGATCAACCTTCTTGCATTTGAAAATTAAATAATTACTTCATAAGATATACCTTATTCGAAGCTGAGGGTTTTTCATATAAATTTTCCAAAGTATCTATTAACTCTACCATTGTCTTTGCCTGTGATAAGTTAGAAAACATAGAAGCTCCTAGGCTCAACTGTATAGATCTAAGAGCCTTTCTATCAAGAACATTCCATTCTTCATCTTCCATATCTATGGGCTTCCTTGAAACCCCACCCAATGGTAAATATAGATCTTTTTGATACAGATAATCTTCAATCTATATCCTCCATAATTGATAATTCTTGCCTTTGAATTTCTCCATTCTTAGTTTACTTTCTTTTGCCATTGCTTTGCTCCTACTCAATCAGAAACCCCTGTGAGTGAATTCTATAATCAACAAACACTAACACACTCTGATACCAGTTGTCAGTGTATACACATAGCTCTGATACCACTTGTTAGGATCTTAGAGTATAATTGATTACTTTTGTATAAATAACTAAACACGGAATTGAAACTAGAAGTAATAAGTAACTAGAAATCAAAAATAGCAAATAATAGGAGATACGAGAAACAACCAATCTGTATTAAACTCTTCTAAAAGAAAATACAATGAAGAAATCTCTCTCTCCTCACACTTTGTAGATGTACAGTAATTCTCCCTCAAGAGTTCTCTCTCTCTCTATCAATTACAACCAATTCAATTACTAAATTGTTTCCTCTCCATGTTATGAGGATCTGACCCTACTATATAGTATACTAAAACACTAGGGTTTCATGAGCCATGCATTCTCCACCCTTATATCCACCTCTTAAATCAAAGGCTCAAATATGTTCTGCTAAAAATAACAATTCTAGAAATGCACATAAGTCGGTGTCGGTCTGAAGATGACCGATGTCGGCTGACCCCTAACCGATGTCAGTCGACCCCTAACCGATGTCAGCCAATGACGGTCGACCCCTAACTGATCTCGATTTGTTCTAACCGATGTCGGTTACTATGTAAGCCCAACAACTTACACATTAGCTCATTAGTGAAGCTTTTATCTCCACAACTCAACACATTTTCATGTTGCACCAGATAAAATGCATCATGATAAGAGTATATTCATGATGTCATGTTATTATAATGTGTAGAGGTTAAGAGGGAGATCCTTGAAAGACATCCCCAGTTCATAATGGGTCATCATCATAACATCCCTATTCCCTTTATGTTTGAAACAAAAATTGATTTTAATTCCAAGACATATAAGCTAATTAATAAATTAAAAATTTACAAAAATGTTTACAAAAAGGGTAACAATTACATACAAAAATCTAGAAGCTATATGGAATAGTTTGTGATGATTTTCATAGGATCAAATATGTTCAAAAAAATATTAAAAAAGAGATAACAATTACAATAAAATATATAAAATAATTTGTGATGATTTTGATAAGATCAAACTAGATTGCATTCCCCAAAGACCAAGTAAAATATTTTGGGGTTTGACTTAATTTGTCATCAAACATGATGTATGCCCTAGAGGAGGGATAATTAATGACCTCTCTTCAACAATGATAAGATAAGTAAGGATGGGAGATATATGCTTAAGTAAATAATGGAGACTAAGGAAGATGGTTGATATTGAGGTTTATAAAAGAAAAACCATTTGGAAAAGTTGATTTTAACTATTCAAATTTGGATACGAGAAATAATGACTGGGTCTATAAGAAATGAGCAGATTAAATGTTTCAAATGACTCTTTAATAGTCTCCTGTATACTCTTATAACATAAATATTCCTCCAAACTTTGATAAATCATGCATCTTTATTTTCAAAGCATATTTAACTCCAATATATACCATTGGGATCAATGTCATGTGGAATATGGGTAGATGAGGTAGAATGTAGAGGATAATGGGAGTTTAACAACATGAACAAGAATGTCCCCAAGTAAGAGTGAGGATCGAGAACATGATTATTATGAGAAGGATTTTACTTAATTAAGTACAATATTTTGAGCATGGTTCAAGGCTTTTAAGTCTAAAATCTTTTGAGATGCATAATACTCATTATCTCATCAAATTATTCTCATTCTAAAGTGGCTAATTTATATGCCCTAGACCCAAATTTGGTAATAATGATATAAGGCCGTACATGATTTGGATCAAATTTACCTTTTTTCTCCTAATCAACATTAGTATTCTTTTGATTTTATTTGAGGATTAGATCACCAATTTTGAATTCTCACGATTAGATTTTATTGTGATATTAGTCTTTTAACCTATTTTGATATGCTCTAAGGTGGTCAAGAGATTTTTGATGCTTTTCATCTAGTATCTCTAACTCTTTTATCCACTCAGTTGTATATGCATTATATTTGATCATACCCCATAATGATATGCATAAGGAGGGGATTTCAACCCCAACTGATAAAATCGCTTTAGTTTTATACACTAAAGTATATGGAGTGGCCCTAATATGCATACATAAATTATTTTTATATGACCATAATGTAGGATATAATTGTATATGCCAGTTCCTTCTAGTGTCATTGACAATATTTTTAAGGATTTTTATAATTATTTTATTTGTAGCTTATCCTTGTCCATTACCTTGGGGGTAATAGGGTGTTGAAAAATGCTTCTCAATATGATATTTATTATAAAGGTCTTCAAATTTTTGATTCTTGAAAGACTAAACATTATTGGATAATATTTTCAAGAATTTTTAAAGTGGTAGATGATGGATCAAAATAAATTTAGATATTTGAAGGCCTATGTTATATATGAGTGGTATGGCTTCCACCCATTTTGTAAAATACTCATGGCTATAATAATGAATTTATGGCCATTCTATGAAGTAGGATTAATTTTACCAATGAGATATATTCCCCATACTAATAAATACTAAGGGATCATGATAAGTGGTAGTTCTTGAGCTGGGGCATGTATAAGATTCCCATATTTTTGACAAGCTACATATTTTCACACATACTGACAAGCATCATGATCCATGGTAGGCCAATAGTATCCAACCCTCAATAACTTATTGGCAAGGGCCAATCCACTAAAATGGCCTACATAAATACTATCATGGACTTCCTTGATTATTAGAATAGCCTCCTCTAAGTTCAAACATCTCAATAGGGTCCCATCATAGATTTTTTGATAAAAAATGCTATGAAGGATAGTGAAATAGGAGGCACATTAGATGAAGGCTTTGTGTTGGTGGCAGTCAAGATTTGGTGGAATGGCATTGTCATGGAGTTAAATATAAATATCATGATAGCATGGTCAATTGGGATCAGTGATTATGCATATTTGATCATAAGCCAAATCTTGATGTGCAGGTAAGAGTATTTATTCAACCAAAAATTTTCCTTCAAGGACATCTTATATGAGATATAACAAAGACCCAATAGTGGCTATTGTATCCACTGATTTGTTGTTTCCTCTTGGTACTTGTTTGAATGTTATGGACTGAAATTTTTTCTTTAATTGATCAACCATTTATTTATATGGAATTAAATTCTCATCCTTAGTTTGGAAATCCTCGTTGACTTGTTTAATAATCAACTAAAAATCACCTAGAACTTGAAGTTACTTAATATTCCATTGAATGGCAATTTGTAGTTATGTAATTAATGATTCATATTCAAAGATATTATTAGTGCATGGGAAGGATATTTAAAAATCATTTGGGATAAGGTATCCTTGAGGTGTGACCAAAGGGATACCAGCTCCCAATCCATGCATGGTAAAGTATCCATCAGAATAAAGCTTCCAACCTGGTGATTCTTCAATGGTTAAAATGGATTCATTTGGGAAGGCTATTGTCAATGGTTTTGTATCCTATACAAGCACTACTACTAGTTTATCCACAATTATTTTCCCTTTGATGTATTTTTGAATTAAATATTATATGTCAAATTCACTTAGAATCATAATTAATTTAGCCATCCTTCCTATTAAATTAGATTTTGATAACACATAATTGAGTGGATCAACCTTAGTGATAAGCCTTACTTGATTGTTTGACATATAATGACTAATATTTTGGGAATCAAAGACAATGGAAAGGCATTCTTTCTTAATATGAGTATAATTAAGCTCATATGAGATGAGTGTTTTGCTTAAATAGTATATGGTTCATTCTTTTTCTTTATCATTATGTTATGACAAAAGAGATCCTATGGAAAATGGAGTAGTAGATATATACAAAAGTAATGACATTCTTGATATTTGAGGTTAAATAAATAGAGGTTTAAATAGATATTACTTTAAGTTATGGAATTCTATTTGGCATTTTGAAGTCCAGTCAAAGTGAGTTCCTTTATTTAGTAAATGAGTGAATGGATGACATTTGTCTAATAATTGAGAATTAAATTGATGAATGGATTGTAACTTCCCTTGAAGGTTACATAATTGATTTAGATTTTTGGGTAGAGGTAATTCAATAATGACTTTAAATTTAACAAGATCTACTTTGATGCCTCATCAGGATACAATAAAACCCAAACATTTTCTTGAATTCACCCCAAACACACATTTATTAGGATTCAATTGTACTTTATTTTCTCTAATTATCTTGAATATTATCCTTAAGACCATTAAATGTTTTGTTATTATTTTATAATTTCATAGGATATCATCAACATAATATTCTACGATGTCATGTATCATGTCATAAAATATAACTATCATGGACCTTTGGCAGATAGCTCCAAAAAAATTTAGTTCAAAGGGAATTACTTGATAACAAAAGATCCCCCATGGAGTGATGAAGGTAGTTTTGTGCTAATATTCTAGAGTAATTTTGATCTGATTATATCCTTAAAAACTATCCATAAGGGAGATAATTTAATATCCTATTGTATAATCCATGATCATTTCAATATTGAAAAGGAAATTCATCTTTTAGACATGCCTTATTGATGTCTCAAAATTTAGTGTAGATGTGTATTCCTCCTTGTGGTTTTACAACAAGAACAATGTTATAAATCCATTTAGAATAGTTTATTGGCTGAATGAAACATGTATATAAAGGGAAATGCAATTGATTTATTAATCAATATTAGCTTGAAGAAGATAAATCTTACTTTCACTTCTAATTGATGATACATTAGATATTCAAGGTCATGACCAAGATGGATCTGATAGATCTAACTAGAGGACATCATACCATAAGAACATCACTAGAGAGGGTTCCAAAGCCTCTAGTCAAACAACACCATGCAATAACCCTAGTTAGGTCATATGTTTTTTTATTCACAAAATGTATATGAAAAGTAAAGCAAAATCTATTCTAGTGCTCACCAAAGCTTTTGGAATAAAGTGGGGGTAATAAACATAAAAAGTAAACATGCATAAAATATTTATACTCACATAAATGTATAGGAAATCCTAATTCATGGGAGAGAAGTACAAATAATAATATATCTACTATTATAAAGGAAGAACACATTTATGAATACTTACCTTTGAAGATGAACCCAACAAGACTCAATCTCTCCCCTAGCCAAGGTAATTCACAATAGGTTATTGTGATATATAAGGATAACAAGGATAAGTCATCTCTACGCTACATAATATAGACACCTAAATCTAGCCACCAATGACCTCTAACCAGGCTTTTGACCAATTTCCACCAAAGTGCATAATTTGGCCTAAAAATACTAAAACACATTAAATGAGTTGAAATTTACATATTCAAGTGCCAATTTTGGCTAGGGTATCACTAAATGGGACAATGTAACTTATGGGCCAACTAACTTTGATCAGATCATTTCGAGTCAAAATGCCAATTTTGCACCTGGGTGCTCTAGATTGCTCTTTTCTATCAAATTTTTTGTACAAGATGCATGTCTTTGATATTTGGTTTTGGAAACATCCTAAATGGGATAAAAAATCCAATGCATCTGACATTGACTTCTAATTCTAATTCAGTCAAATTTTGGACCAATAACAAGGCATTATGATCAATTTGAGTAATTTGTGCACAAAGTGCTTAATCATGCTTAAGAGATAATTAATAAAAATCAAGGCCTACTTAATAATTCCATTGAAACTTATTGAAAACTTGTTTTTAGAAATGAATATTGAATATCTACATCATTAGGTGATCTCATTTCTTGGAAAGACATTCCTAGGCCATAAATGCCATAAATATTAGGATTATGGGTCTCCCATGCCTCTTTATTACCTCCCATGCCTCATTAATGTCCCTTATTCCAAAGTCATGATGAGGATAATTATGGATTTTAATTACATAATTCAATTAATCCATGACCACACATCTCAATCTTGAGATGGATGGTCATGGTTGATTCTGGTCATTCTTGAAAATTTATAAATAGAGAGGCCATGAACATCATTTTTAAGATTAATTTGTGCAAATTTATAATGCAAGATTGGTTCTAAAAGCTTCATGAAAAATAGTGTTACCATGCCAAATTTATTCCAAGCCAATCTAAGCCAAAGCCAAAGGTGTCAAGGAGAGATGGAGGTAGCCAAGCTTCCATTGATGAGGACTTCATGAGCACAAACTGAGCAAGCCAATCAAAGAATACTCTTGGAGCATCAAAGAAGGTAAGGAATGTGTGTTTTCTTGAATTTTATTTGTGATTTGTTAATTTTTATTTCTTCACTAAGCTCAACCTAGTAAATAGTCATGAAGATGTTAGTTTAGTGTGTTTTTGATTTGATTTCATTCGGTAACACCATACTAATATCCTCTTCTTAGTCAAATTCCTAGATCACATAATGGCATGCCCAGTGGGACTAAATGCATCCCACACATGAAGATGATCATTCTTCAACTTTAAAATCTTAATTTGGATCATTAAAACTCTTGTAATTTGATTTTCTAACTTTGTTTTGCCATTTTTCTTTGTCACAGATTTACACAATAACCATCATCGATTGGCATAGCCGTTGTCGGTCACTGTTGGTATAATCATTTTCAATTAGATAACCATTATCAGTTAGTAAGTTTAACCATTATTATTTATATAACTAATGTTGGTCACTATGTTTTTCTTAAAAATACAAACCCAAGAGCTAATAGGCCATTTTAAAATGCTTGGTTTGGGGTCATACAGACTCCATTTTGAGTTTTTTTTTTAAAACCACATGTTTTCTCCTAAATTTTTAGAATTTGACAATAGTTTAGATTAAAGTTTCATAGATTTTTCACAAAATTTTGAAAATATATCTAAATTTTTTCTAATCTAACATATTTGCTTTTGGGGTGATGCCTTAAGGGTAGACAGGTAACCAACGGACTTGGAAATTGTTAAAACATGCTATTAAGACATATTTGGCATGATTTTGAAATGAATTAGGAATATTATTTTGGTGCTTAAAGTAACATTTAAGGTGATTAAATAAGTTTTTTATATTTAGTTTTCAAAGTTACAACTAATACTAAGGGGTCAAATGAACACCACCTCATTTTTTGAATTTGGGCTTTAAAATGAACTCACCTTTCCAAGATTTTATATTCACTTAGTTGTTTAAATTAGATTTTTGTTTGGAAAAAAGAGGGGTGATGCATGTATGCTCTTCCATTTGTCCCCTTTAGGGAACCCTTGGAATCAAAAGTTCCATTCCTATTACAAATATCCTAGTCCAAGTCTTATAAATAAAGTCATCTAAATCACTCCCCAAAAACTCGTTAAAGTTTGAGTGACCTTGAAAATGACCCTAAAGTCTTTCTATTTCACATTTTCTTTATTTTTATGTAAACTTGGCTTGTGAGGGGGACTTCATCACCTCCAATGAGTTCTTTAGGGAAGCTTTGACCTAGGGTTTCACCTCTTGGCATTGACTTCATTTAGCTCCTAATTAGAGTTACACATTTTGGACATCGCACTACACTGAGAGAGCAATAGGATGTAGTGGTTACAAAAAGGACTAGACCTTTTTACAACAAGCCAAGTGATATAGACCCAAAATCCATGCTTTTATTTTGTATTTTTTGTCATGAAATTCATTGTGCAATTGATTCCCCTATAACATTCATAAATTTTTAGATCTTAGACAAAACCCCACTTGTCATGGAAGTATTGTTGGTGCAAGGTGCACCTCAAGGTCCATGTGACAGTACTGTCATTGGAGAGAAGGGGGGGGTGTCAAAACCCTACTATATAATGCACATTTACTTTTGGATGAACACTTAAAATCCTCTCAAATGATGTATATTGATGGATTCCAACAATACCAAGAAACCTTGTCAGTTTAGAGTCTAAGAGTGATTAATCAATTGAGTTTTGTCCTAGATTAAAGTCTTGTTTAAAGTCAAAACTTGGTGTAAACAAATGATACAAACCAAAACACATGGTCATTATTTTCCTTTGAACAAAGAGACATTATGTTACCCATGTGAAATCATCAATTTTCCTTGTTCAAAAGTTCATCAAAACTTGAGAGTCATATCATCCACTTTGGCATAGTTATGCTACCCAATTGAGTATAGACCTTTGACAAAGTTATTTAAAGTCCTTAATTTATAATATAAATTCAAAATTTCACCTTTATAAGTTCATAAGGTTGATGTGTTAAGTGGATTTACCGTTTGCACTAAACTTGAGGGAACTTAGGTTTAATTTCCAATTTGGGTTGAAGGTTATTTTAGACTCAAGATCATTATCACCACTTGATAGACTTAAGTCATTTTATGCTAAACACTTGCACTTTGAGTCTATGCACCATAACATTTTGAGTCAAGAAAAGTAGTGTTATTCTATCAAAATTATGGGAAACTATCTTTGCCTTAGAGAGTTTTTGGAACAAATATTTAGCCACACCCTTTGGGTAGTGTAACATCATTGCGCTTCCCAAAAAATTCAAATATTGTTTCATAGACCCTCTTGCATAGAGTTCAAATTTGTTCCTACATTTTTAGACCAATCTGAGTGTACTTTTGTGATCCTTTATCTAACACAGTTATACCATTCACTTTTGTCTAGCTTATTTGTCAAAAGAACTAAGTTTTATACCATTATTTGTGAGAAAATAAACTATCTCTAAAGTTCTTTTTGTTTCATACCTTATACCTAGTTGATTGAGTTCATGTCCAAGAATCAAATGCCTAGCACTTGTTAGAAGTGTTTCAAATCCATTAGATTAAAACTTTCATCTATTTCAAAGTCTATCTTTTGACACCATTTGGCTAAGAGTCGTAGCACATGCCTTGTTTGAGCCTAGCTTTTGATGCTATGTTTGGCCAAAAGACCTAGCAAATTTTAAATTTCCTATATTAGATTGATTTGAAACACTTTAGCCTTGGATTTTGGAATTTTGATTTTTTGTCTATTTACTTGCTTATCTTTGTGTGAATAGTGAGGCATTAGATACTTAGCGCTAGTTTGTTTCCTCACAAATCTTTGTATAAACCTTTTTGATCCTTTTGATGAATCTAGACCAAGTTTGAACATCATCTTTTTTAGACATTATCCTTTTTATATTTTATAGAACTCTATTTCTTTCACAAAGCATTTACTATGGATCCTAACATGTATTTCTACACTCGTAGTGGACTCATGTACAATCTGGGGATTAGTAATATAGTTACATAGGAAGAAATGGTGTAAGACCCCTACAAAGATAATATTTATTATAAGATGGATTATTATCTCTCTTATAATACTCAATTAGGGGCATAAAGACAAGATCCATTGGCTAACTATTTGGTTAACACACCTCCTTATTCAGAAAAAGACCAAGAGTAAACCACACAATACCTAGCTATAATACCAATAACTAACAAACCAGTTCTTCAACAGTCACACTCTACTAATGTGCCTTCCATATATGATCCATTTTTGTTTGAGCATAATTTATTGGAGAACAAAGACAAGATTTTGGTTAGAGCCATAGAGGTAGGGGCCAATTTTCCAACAGACTTCCCCCATGAAAATTTACTAAGTCTAGTAATAATGTCCCATAATAACATTTACGATCAATAGGTTTTTATAGCAATCCTTTGGCTCTAGTCCAAAAAACATCAGGACCCTAATCTACCTAATAGAGGCAAAAACATCATAGAAGACCACTTTAATCAAATATAGATAGCATATCAAACCTACCTAAATCTAACATACAATTTCAATCAGATGAACATGGTGAGCAAACCTCTTATTGACTTAGTTCCTTCAATAAGAGTTTTGATACAGTTAACTGGTCAAGAGAATCAGATTTCAAACCCATTACACTTCAGTAGAAAACTTAATGCATATGCCCATTATTGAAGAAGTGTGTTCTACTTCTATGCAAAATAATGAGCAAAATATATTGGACAATATGTAAGCAACATCCAATCTAAATCAAAGTGGTACTAACACATAAAAAAATAGTCAACAACATATGCCTATAGTTAATACCATGAGTGGACCATCATACTAGAGAGTAGGAGTTTCTACATCCCAACCTCAACCAATTGCTTCATCAAGTGTGCAACTAACATGAGTAGGTAGTCAACCAACAACCAATGTCAGGCCTCAATAGCCAAATGTGATGAATCCTACTCCTCAAAAAGTGACAAGTAATATTCCACAATCGTAGGTACAATCTAGTGTACCAACACAATAGAGGCTTAATATATTTCCACCTCAACAAGGGGAAACTAATGTTTTACCTCATTAGGTAGTGGAAAATATACCTCCTCAGTTGTAGACTAGTGTACCAACTCAAAACCAAATGCTGACTAGACAATAATGTGTAAATATTGGTTAGTGATAGATGTCAAATCTTCAACATGATTTCACTTCCTAATGAGGATTCATGAAACAAGGAGGCTCTCATGTTTTTAAAGTACCTACTAGATAACAATCGGTTCAAAATGTGCCGCAAGTTTAGAGATAGGGTCTTGGTCCATAAGTTCTCACTCAATAGTAAGGTTTGATTAGTCAACAACATGTCCCTTTTCAACCACAATAGGAATAGTATATTTATATCCCTCCATCCCAACCATAAAATCCTCCAAGTCAAACCTTCATAGCCAACCCAAACCAAATTATTGCATAATTAAATATGCAATTTCAAGTACATCCTAATCCATGTATGCATATTCCTAGTCTATTTCCCATCCAAACCAATATACCCAAATAGATATATCTATCATACCCTGGTCAAAGTGTCCTACTTATGACCTCCCAACCATCTACCCAAACCAATATTCTCCCTCAAAACAATGTTCTTTCCAATTTCCTATCTCAAGAATTGCAATAGATAAAAGGATGCAATTGTTACCATTCAGGCTGGGAAATAGACTAAAAAGTTTAAGTTGGATGACGTGTGTTCTTATACATTCAAGATGGAATACTTGTAGATACCATTTACTCTAGGATACGAACCACCAAAATTTGACAAATACAAAAGGAACGGTGATCCTAAGGCTCATTTGATCAAGTTCTTTGTCACATGTCAACCAGTGGCATATAAAAACATATATATATTGTTTTTGTTTCCTAAGAGCTTGGTTAGACAAGCCT
Source organism: Torreya grandis (assembly GCA_037957365.1). Lineage (NCBI taxonomy): Eukaryota > Viridiplantae > Streptophyta > Pinopsida > Cupressales > Taxaceae > Torreya > Torreya grandis. The sequence continues at coordinate 2,195,124 of JARHVA010002257.1, read as the reverse complement.
TGGAGTGGTTTTTAAAGTTTCCCAAAAATTTAGTAACAAATTTTGATGATATTTTTGATAAGTTTGTACAACACTTTTCTTATAGTCTTGAACATGAGATTTCATTAGTGGATTTAACACAAATAAATCAAAAAATTGGTGAGAGTTTTGCAAGTTATTTACAACAATGGAGAGCCCTTGCAAGTTGTTTCACCCACAGTTTACTAGATAAACAATTAGCCACCATGTTTACTAAAAATTTACATAGTAAGATAGCTTATCATCTGGAACTATAATGTGCACATACTTTCAAGGAGATCATTGATAAAGGTTTGTTGATTGAGCAAACACTCATCAATAAAGGAGTCATCAAGTTTAGTTCAACTAATCAAAATTAAGATATCAATTAGGGAAATGATAAAAATCAACATCCCATTCAAGATAAATCATCACAATCAACATAGGCTAATAACTAAGAAAGACCAAAGCAATTCAACCGCAATAGGAATGTTGTGGGAAATTGAGTAAATGAATCATGTCATGTCTAAATAGTGTAAACATCATCTACACCACCTTTTCAACTTACTCACACTCAACAACCTCTCCAACCAATGTTGTAAGCACAACAACCAAGACCTATGCAACAAATACAATAGCCTTTACCATTATAACCCCTCTTCCAAGGAGAAATATGCCTATTTATCATGTCTTTAGTGACCTAGGAGAGCCTATTAAATTTGTATTTCAAAAATTTGTTGTTGCTAATTTTATTAGTTTGCCTATACCAAAGCATTATCTTCAAGGCATTTTGTTTCTTGATTGGTACCATGAAAATGAATTCTATGAATATCATTAGGTTAATGGGCATAATCTATGAAAACGTGTTCAAATCAAGCATTTGATTCAGAATATGTTGGAGAATGGGGAGATAACATTAGATAATGGTGATTCCACTTCTAACCAAACTCTTGGGATTTATCAAAACCCCTTTACCTGACATAATAATTAGCAACAATAGCAACAACACTAGCTAGTGTAACAATAAAATCAATAGTATCAAAATCAAAGGCCAAACCAACAGAGCTAGTAGAATTAGCAAAATCAACATCAGAACTCACAATGACAGAACAATGAACAAAACCAATGTTAGAATGGTAATAACCAACAAACCTACCATGTAGTTGTACATGACTACAATATGGTTGTAGGTTATATTTTACAGGGTAGTGTTAACACCATCTCCATTAATCTTAGACCAAGTGTTAGTCAATCTAGACCATTACTAAACAACAACACTCAGTCAAATTACATGGATAATCCTTATTTGACCTAGGACTACATACAAGTAAGATAACAAACTCGAACTTCTAGTTTTGGACCTTACATTGACAACTCGTCCTTACCACATGACCAAATACAAGTGCACTAACAAATAAGACTTGTCTTATTTAGCCCCACACCATTCTCAACATTTGTTAGTGATCATGGTCTAGTAACTGTTGACGCAGTGGATTCCACTCAGGGTAGGAGGCTGAGCTCCTACCTTCCACACGTCAAAATGGAAACTCCCCTTTCACCTGTGGGACTGGCAAAGCTAGAGGGGAGAGTCTCTAGGTAAGGGCTAGCTCCCTTTGATGCATCTAAGTTGTTCCAATAAGTGCTAATACATGTATATAGATATATATATAATGGGTGGGTGAAAAGGGAGAAGGATTGCAGGAAAACAAAACTACTCTAAAAGAGATGATGCACCAAATGATTTGACCTACTCACACTCACACTTGAAACCATACAAACACACATATACACTTTAAACTAGCAAAAGGACTAGGTTGCAGGAAACTAACAGGGAGGCTTCAATGGAACACAAAAAAAATAGGGACTCACTATAGGTGTTATGGAAAGGGCACACTATATAGTACCTTCTTCTATTTCTGCGCTTCCATGTGTATCTCTCCTTTTCACTTGCAAGAATGGCACCTTATAGACACTAGGTACATTTGTGTTAATCCTATGAAAGCATTAGAAATCAATGACTAAACACAAAACTGACACTCAGACACACACACAGATATCTAACCAGAATAGAGGTAAAAATGCATTTATTGATTTTAGGTGAAAATTTGCCAGGGCTTCACCTTACAAATGTGACCGATCCTTTTCCAAGTGACAAGTCTACAATATATAGAGGAAGAAAGGAGGCCTTTTGGCACCTTTTTTACAAATGACCCATGTGCATTCTGATCATTGGGAAGAGGAAAGCCGCTCTAAGGTAATGTTGTGTCGGCCCCTTGCTTCAAGGTGAAATTATGGGCTGCACCATTTGTCTGTAAAAGACTACTCCTTTAAAGCATTTCATAGCTTGCCTGCTCATTAATGTAGAATGTGGAAAATGAGTTACACCATTTATCACCTATTCACACCTCTTGGTAATCAATTGGCAGACACTATTTCAATTATAGATATAACTCACCTCCCTTTTGCCACCTGGGCTACCTTCTCAGTTTCTACTCCTTCATCTCTCAGGTTACCTCTGCTAGTTCTTTGGCTCTCTAGACTTTAGTCTTTGAATTCCTTCAGGCTCATGCCATTTCTTTGAAAACCAAAGGTTATTCATTCTTTCAAAGTTTGACGTCTATGTGCCCATCATTTTGAAACTCATAAGGTACTTTGAAACATGGATGGGACACGTGGCAGTATCTGCTAAATCTATAGAAGCTTCAAACACCTTTGGAGAGTACTATGGAAAATGACGCATGGCAGCCTCCTCTCTCTTTAGCAGTTCATCGAGGCCCACCATAGTGTTCACTGGACAAAAGGGGAGAGGTGATGGGTGTTGACACTTATCAGCTTCCACCAAGCCTTGCAGGGGATACGTGGCACATTCCACTTCCTTTAGAGAAAACATGTCCAAGCTTCTGTGGTTGCCACTTGGCACTTTCCATGCTCTGGCTTTCCTGGTGTAAAATTTGCCGTTCATGGGCCCGTCACAGATTGAAAACCAATGGCTAGTCTATCTTCTTAAATTTGATAGCTTTCGAGACATCACCGTCCTTGGCAAATTCCTTCAACTTCCTGCTTTGGCTTTTCTTCTTCACAAGCTTTTCCTTCAGACAATTTTCTCATGGACAAAAAGTCTATGAAAATTGTCTCGGTTGCTTTGATTTATTTGGAATTTTCCTTGGGTTCTTTTTCTTTGGAATTTTCTCAGCCTTTTTTTCTCCTATGGCCTCCCCAAATTTCTTCAAACTTTTTGTCCAAAGGAATTCCTTCAGACAAAAGTCCAAAGGATTTCTTCCTTGCCTCTGTCGACTGCTTTAGAAAAATTTCTAAAAGAAATCATCCTTTGCGACCTTCTTGAAAATGACCCCTCCAAAGGGTGCCTTTACGCCTGACTACCTTTCGAAAGGGCACTTGTCCTTTAGTTCTGTGGACACTCCTTTGAACCGCCTAATTTAACTAAGCCATTGAACCGACCGATTGAACCAAAAATGGTTCAACAGTTCAACACTACACTCCACTTCTTTGTTGAACCAAGCCTTTGAGCTTGTCACTTGAACCAAGTGTTTGAACCATTCCATTAAACTTGAGCTTTGAACCAAAGCATTGAACTCTACTATTGAACTTGAGCGATGAACTTGCCGATTGAACCAAAGCATTGAACTAAGGCATTAAACCGGTTCAATGGTTCAATGGTTCAAAGATGCCAACCTTCCTTGTGAATTTATTCATACAAGAGCTCAAAGAAGCCTTGTAAAACCTAGAACTCTCTAAATTGATTCTTCATGCGCCAAAAGACTAACTTGCAGAGTCCATAGAAAAATATTCTTTGTAGAATCCATATAAACTTCACCTGCAGAGTCCGTAGAAATTCCTGGACTTGTGCAAAATCAAAAAAATGAATTGGCCTAGAATAACAAGGGAAGAAGGGGACCGATTTTTTGCCTGTTGGGCAAAAAATGGTCAACAAATTGGCAACTCCCAGGGGAAGTATGCCTGCTATGCTTAGAAGCCAGTTGCCTCAAACTACATTGGGTATGAAGTCAGATTGTAACTTAAAGATCAACAATAGCTCTGTTAAATTCTAGGACCAATCACGAAGATTTACCTCAAAAAGGAAAAATGAAAACACACACAAGACTAAGAAAGCTACTTGTGTAAACATCACTTAGGGAAAATAGGGAAAGAAAACTGAAATAAAACTACTATATACAACTAACTAGGTATTTTTGATTCCCTCCTAGATCAAAGGGAAAGCTTCTAACGTCTCCTTCATCTGGCACATCCAGTATTGATAATGGATCCCACAAGGAAATATTTATGTGCAGCTTCTTCACCTGGTCTACCACATTGATCTGAGGATTGCTCCCTTCCATATTTTCTTTGGGGTCACTTGTAGCCTTCTGAGGCATAGGTCGAGGAGCTAAATGTATGATTGACAGCCTAAAATTTGGGAATTTTTGGTTCGTCTATGGTGGAAGAGATGGTGTGGACATTTGAACAGCTGCTTGAACTTCTTCCATAGCTCTCCCTTTGGATATTGTGTTAGTTACGACACAGTCACCCTAATTTCCCATAGTGCCCACATAATTGATTACATAGAACCAAGCTAAATCTAATTACTGCTCATGCTGGGTTGCATTGAAGCCTCAAATCCTTGGGAATGGGTGGCTACCTGATTATCTTATACATTGGTGTAGTGACCTAGCATTTCATTTGTATAAACAACCTACTCCTAACCATATCCCATGGTTGAACAGCTTGGCTATTCTTGCACCAGATTTTTTTGAACGGGCACCATAGCCTTAGATGATGAAGGGGCGCCTGGGTTGTAACCTTGAAAGGGTTTGGTCTGAGTAAGCTAACCTTGTCCTTGATTGTAATGTTGGAAAGGGGATCTAGAAACTTGACCATACTACTGGTATCCTTGGTTGGGTCTATTGCTTTGAGCTTGCTACCTTTTAAGAGCCACAAGTTCATTTGACATACTTTACAACAAACTCTTAACTTCATGAAGCTCATTAGATGGAGCAGCAGTCGGTTTCTCTATGTTAGGTAGAGGATCTAATGTGGGAGTAGCATCCTGAATTGGAGACATCATTTTAGGGAAAAGTGGCATATGGGGTTTAGGAGCTATCTTCCCAGCCTACATTAAGCAATTTTCAGCTGCTAGAGCTATGTCATAGGTGGTAGGTAGCACATTTCCTCCCATGTATTGTATCATACCAGCGATATCACTGTTCAATGCTCTTAAGTAATACAGGAAAGCATAGCTAGCAGTCAGTCTTACTAGAACGAGGATTCTATTCCATGTCTTCTGAAATTGAGTGTTAAAATCCTGCATGTATTCATGTGGGGCTCTTTTCATGGTAGTCAGTTGCTCAAAAAGTGAGAGGTGGTCACTCTTTTCCCCAAAATGGTCCATCAAGTGAGTATCCAATTCATTCCAGGAACTGATTGAATTTATAGTCAAAGTCCCATACCAGTCAAGGGCTTTGCCCTTAAGAGACAATGCCAGTAATCTGATTGCAGCATTTTCCTCAGTGACGTTGTGAATATTGCAGAGGTTAGCAATATTTTTGATGTGTTTAATAGCTGTAACAAGCCCCTCTCCATTAAAAAGAGGCACACTTTTGAGGACCACTCCTGGAATTGGGTCATAACACTGTAGGTTCAAGGGACTTTGACTACGAAAAGTCACAAAGGGTAATGCCATAGATATAAGGGGATTCAAATGGGGTACTTATCCTATGAAGGAGGAACTTGTAGCTGGACTAGGAAGTTGACTCACTAAGTAAGAATGAGTCATTTTGAACCTTATTTGCTTTACTGAGTTGAGAGGTAGTTCAATGAATTCAAAAGGGACACCCTTATTAGTGGATCATGTGGTGATTTTAGGCATATGATATCAGACTGATCCCTGACCAGAGATTGATGTTATTACTATTGGAGTCACCAAATGCTAAAAATGGTTGATTTGCTATAATAGGACCAGCATCAATCCTAAAACTTTACTGAGTGTAAAAAACTGAGTCCCACCGAGCATGCCAAAAACTGTTGACATAGTGGATTGCACCTGAGGTAGGAGGCTAAGCTCCTGCCTTCCACACATCAAAATGGAAACTCCCCTCTCACTATGGGATTGGTGAAGCTAGAGGGGAGAGGCTCTAGGTAAGGGCTAGCTCCCTTTGATGCATCTAAGTTATTCCAATAAGTGCTAATACATGTATATAAATTTATAATGGGGGGTGAAAAGGGAGAAGGATTGCAGGAAAACAAAACTACTCTAAAAGAGGTGATGCACTAAATGATTCAACCTACTCACACTCACACTTGAAACCATACAAACACACACATACACTTTAAACTAGAAAAAGGACCAGGCTGCAGGAAACTAATAAGGAGGCTTCAATGGAACACACAAAAAATAGGGACTCACCATAGGTGTTGTGGAAAGGGCACAAAGTATAGTAGCTTCTTCTATCTCTGTGCTTCCAGGTGTAGCTATCCTTATCACTTGCAGGAATGGCACCTTATAGACACTAGGTGCATTGGTGTTAATCCTATGAAAGCATTAGAAAGCAATGACTAAACACAAAACTGACACTCAGACACACACATAGATATCTAACCAGAATAGAGGTAAAAATGTGTTTATTGATTTTAGGTGAAAATTTTCCAGGGCTTCACCTTACAAATGTGATCGATCCTTTTCCAAGTGACAAGTCAATAATATATAGAGGAAGAAAGGAGGCCTTTCTGCACCCTTTTTACAAATGACCCATGTGCATTCTAATCATTGGGAAGAGGAAAGCCACTCTAAGGTAATGTTGTGTCGGCCCCTTGCTTCAAGGTGAAATTATGGGCCATGTTATTTGTCTATAAAAGACTGATACTTTAAGCCATTTCACAGCTTGCCTGCTCATTAATGCAAAATTAGGAAAAATGAGTTGCACCGTTCATCACCTATTCGCACCTCTTGGTAATCAATTGGCAGACATTATTTCAACTGCAAATATAACTCACCTCCCTTTTACCACATGGGCTACCTTCTCAGTTTCTAATCCTTTGTCTCTCAGGTTACCTCTACTAATTCTTTGGATCTCCATACTTTCATCTTTGAATTCCTTTAGGCTTGTGCCATTTGTTTGAAAACCAACGGTTATTCGTTCCTTCAAAGTTTGACGTCTACACACCTGTCACTTTGAAAATCATAAGGCACTTTGAAATGTGGATGCTGATGCATGGTGGCTTCTGCTAAGTTTATGATGGGACATGTGGCCATATCTACTAAATCTATAAAATCTTCAAACACCTTTGAAGAGTACTATGGAAAATGACACGTGGCAGCCTCTACTCTCTTTAACAGTTCATCGGGGCCCATGATAGTGTTCGCATGACAAAAGGGGAGAGGCGATGGGTGGTTACACTTGTCAGCTTCCATCGAGCCTTATAGGGGATATGTGGTGCATTCCACTTCCTTTAGAGAAAACATGTCAAAGCTTCCATGGTTGCCACTTGGTGCTTTCCACGCTCTAGCTTTCTTGGTGTAAAATTTGACATTCACAGGCCCATCACAGCTTGAAAACCAATGGCTAGTCTATCTTCTTAAAGTTGATGGCTTCTGGGACATCACCATCCTTAGAAAATTCCTTTAGCTTCCTGATTTGTCTTTTCTTCTTAGTAGGCTTTTCTTTCAAAAAAATTTCTCACAAATAAAAAGTCCACGAAAATTGTCTCGATTGCTTTGATTTCTTCAAAATTTTCTCCAGGTCCTTTTCTTTGGAATTTTCTCAGCGTTTTTCTCTCCTGTGGCCTCCCCAAATTTCTTCAGACTTTTTGTCCAAAGGAATTTCTTCAGACAAAAGTCTGAAGGATTTCTTCCTTGCCTCTGCCGACTACCTTAGAAAAATTTCTGAAAGAAATCATCCTTTATGGCCTTCTTGAAAATGACCCCTCTGAAGGGTGCCTTTGTGCCTGACTGCCTTCCGAAAGGGCACTTGTCCTTCGGTTCTATGGATGCTCCTTTGAACTACCTAATTGAACTAAGCTGTTGAACTGACCGATTGAACCAAAAATGGTTCAACGGTTCAACACTACGCACCACTTCTTTGTTGAACCAAGCCTTTGAGCCTACCACTTGAACCAAGTGTTTGAACTGTTCCATTGAACTTGAGCTTTGAACCAAAGCATTTAACTCTGTCATTGAACTTGAGAGATAAACTTGCTGATTGAACCAAGGTGCTAAACCAAGGCATTGAACCGGTTCAATGGTTCAAAGATGCTAACTTTCCTTGTGAATTTCTTCAGACAAGATCCCGAAGAAGCCTTGTAAAACCTAGCACTCTCTGAACTGGTTCTTCATGCACCAAAAAACTAACCTGCAGGGTCTGTAGAAAAATCTTCTTTGCAAAATCCATAAAAACTTCACCTGTAGAGCCCGTAGAAATTCTTGGCCTTGTGCAAAATTAAAAAATGAATTGGCCTAGAATAACAGGGGAAGAAGGGGACTGATTTTTGGCATGTTGGGAAAAAAATGGTCAACAGTATCTAATCTTGATTATGAAATCATAACTTAGAGGTTGAAGATTACTATCCTAGGCCCATAACCATCTACAGCTTTACCTGTTATCCAACCAACCGTTCAACCTTGTAATAAACCATTCACCATTGACCAAGACAAGAAGTTTGATATTATGGAACAATTATAGAAGACACCATCAAAGATTTCTATTTTAGATTTGCTATAAACATCAACAATCCACAAGAACATTTTGAATGAGTTTTTAACCCAATCCACTATTGCCAGTGACATATCCCTTGATAAATTTTAAGCTTTGGTTGGACACCTAGCTCCAACCCAATAAGTCACATTCAACTAAAGTGATATATCTTCCCTTGGCCTGCTCCATAATAATCCATTATACATAGAATTTTATATAAAGTGGCATAAAGTGAAGCATGTCCTTATATACAATGGATTAGGCCTTTACATAGTGTCTCTAAAGCTCATCAAGATTCTTGAGTACACAATGGTAGATCTCTAGCCAGAAATGATAACTATCAAAGCCTACGATAATTAGAAAAGAGAATCACAAGGTACCATTAGCTTACCAATTATCATTGGGCCTTTGACCCATGATACACTTTGCCATGTGCTTGATCTTGAGTTGTCATATAATATGCTTCTAGGTAGGCCTTGGTTACATGAGATTCATGCAATCCCATCAATGTTACACTAATGTATCAAGTTCTCCCACTCAGGGATGGAAGTGAATATTCTAAGAGATTTACACCCATATGAACATTGCAAACATCTTGACACTAAGTTTTAAAGCTACAATTACCAATATGGTATGAATCCAAGTTCTAAGTAGGATAAAGGAAACTCCATATTTATTGATCATCCACAGGATAATTGCATAGATCCTAATACCTTGGATTCCCTTTCCCACATGTCACCTCCTAAAGCTTCCAATCATTTCACCATTTTAGATAATGGCCCAGGGGAGTATGTGACCCATAATACCTTCCATATTGAAAATATTCCTCAGAATCTAAAGACCTTTAGGTGACCTAAAAATACCCCACACATGCATTTGAAACAAAAGAACAAAGATAAAGGACCTGTCATGTTTGTACCAGCATCTGGCCTAGAACTAGACCCTTTTGAAGGGGATGAATCATGGTTGTACAATGAAAACCAAGTTGATTTTTATAAAAGTACAAAGTATCTTATTGCCAATAGGATCATGGAGCATCAAGATTATGAAGGAAGAGGCCTCAGACTAAATCAACAAGGAACCATTGAGCCAATTTCCATGACTAAGTACACAAGACCTTATGGACTTAGATTTAAACTGCCTAAGGGTGACCCCACATATCTTATTCAAGTTCCATCATTGATGGCTAGTGATGATGATGCCAAAAATAAATTAGAGTCTGATCATAGCCTCAACTTTGATGACCTAGTTGAGACTAACCTGTTCGATAACACTGTCATATGTACTCTTACCCCAATTATTTATCACAACCCATTACTGTTATACTATCCCCAACTAATAGATTTGGACCAACAAGAATCCAATTTGTTGATTGATGAGTTTTAGAATGATGAGGCATTATGTGACTTTTTAGGCCTTAGAGACAACATTCCATTGGGAGATCATGAATTAAGATTCTCAATTACATTAGATCTTGAAGCCTATTTTCGAGAGTGGGTGAACACCATTAGCTAAAAACAAATAAATAAAACATTGAGTTCCCCAAGTGAAAACCTCTTTGAGGCAATTTTTGACTAGGTAAAAATTAAAGATAAAGGCCATTCTAGTGGTGAAAACCTATTTCAAGTGACATTAGATAGGGTGTTCATTCTTCTTCAAATTTAGACTAGGAGACCACCAATGATGAACTTGCCTATGGATCCGAGTTTAGTTTTATGAAACAAAAAGTATTTGATTAAATTCTTCAATAATTTTTTACTATTTTTGTTCCATGGAAAAATCTCCCATTGGGGGACTCATATTCATCATGCCTAGGAGACGTTGAAGAACAAGTCCTAATAAAGGACCTTGTTATAGTCCAACAGTTCAAGTCTTTGCCTACTATCCTAGAAGATGGTTCAACCCTTATAGTCGAAGATATAATAGAGGTAAACATCAAGAATCCATCAGAGCCAAAATGGATAAAATTAGGTGCATCCCTCATTAAGGAAGAACATGAAGTCTTTACATCTCTATTGAGAGAATTTGTAGATATCTTTGCATGGGCTTATTTTGACATGCTAGGTTTGGACCTTGCCTTGGTTCTGCACCACTTTATGGTCAATTTTGAATCCAAACTAGTGAAACAAAATCTATGTAAGATGAATCCTCACATTACTATCTTAATAAAGAAAGGGTTGGAAAAACTCTTAGAAGCATGATGTATCCAATCCATTGACTACTCAGAATGGATATCTAATATTGTACCTATTAGCAAAAAGCCTAAAGGAATCAAAATTTGTATTGATTTTTAAGACATAAATAAAGATTTTCCTAAGGATGAATTTCCATTGCCTAATATTGACATAATTATTGACTCCATAGTAGGTTATGAAATGCTTTCACTCATGGATAGCTTTTCAAGATACAACCAGATCAAAATAGCTCTAGAAGACCAACATAAAACAACATTCACCACTCCATAGAGAACATTTTATTATTAGGTAATGCCATTTGGTCTTACGAATGCTAAAGCTACATATCAAAGGGCCATGACTATCATATTCTATGATACGATGCATGATATTGTTGCAAACTATATCGATGACATATTAGGAAAATAAAAAACCAAGGCTAACCATCCAGTAGTGCTACGTAGGATATTTAAAAGATTGTAGGAGTATAAAGTCAAACTAGTCCAAAGAAATGTGTGTTTGGAGTAACCTCAAGAAATTCACTTGGATTCATTGTGTCTCATAGGGGCATTGAAGTCAATCTCGCTAAAGTCCAAGCTATAATCAAGATGTTACCACCAACCAATTTAAAGTGACTCCATAGTTTATAGGGCAAGATCCAATCAATCAGATGCTTCATCTCTTAGTTAGTAGACAAGTGTCATCCATTTACACATCTAAAAAAGGGAGTTGCATTTCATTGGGATGACCACTACCGAATAGCTTTTCAACAACTCAAGGACTATCTAGTTAATCCACCTATTTTGTTACCTCCTATACCAGGAAGGTTGTTCTTATTGTATCTATCAGCTACCAATAATGTCTTGGGGAACTTTTGGCTCAACATGATAATAATGGAAAAGAGCATGTAGTATACTACTTAAGTTATACCTTGGTCACATATGAACACAACTATGCACTTATTGAAAAATCTTGTCTAGGCATGGCCTTCGCAGCTCAAAAATGACACCTTTACATGTTGAATAATAAGACCATGGTTATTTAAAAATTAGACCTGCTCAAGTATCTACTATCTAAAATAGATTTTCAAGGTAGAATGGCTAAATGGATCATGTTTCTTAGTGAGTTTGACATAGAGTATGTCAATCAAGAAGGCAATAAAGGGACAAGTTCTTATAGATCAACTTACTGAAGTACCTCTCACAGACACACAACCACTCATGTTTCAATTTATTGATGAATCCATAATGATTGTCATTGACACACCCCTTGAGGAGCAGCCTTGGAAGCTATATTTTTATGGTTCATTTACTACACATGGATTTGGGGCAGGCTTATTGTTTATTACACCATAGGGGGATATAATCCTTAAATAATTTAGAATTATCTTTCCTTGTATAAACAACATGGCTGAGTATGAAGCACTTGTTGCAAGACTTTGATAGGTAGTACATTAGAATATGTCTCATCTCCAATTTTATGGTGATTCTCAGCTAATCATCAATCAAGTCACAAATCATTTTTAGACCAAAGATGATAAGATGGTTCCATATAAATCCATGGTCAACACTCTTAAACAATAAATTATCAACATTCAGTTTGAGCACATACTAAGGGCTAGTAATAGAACTGTAGATGTCATAGCTACTATCATCTCTCTAATTCGACAAATAGATAAAGCTAGAGAGTATTAGTTCCTTATTGAGAATTTGTTAGCATTAGCTCATGAACCTTCAACCGTTGTAATGATTTATGATATTTTTGGTCCTAATTCTATCTATTACTCAGACCTTTACAACTACCTCCATGACCAAGTTATACCATCTAGCCAATCTTGAAAATAAACCAAAGACTTCATTCATCATTCCACTCATTATACTATACTTGGATCCACCCTTTACCACCATAGTTTTGATGGAGCTCTTCTTTGTTGTTTAACTTTGGTAGAGTCTACACTAGCATTAAGAAAAGTTCATGGAGTATGTGGAGCTCATTTTAGTGAGGCAGTCCTATCTAAAAAGATCTTGTGTACTAGTTATTATTGGCCCATGATGGATGCAGATGTAGCTACATATGTAAAGAAGTGTGACAAATGTTAATGGCATGTTAATCTGATTCATGCCTCAGCACAAAATCTAAAACCAATGTTGACACCATGGCCATTTGCTACATAGGGACTTGACCTCATTGGGAATATCAAACCCACTTTATCTGATGGCCATAAACATATCCTTATCACCATTGAGTATTTCACTAAGTGGGTTGAAGCTATACCATTCACTTACATGACTAGAAAGCAAATTTCCAAATTTATCTTCAACCATCTCATTTACTGCTATGATATCCCCTTTAACATTATATCTGATAATGGAGGATCATTCATGAATAAGGATGTAGACCAACTATGTAACAAATATAACATCACACAACATTTTTCTATAGCATATTACCCTCAAGGTAATGGCTAGGCTAAAGCTTTGAAAAAAATTATTATCAATATTCTCAAAAACATTATCAATGATGTTGGTCGTGATTGGCACCTATAGATATTCCCTACCCTTTGGGCATACTGTACCAATCATCATACTCCTATAGAATCCATTCCATACTCACTTGTTTATGGTACTAAAGCTATCCTTCCCATTGAGGTTGAATTGCCTTCACTACACATATCTTTCAAACATGTCCTAGATGATCGTGACTATCGAGTAGCTCACCTATAAAAGCTATACCTACTTGATGAAAAATGCATAGCTACACTAAAAAATCTTTAGGTATATCAAAACTGACTTAAAGGACACTATAATTGATGTGTTAAATATAGAAAATTTGAACTTGGTGATCTTGTTCTTAAATAAAACCAAAAGAATACCATGGCTGAGAAGAAGCATAAAGGTAAATTCAAACCAAACTAGATAGTACCTTTCATCATTATTACAGATTATGGATCAGGGGCATATAGGCTTACCACACTAGATGAAGATGAACTTCCTAAGCCAATGAATATTATTCACCTCAAGTGGTACTATGCTTGAGTGCTAAGGTGGTGCCATTTTATCACTATTCTTCTTTGTACAAATATCATTCTTATACATCCTCTTAGCCTTATCCATTTTACCATTTCATTCCATCAACCAGACATGTTCTAAAGCCTAGCCTATTTGACCTTAGTTTTTGCCATTCATTACATATTTTTAGCACCAAGGAATTGATCAGTTTCATCAGTTGTTTAAAGTACTTCAAACAAAGATCATATTTTGGAGTAGTATAATAAAAGTTTTAGCAGTTGCATCCTTCATTTGTTATTCCTTTCTTATCACTATTCTTGATACTAATTATAACCACCTTTGGGAAAATTAGTACCATTGAACTATGATGTTGTGTCCTTGTTATAACCACCTATAGGCAAACTAGGAAAAACATTTGTTTATTAAGTCTTGACGTACCAACTTTCCACTTCTTATGCCATATTATTCCTTTTTACCACACATGCCTATTTTGTTTGAATTGACTACTAAACTAGTCAAATTTCTCTATTATAGGGTGGAACTACAATGACTTGAGGTCCTAATCTAGGACTATATAGGTAGTGCTCAATAATTATTGAGGTCAGCTCAATTACCCTTTCCACCATGCTCTCACCATTTTGTGAGCAACCTAAGTTTGAACACTCCCACCATTTTTTGGGTAACCTATGTTTTAATGCTCTCACCATTTTGTGAGCTTGAACCATTTAGTGTCTCATCATTCTTGATCAAGTTGAGATACTTACAAAATTCTAAAAATATTTGTAAAATTGTTAGAAAAAACCAAAAACATTTGACCACTTATTTGCCTTAAGGATTATGGGAACCCTTACTAAGTTATAAGAAAATCACTTGTCACTTAGTTTCCCCATCCTTCTTGGCCTTTTATCTCATGCACTTATCATTTTTCAAGACCATTCCTCTTCTTCTATCACATCCATTATGTTTATTTTTATTAGTTATCACATTCTTCCCATTCCTTGGGAGAACTACATTTGGCCTGAAGTTTTTTTATTAGATATTACATCCATAGAAATATGTAGGTATCATCCATTTGCCTAGTATATATGGAGACATCTTGGCCACCCCCTTCCTTTTCTTCTATTCCCCCATTTTTTTTAAGGGCAATGTTCATATGGTTTTTATTGCATTATTTGTTTGTTTGTCTAATTGTTTATTTGCTTTCAACACTGTTGCCTTCATTTAGTTTATGTGTGTTCATTGGGTGATTCTTTTCCCAAACTTATAATTGAATCCATCCATATTCATATGTTTACATTGTCATCATGGTTTTTATCATTAGTGCATTGTTTTCTATTCAGTATTAGATTATGAGAGTCATTCCTCATGCATATTTTAGTAAAGTCCTCATGATGTTATACCATAATGCCTACCGACACATGCTACAACAAACCTTAGCTTCAAAAAGTCTATTCAGCAATGGTGACATCAACATCTCTTCAACATCGACATCCTAATTCAATCCCAATCATATCTTAAATAGAGTAATTAACCAAGAAATAATTTCAACATTTATTAGTTCAAATGATCATCTCCCTACTAGTAGGTTGTTCCAATTCGTCATTACCCTATGTGTTAAGTTATCATCATCATCGACTAAGTTTATCATGTTTTTCATAATCAAGGTCCAATGATTATAACTGCATATGGGCAAATCATTGTACATCATCCCACCTACATTTCTCAATTATTATAATCACCTTTGGGTAAATCATTATGTTCTCACCATTTTACTCTTTTTGCCCATATAGGGGCATGTTCTTATCTTGTTTGTCTATCTTAAATAGGGCAGCTCCATCTTCTCAATGATTATAACTGCCTTTGGGAAAATCATTATGTTATCATACCACATTACCACTATCAGGGTACAATGATTATAACCACCTTTGGGAAAACCATTTTACACCATCCCACTTACATTCTCAGTGATTTTGACTAATTTTTTAAAATCATTATGTTTTCACCCCATCATCTTTCCTTTCTTTGGTCCCTTCATTTCACTTCTTATAGAGGGACCATTTACCAACCTATTTGTGTCAATTATTCCCTCAAGGGGGCAAACCATCATACATTTAGTTTATCATCATTATAGTTGTATTCATATAGGACCTTTTCATTATTTGAGAATATTTTACTATGTTTATAGCTTGTAATGCATTCTAAAATAGGGACAAACTATAGACACCTAAATCTAGACACCAATGACCTCCAACCAGGCTTTCGACCAATTTCCACCAAAGTGCACAATTTGGCATAAAAACACTAATGAACATTAAATGAGTTGAAATTGACATATCCAAGTGCCAATTTTGGCCAAGGTATCACTAAATGGGGCAATATAATTTATGGGCCAGCTAACTTTGATTAGATCGTTTCGAGTCAAAATGCCAATTTTACATCTAGGTGCTCTGGATTACTCTTTTCTATCAATTTATTATATGAGATGCATGCCTTTGATATTTGGTGTTGGCAACATCCTAAATGGGATAATGTATCCAATGCATCTAACATTGACTTCCAATTCTAATCCAATCAAATTTTGGATGAATAATAAAGCATTATGATCAATTTGAGTAATTTGTGCATAAAGTGCTTAATCATGATTAAGAGACAATTAATCCAAATCAAGGCCTAATTAATAATTCCATGTAAACTTATTGAAAACTTGTTTTTATAAATGAATATTAAATATCTACATCATTAGGTGACCTCATTTCTTGGGAAGACATCCCTAAGCCATAAATGCCACAAATATTAGGATTATGGGTCTCTCATGCCTCTTTATTACCTTCCATGCCTCATTAATGTCCCTTATTCCAAAGTCATGATGAGGATAATTATGGATTTTAATTACATAATTCAATTAATCTATGACCACACATCTCAATCTTGAGATGGATGATCATGGTTAATTTTGGTCATTCTCAAAAATTTATAAATAGAGGGGCTATGAACATCATTTTTAAGCTTAATTTGTGAAAATTTATAATGTAGGATTGGTTCTAAAAGCTTCATGAAAATTAGTGTTACCATACCAAATTTATTCCAAGCCAAGCCAAGCTAAAGCTAAAGGTGCCAATGAGATATGGAGGAAGCCAAGCTTCCATTGATGAGGACTCATGAGCACAAACTTAGCAAGCCAATCGAAGAATACTCTTGGAGCATCAAGGAAGGTAAGGAACATGTGTTTTCTTAAATTTTAGTTTTGCTTTGTTCATTTGTCTTTCTTCACTAAGCTCACCCTAGTAACTGTGCTCTGTGAATTCGACTCAAGAGAGGATGGTTAGTATGGTGTTAGTTTCAAAATGAAAACAAGATGAAATAAACACATTAATAACATAACATCTCTAGGCCTAAAAACTAGGGAGAGCTTAGTTTAACAAAATCAAATTACAAACATAACTAAAATGCAAGGGGTCAAATACAAGAGTTCCTTTACCTTCCTTGGATGCTCCAAATGCTTTTTGTAGTAGTGGCTTGCTTGGCTTGTGCTCATGAAGTCCTTGGCAATGGAAGCTTGGATACCTCCATATCTCCTTGGCACCTTTGGATTATGGCTTGTCTTGGCTTGGAATCAATTTGGCATGGTAACACTAGTTGCATGAAGCTTTTGGAACCAATCTTGCATTATAACTTTGCAAAAATTAAGCTTAAAAAGGATGTTGTGAGGCCTCCTATTTATAGATTTTTGGATTTGATAAAAATCAACCTAAACCATCCATCTCAAGATTGATATGTGTGGTTGAGGATTAATTAAATTTTTGGAATTAATTTTGTAATTATCCTTATCATGACATTGGAAAAGGGGGCAATTAAGAGGCATGGAGGGCATAAATCCTGATATTTGTGGTATTTATGGCCTAGGGATGTCTTCCCAAAAATGAGGTCACTTCATGATGAAGATATTCAATATTCATTTCTAAAATCAAATATTCAACAAGTTTCCATGGAATTCTTGATTAGGCCTTGATATAGGTTAATTAGCTCTTAAACATGATTAAGCACTTTGTGCATAAATTACTCAAATTGATCAGAATGCCTTGTTATTGGTCCTAAATTCGACTGGATTGTAATTAGAGGGTGTTTTAAGATGCATTGGAACCATATTCCCATTTAGGATGTTACCAATAGAAAATAACAAAATCATGCATCTTTTGTAGAAGATTTGATAGAAAAAAGCAGTCCAGAGCACGTAGGTACAAATTTATCATTTTGACTCAGAATGAACTGATCAAAGTTAACTGGCCCATAAATTGCATTTCCCCATTTAGGGATACCCTAGCTAAAATTAGCCTTTGAATATGTCAGTTTCATATCATTTAGCATGTTTTAGTGTTTTAATCCAAATTGTGTATTTTAAGTGGAAATTGGCCAAAACCCTGATTAGAGGTTATCGGTGGCTAGCTTTAGGTGTTTATAGTTTACTCTTATTTGAGAAATAATTACAAGTTATAAGCACAATAACATTTTCTCAAATAATAAAAAGGTATTCTATGCTTACAATTGCAATGATGATAAACTAACTATATGATGCCCCCTTGAGGGAACGAATGGCACAAGTAGGTCAACAAATGGTCCCTTGAAAAGAAAGAAGAAAAATGAGGGGACCAAAGAAAGGAAATATGATGGGGTGAAAACGTAATGATATTAAAAAAGTAGTCAAAATAATTGATAATATAGGTGGGACAATGTACAATGGTTTACCCAAAGGTGGTTATAAACATTGTACCCTGATAGTGGTAATGTGGTATGATAACACAATGATTTGCCCAAAGATGATTATAATCATTGAGAAAATGGAGCTGCCCTAGTGAAGATAGACAAACAAGATAACATGCCCTATATAGGAAAAAAAAGTAAACTGGTGACAACATAATGATTTGTCCAAAGGTGGTTACAATCATTGAGAAATGCAGATGGGATGATGTGCAATGATTTTCCCATAGGCAGTTATAATAATTGGACCTCAATTATGGAAAAGATAATAACCTTGGCCGAGGATGATGATAACTTAATACAAAAGGTAATGATGAATTGGAACAACTTACTAATAGGGATATGCTCATCTGAACTAATAAAGATTAAAATTCTTTCATGGTTAGTTACTCTATCTAGGATATGATTAGGATGGAATCAGGATGTTAGTGCTAAAGAGATGATACCATTGCTAAATAGACTTCTTAAATTTGAGGTTTGTTGTAGCACGTGTTAGTAGGTATCATGGTATAACATCATGAGGACTTGGCTGAAATATGCATAAGGACTGACTCTCGTAATCCAATACTCAAATAGAAAACAATGCACCAATGATAAAAACCATGATAACAATGTAAACATATGAATATGGATGGATTTGTATAATCTTGCATAAGGAATCACCCAATGAACACACATAAACTGAATTAAAGCAATAATACCAAAAGAAAGAAAACAAACAAACAAACAAACAAACAAAAAAAGCAAAAATAAACAAGCAAACAACACAATAGAAACCTTATGAACATTGCCCCTAGAAAATAGGTGACAAATTAACAAACAAAAAAAAGTGGGGGAATATAATAAAAGGAAGGGGTTGTCTGAGCCATTTCCATATGTACTAGGCAAGTGGATGCTACCTACATAGTTTTGTGGATGTAATATCCAATAAAAAACTTCGAGCCAAATGTAGTTCTCCTAGGGAATGGGAAGAATGTGATAACTAAGGAAAATAAATAGAATGGATGTGATACAAGAATAGGAATGGACTTTAAAAATGGCAAAAGCATGAGAGAAAAAGGTCAAAAAGGATGGAAAAGCTAAATGACAAGTGATTTGCTTGTACCTTAGTAAGAGTTCTCAAAATCTTTAAGGAAAAGAAGTGGTCAATGTTTTTTTAATTTTCTACCAATTTTTCAAATGTTTTTAGAATTATTTTGGAGTGGCTCAACTCAATCAATAATAAAAAGACACTAAATGGTTCAAGCTCATAAAATGGTGTGAGCATTCAAACTAAGGTTGCTCATAAAATGGTGAGAGCATGGTTGAAAGGGTGACTAAGTTGACCTCAAAAAATATTGAGCATTACCTACATAGTCCTAGAGTAGGACCTCAAGTCACTGTAGTTCCACCATTTCAATAGAGAAATTCATCTAGTGCAATAGCCAATTCAAACAAAATAGGCACAGTTGGTAAAAAGACACAGCATGGCATAAGAAGTGGGAAGTTGGTACGTTAAGACTTAGTGTTGTCCCTAGTTTTCCCATAGGTGGTTATAACTAGGACACAACATAAATCAATGGTACTAATTTTCCCAAAGGTGGTTATAATTATCATCAAGATAAGTGGTAAGAAAGAATAACAAATGAAGGATGCAACTACCAAAAATTCTATCACACTATCCCAAAATATGATCTCTATCCACAATTATTGAACCAAATGATGAAAATAATCAGATACCTCAATGTTGAAACTACATAATGAATGACAAAAACCAAGGTCAAATGGGCTAGGATTTAGAACACACTGGGTTGGTAGGTCAAAAATGGAAAGTGGATACAGGAAAGAGAATGAATAAGGGTGGTATGTGTATAAATAAGAATAGTGATAAAATGACATAACTAAAATGGTCATTATAGACAATACACCTTAATGCTCAAGCATAGTACCACTTAAGATGAATAATATTCATTGGTTTTGGAAGTTCATCACCATCTAATGTGGCAAGCCTGTATGCTCCTGATCTATAATCTATGGTGATGACAAAAGGCCCTATCTAGTTTGGTTTAAATTTCCCTGTATGTTTCTTCTTGGTTGTGGTATTCTTTTGGTTTTATTTAAGAACAAGATCACCAAGCTCAAATGTTTTATACTTCACATGCTGATTATAGTGGCCTTTGAGTCAATTTTGATATGCTTAAAGATTATTGAGTACAACTATGTATTTTTCATCAAGTATATTTAGCTCTTGTAGGCAAGCTGCTCGATAGTCATGATCATCTAGAACATGCTTGAAAGAGATGCGTAGTGAAGGCAACTCAACCTCAATGGGAAGGATGGTTTCAATACCATAAAAAGTATGGAGTGGCTCCTATGGGGGTGCAATGATTGGTATGGTATGCCAAAATGGTAGGGAATATTTAGAGGTGAAAATCATGACCGACATCATTGATAATATTTTTGAGAATTTTGACAATAGTTTTATTGAATGCCTCAGCTTGGCCATTACCTTGAGGGTAATATGCTATAGAAAAATGATGTGTGATATTGTATTTAGTACATAGCTAGTCTACATCCTTGTTCTTGAATGATCCTCCATTATCAGATATAATTTCAAAGGGGATACCATAATGGTAGATGAGATGGTTGAAGATGAATTTAGAAATTTGCTTTCCAATCATGTAAGTGAGGGGTATAGCTTCAAATCACTTAGTGAAATATTTAGTGGTGGTAAGGATATGTTTATGGCCATCAAATGAAGTGGGGTTAATCTTCCTAATGAGGTCAAGTCCTGATGTATAAAATGGCCATGGTGTCAACATCAGTTTTAGAGTTTTTGCTGAGGCATGAATCAAATTAGCATGCCATTGACATTTGTCACATTTATTTACATATGCAATGGCATCTATGTCCATTGTGGACTAATAATAACTAGTACATAAGATATTTTTGGATAGGACTACCCCTCTATAATGGGCTCCACATACTCCTTTGTGAACTTCTCTTAACTCTAGCATAAACTCTATCGATGTTAAACAACAAAGCAGAGTTCCGTCAAAACTATGATGGTAAAGGGTGAATCTAAGTACAGTATAATGAGCAAAATGATGAATGAAGGATTTGGTTTTTTTTCAAGATAGGTTAGGTGGTAGAACTTGGTCATGAAGGTAGTTATAAAGGTTTGAGTACCATATAGAATTAGGACCAATAATATCACAAATCATAGCAATAGTTAATGGTTCATGAGCTGGTATTGATAAATTTTTGATGAGGAACTGATACTCTCTAGCTTTATCTATTTGTCAAATTAGAGAGCCAATAGTAGCCATGACATTTATAGTTCTGTTAATAGCCCTTAGTATGTGCTCATACTGAATGTTGGCAATTTGTTGCTTAAGAGTGTCGACCATGGCTTTATATGGAACTAGCTTGTCATCTTTGGTCTGAAAATGATCTGTAACCTGATTGATGATTAACTAAGAATCACCATAAAATTAGAGATAAGATATATTCCACTGCACTACTTGTTGAAGTCCTATAATAAGTGCTTCATACTCGGCCATGTTATTTATACAAGGAAAGTTGATTCTAAATGATTTAGGGATTAGATCCCCTTATGGTGTTATAAATAATAGGCCTACCTCTAATCCATGCGCAGTGAATGAAGAATCAAAATATAGCTTTGAGGGATATTCCTCAAGGGGTGTGTTTATGATGGTCATGATAGATTCATCAATAAATTAAAACTTGATTGATTGTGTGCCCATAGGAGGTGCTTCAACAAGTTGATTTGCAAGAATTTGTCCCTTGATTGCTTTTTGATTGACATACTCTATGTTAAATCAATTGATAAGCATGATCCATTTAGACATTCTACTTTGAAAATATATTTTAGATAGTAGATACTTGAGTGGATCTACTTTTGAAATGACCATAGTTTTATTATTTAACATGTAATGATGTAGTTTCTGAGTTGTGAAAACTATGGCTAGACAAGCTTTTTCAATAAGTGCATAGTTATGTTCATATGTAATCAGGGTATGACTTAAGTAATATACAACATGTTCCTTTCCTTTATCATCATGTTGAGCTAGGAGTTCCCCTAGAGCATGGTCGATAGCTGATAGATATTAAAAAAATGACTTTCCTAGCATAAGAGGTAATAAAATAGGTAGATTGACAAGATAATCTTTGAGCTATTAAAAAGCTGCTTGGCAATGATCATCCCGGTGAAATACAAATCCTTTCTTCAAAAGGTGTGTAAATGGATGGCACTTGTTTTCTAACTGAGAGATGAAGTGTCGGATTGATTGGATCTTACCCTACAAACTATGGAGTTGCTTTAAATTTATTGGTAGTGACATCTTGGTTATAGCATAGACTTTAGCCATATCAACTTCAATACCTCAAAGAGACATGATGAAGCCAATTAATTTCCCTGAAGTTACACCAAAAACACATTTCTTTAGATTTAATCTAAATTTTTACTCTCATAGTCTTACAAATATCTTTTGTAGCATTGTTGGATGGTCAGCCTTGGTCTTGGATTTTTCCTAATACGTCATCACCATAGTCTTCAATAATATTGTGCATCGTATCATGGAATATGATATTCATGGCCCTTTGATATGTATCTTCAATATTATTAATTCCAAATGACATCACCTAATAATAAAATGTTCCCCATGGAGTGGTGAACTCTATTTTATGCTGATCTTCTTGTGTTATTTTGATCTGATTGTATCCTAAAAAGCCATCCATGAGTGAAAGCATTTCATCACATGTTGTGAAATCAATGATCATGTCGATATTAGGTAAGGTAAAATAATATTTAGGATAAGCTTTATTGATGTCTCAAAAATTAGTACAAATTCTAATCCTTCAGGGTTTTTACTAATAGATACAACATTAGAGATCCATTCAGAGTAGTCAATAGATTAGATACATCCTACTTATAAGAGTTTATCCAACTCTTTCTTTACCAATATAGCAATGCAAGGATGCATCATACATAGATTTTGTTTTAGTAGTTTGGCATCAAGATTAACCATAAGGTTGTGAAAAACCAAGGTGGGGTTGAAACCTAGCATGTTAGAATAGGCCCATGCAAAAATATCTATAAATTCTCTCAATAGAGTTGTAAATACGTCACATTATTTTTTAGTGAGAGACACTCCTAATTTTATCCATTTTAGGTCTAATGGAGTTCCAATATTTACCTCTATTATATCTTTGAATAGAAGGGCTAACCATCTTCTAAGATAGTAGGCATTGACTTGAACTGTTAGACTATGTCAACGTCCTCTATTAGGACTTGCTCTTCAACTTCTCCTAGGCATGATGAATTTGAATCCCTTAATGGGAGATCTAGCCATGTAACAAAAATAGTTAAAAATTCTTGGAGAATTTGATCAAATACTTGTTTTTTCTCAAAACTAAGCTTAGATCCAATGACATGTTCATCATTGGTGGTCTCCTAGTCTAAATTTGAAGAAGAATGAACACCCCCATCTAATGGCACCTAAAATAGGTTTTCACCACTAGACTAGCCTTTATCTTTACTTTTTCCTTGGTTAGAAATCTCCTCAAAGAGGTTTTCACTTTAGGACATCAATGTTTTACTTATTTATTTTTGGCTAAGGGTGTTCACTTACTCTCTAAAATAGGCTACAGGATCCAACGTGATTGAGAATCCTGATTTGTGATATCCCAACAGAATGTTGTCTCTAAGGTCTAAGAAATCATAAAATGCTTCATCATTTTGGAACTCATCAATCAATAGATTGGATTCTTGTTGGTCCCAATCTATCAGTTGGGGATAATATAAAGGCAATGGGTTGCAATGAATGGCCAAGGTAAAGGTACAAATGGCATTATTATCAAATAGGTTAGTTTCAACTAGGTTATCAAAGGTAAGGCTATGATTAGACTCTACTTTACTATTGGAATCATCATCAATTTTCATTGGTGATAGAGTTTGAATAAGATATGTGGGGTCAACCCTAGGCAGTTTAAATCCATGTCCATAAGGTCTTTATTACTTAGTCATGGAAATTGGCTTGATGGTTCCTTGCTAACTTAGTCTGAGGCCTCTTCCTTTATAATTGTGATGCTCCATAATCCTATTGGGAATAAGATACTTTGAATTTTTATAACAATTAGCTTGGTTTTCATTGTATAACCATGATTCATCCCCTTTAAGAGGGCCAGGTCCTAGGCTAGATGCTGCTATAAATTTGGTACGTCCCTTATCTTTGTTCTTTCATTGCCAATACATATGTGGGATGACCTTAAGTCACCCAAAGGTTTTTAGATTTTGAGGAAGATTGAAAATATGAAATGTATCATGGGTCACATATTCTCCTAGTCCATTATCTAAAATGGTGAGATAATTAGAAGCTTCAGGAGGTGCCATGTGGGAAAGGAAATCCAAGATATTAAGATGTATGTAATGATCTGATGAAGGATCAATAAGTATAGATTTTCCTCTATCCTAATTAGAACTTGGATTCATACTATACTGATAATTATAGCTTTGAAACTCAGCCTCAAGATGCTTGTAGTGTTTATATAGGTGTAAATCTCTTGGAATAATCACCTCCATCCATGAGTGGGGAAACTTGATACATTAGTGTAGTGTTGACAAGATTGCATGAATCTCATGTAACTAAAGCCTACCTAGAAGCATGTTGTATGATAACTCAAGATCCAACACATGGCAAAGTGTATCATGGGTTAAAGGCCCAATGATAATTGGAAAACTAATGGTGCCTTGCAATTCTCTTTCCTGATTATCATAGGCTTTGATAGTTATTATTTCTAGTTGGAGATCTATCATTGTGTACCCAAGAAGCTTGATGAGCTTTAGAGACACTATGTTGAGGCCAGATACATTGTCTATAAGGACACATTTCACTATATAACATCTGATACAAACCTCAATGTATAATGGGTTATTATGGAGCGGGCCAAGGGAAGACATATCACTTTGGTTGAATGTGACTTATTGGACTGGAGCTAGGTGTCCAACCAAAGCTTGAAAGTTATCAAGGGATATGTCACTATGAATAGTAGATTGGGTCAAAAACTCATTCAAGATGCTTTTATGGATTATTAACATCCAAAACAAATTTAAAATAGAAATTTGTGCTAGTGTCTTCTACAATTATTCCACAATATTAAACTTCTTATCTTGGTCAGTAGTAAATGGTTTATTTTGAGGCTGAATGGTTGGTTAGATGATAGGCAAAGTGGTAGATGGTTGTGGGCCTAGGATAATACTCTTCAACCTCTAAGTTGTGATTACACAATCAAGATTAAGTACTAGACCATTATCTCTAATTGATGTTGGGAATGATGTGGGATGAGACATGACAAGTCTCGATTGCTAGTGCACTTGCATGTGGTCACGTGGTAAGAATGAGTTATCACTATAAGATCCAAAGAAGATGTCCTAGTTTGTTGGTTTGCTCGTATGCACTCCCAAGTCAAAGAAGGATTATCCATGTGATTTGGTTGAATATTTTTGTTTAGCAATGGTCTAGGATGATTAGTGTGTGGTCTAGGATTAATGGAGATGGTATTAATGCTACCCCCTATAATATGACCTATAAACCTATTGTAGTCATGTGCAACTGCATGGTAGGTTTGTTGGTTGTTACCATTCTAACCTTAGTTTTGTCCATTATTCTATCATTATGAGTTTTACTACTAATTTTATTGGTTCCTTTTGGTTTGGCCTTTGATTTTGATACTATTAATTTTATTTTTACACTGGCCATTATTGTTATTATTGATTATTCTACTGTTGTTGATTGTTATGTCAAGGAAAATGGTATTGATAGATCCCAAGAGTTTGATTGGAAGTGGAAGCACCATTATCCAATTTTATCTCCCCATTTTCCAACATATTCTTGATTAAATGCTTGATTTGGACACATCTTCGTAGATTATTCCCATTGACCTGATGATAGTCACAAAATTATTTTTTTGTGGTACCAATCAGGATAAGGAATGCCTTGGGGATAATGTTTTAGTATGGGCCAACTAATCAGATTAACAGTAGCAAGCTTGTAAAATATAGAATCAATAGGTTCTCCTAGGTCACTAAAGACATGATGTGTAGGCATGTTTCTTTTAGGAGGAAGGGTTTGTAATGGTAAGGGTTGTTGTATTTATTGTGCAAGTCTTGGTTATTGCACTTGCAACATTAGATGGAGAGGTTGCTATGTAGGAGTAAGCTAAAAAGGTGGTGTAGATGATGTTTTCATCATTTGTACATGATGATATTTGGTTACTACATTTACCACAACATGCTTATTATGGTTGAATTACTTTAGTCTTTCATGGTTATTGGCCTGCAACAGTTGTGATGCTTGCACTTGGATTGGATGTTGATCATTTTTGTGATTAATAGCTTGATTTTGATTAGTTTAATTAAGCTTGATGAATCCTTTATTTATGAGTGCTCTCTCGTTCAACAAACCTCTATCAATGATCTCTTTGAACATATGCACACATTGTAATTCCATATGATAAGCTATCTCACTATGCAAATTTTTGGTAAACATAGTGGTTAATTATTTATCTAGTAAACTATGGGTCAAATAGCTTGCAAGGGCTCTTCATCACTGTAAATAACTCACAAAACTCTCCCCAACTTTTTTCTTTACTTGTGTCAAGTCCACTAATGAAATATCATGCTTGAGATTATAGGGAAAATGTTGCACAAATTTATCAAAAAGATCATCAAAGTATGTTACTAAATTCTTGGGAAACTTTAAAAACCACTAAAAGGCTTATGCAGCCAAGATCCTTGGAAACAATAACAAAAGGTATATGTTTCTATTGCCACTGGTTGACATGTGACAAAGAATTCAGTCAAATGAGCCTTAAGATCACCTTTCCCTTTATATTTATTACATTTTGATGGTTCATATCTTGGAGGGAATGGTATCTGTAAATACTCCATATTGAATGGATAGGAACATAACTCATCCAATTTGATTTTTTTGGTTTACTTCCCAGGTTGAATGGCAATAATTACATCTTTTATCTATTGCAATTCTTGGGATAGGAAACTAGAAGGGATATTGGTTTGAGGGAGAATGTTGGTTTGGATAAATGGCTAAGAGGTCACAAGTGGGACACTTTGACTAGGGTATAATGGAGAGACCAATTGAGGTATATTGTCTTGGTTGGAGAATGGAATATGAATACTCATACGTGGAGTGGGATGTACTTGAAATTGCATATTTGGTTACATGATATTCTGGTCTAGGTTGGTGATAAAGGTTTGAGCTGGGGGATTATATGGTTGGGATAGAGGGATATAATTATATTGTGCCTACTATGGTTGAAAAGGGACATGTTACTGACTAATCAAACCTTATTGATGAGTGGGAACTTGTGGACCAACACCCTGTCTTTGGATTTGTGACACATTTTGAACCAATGGTTTTTTAGTAGGTACTTAAGAAACATGGGGACCTCTTTGTTGTATGAATCCTTGTGAGGAATTGAAAGTAGGTTGTAGATTTGACATCTTTCATTCAAAAATATTTACATATTGTTGACTAGTCATTGCTTGGTTTTAGACTAGCATATTAGTCTATGATTGAAAGGTATGTTCATTGTTACCTAGCAGGGTGGAATATTTGTTGCCCCTAATTGAGGTGGCAATGTATTCATGATTTGTTACATTGATACACTAGACTTTATCTATTGTTGTGGAATACTACTTGCTACCTATTGAGGGGGAGTAGGATTTGTCACATTCTATCATTAAGGTGTGATATTGGCTATTATTTAATTACCTAACCCCATAGGTTGTAAAATTAAGGAAGCATTTGGTTGAGGTTGGGGTGTAAAAACTCCTATCCCTTGGTATGATGACCTATTCATAGGATTAACTATAGTCACATGTTGTTGGCTAGTTGTTTACGTATTAGTACCACTTTGATTAGGACTAGACATTGTTTGCACATTATCTACTATGTTTGGCTCACTATTTAGTGTAGAGGCCAAAGACACTTCTTCAATAATGGGCATATGCATTAGGTTATCTATTGAAGCAGTTTGTACAAATGGGTCATAATTTAGATTCTCTTGTCCATTTAACTCTATCATCACTCCTATTGAAGGAACTAGGTCAATGAGAGGCTTACTTACCATGTTTATCTAATTAAAATCATGTGCTAAATTTAGGTAGGCTTGATATGCTATTTTTATTTGGTTAAAGTGATATTCCATGATTTTATGCCTCGATTGGATATATTAGGGTCTTGATACATTATTTGGACTAAATCCATAGGATTACTAGAAGAATCCTATTGATCATAAATGATATTATGGGGCACTCTTAATAGACTTGGTAAATTTCTATGGGGGAAGTCTGCTAGAAACTTGGCCCCTACCTCAATGGCTCTAACCAAAATCTCATCTTTATTCTCTAAAAAATGTCGCTCAAACAAAAATGGATCATACATGGAATCCATATTAGTATAATATGACTATTGAAGTAATAGCTTATCCATTGTAAGTATTGTATAGTTTATTCTTGGTCTTGTTCTATGCAAGGTGGTGTGTTAACTAGTTAATTAGCGAATGGATCTTGGCTTTGTGCCCCTAATTGAGTATTATAAGAGGGATAAGAATCCATCTCATAAGAAATGTTATTTGCATAGGGGTCTTACACCATTTCTTCTTATGTAACTACATTACTAATCCCTAGATTATACATGAGTCCACAATGAGTGTAGGAATACATGTTGGGATCCATAGTCAATGATTTGTGATAAAAGGTCAAAGAGTTCTACAAACTCTAAAAATGATAGAATCTAAAACAAATGATGCCTTCAACCTTGTCTAGAATTGTCAAAAGGATAACAAAGTTTATGCAAAACCTTGTGAGGAAATAAGCTAGCATAAAGTATCTAACATTTCACCATTCACACAAAGGTAAGCAAGTAAATAGACTAAAAAATCAAAATACCAAACTCTAAGGTCAAAGTGTTTCAAATCAGTCTAATCTAGGAATGTAAAAGTTGATAGGTCTTTTGGCCAATTATGACATCAAAATCTAGGCTCAAACAAGGCATGTTTAAGACTCTTGGCCAAACAACGTCAAAAGCTAGACTTTGAAAATAGATGAAAATTTTAATCTAACAGATTTGAAACACTTATAACAAACACTAGGCATTCGATTCCTGGACATGAAATTGGTCAAATAGGTATAAGGTATGAAACAAAAGGCACTTTAACCATATTTTATTTTCTCACAAAAATTGGTATAAAACTTGGTTCTATTGACAAACAAGCTAGACAAAGGTGATCAGTATAAATGTTTTAGACAAAAGATCACAAGAGTACACTCATATTTCTCTAAAAAGGCAGGAACAAATTTGAAACTCTATGCAAGAAGGTCTATGAAATAATATTTTAAATGTTTTGGGTAGTGTAACAATGTTATACTACCCAAAAAAGTGTGACAAAAAGGTTTGTTTCAAAAAATATCTAAGGTAAAGACATTTTCCATTATTTTGACAACATAAC
Source organism: Torreya grandis (assembly GCA_037957365.1). Taxonomy (NCBI): domain Eukaryota; kingdom Viridiplantae; phylum Streptophyta; class Pinopsida; order Cupressales; family Taxaceae; genus Torreya; species Torreya grandis. Next base: position 2,164,953 of record JARHVA010002257.1, on the reverse strand, counting down.
ACTACCTTTCTTAACTCAAATGTTGTGGTTTATAGACTTAAAGTGTAAGTGTTTAGCATAAAATGGCTTAAGTTTATCAAGTGATGATAATAATTATGAGTCTTAAATGACCTTCAACCCAAATTAGACATTAAACCTAAGTTCCCTCAAGTTTAGTGTAAATGGCGAACCCACTTAACACATCAACCCTATGAACTTGTAAAGGTGTAATTCTGAATTTGGATTATAAGTGAAGGACTTAAACAACATTGGTAAATGTCTAGACTCAATTGGGTAGCATAACTATGCCAAAGTGGATGATATGACTCTCAAAATTTTAGTGAATTTGGAACAAGGCAAATGGATGATCTCACGTGGGTAGCATAACACCTCTTTATTCAAAGGAAAATTTAGACTATGTGTTTGGTTTTGAATTTATTTGTTTACACCAAGTTTTGACTCCAAACAAGATCTTAATCTAGGATAAGACTAACTAATTAACCATTCTTTGATCCTAAGCTGACAAGGTTGCTTGGTATTATTAGAATCCATCAATTTACATCATTTGAGAGGATTTCAAGTGTTCATCTAAAAGTAAATGTGCATTATATATTAGGGTTTTTACACCCCCCCCTTCTCTCAAATGACAGTACCATGACACAGACCTTGAGGTGCACCTTGTAGCAACAATACTTTCATGGAAAGTGGGGATTTGTCTAAGATCTATTTTTTTTTTCAAATGATCTATGGGAATCAATTAAACAATGACTTTCATGCCAAACAATGCAAAAGAAAAGTATGGATTTTAGGTCCATATCACTTGGCTTGTTGTAAAAATGTCTAGTCCTTTTTGTAACCACTACATCCTACTATTTGTTCAGTGTAGTGTGATGTCCAAAGTTCCACTACATCTCGTGTGCAACTCTAAAGGATCCAAATGAATTCAATGCTAGGAGATGAAACCCTAGGTTAAATCTTTCCTAAAGAACTTGGGGGAGGTGATGAAGTCCCCCTCATAAGACAAGATGCATAAAATAAAGAAAACATGAAAGTCAAAAGACTTTAGGGTCATTTTCAAGGTCACCCAAACTTTGATGAGTTTTTAGGGAGTGATTTAATTGACTTTGTTTCTAAGCCTTGGACTAGGCTACTTGTAATAGGAATGGCACTTTTTATTCCAAGCTTCCCTATAGGGGACAAATGGAAGAGCATACATGCAGCATTCCTCTTTTTTCCAAACAAAAATCTAACTAAGAAACTATTTCAAACAAAATTTGACAAGTGTGTTCAATTTTGAGCCCAAAAGGAAAGATTTGGTGGTGTTTATTTGATCCCTTGGTTTTAGTTGTAAACTTTGAAAACCTTCACCAAAAAAATCTAAAAATTCTTTGTTAAACACCAAAACAAGGTTCCTAATCAAATTTTAATCATGCAAAGGTGATTTAAACATGTTTTGAGAACATTTTAAACTTGATCCTATAGCAAAATTACTAGCATGTCTTTTAGATTTGAAGCTCTTTTGAGTTTTAAACAACAATCTTTTGAAAATTATCTCTCATGTCTATGTTTTTTGAAAAAAATAGTGATCAACATCGGCTAATACCACTGACATCAGTTACAACCAACTGAGATCTAACCGATGTTAGTTTTGTTGATCGACATTGGTTAGGTTAGGTAATCAATGTTGGTATTTCTGCCAACATCAGTTACTATGTAAAAACAATTGCAAAAGGATCTCCTTCATGTGTAGAATGCATCTTGTCCCATCAGGTATGCCATTATATACTCTAGGAATTTGACTCAAGAGAGGATGGTTAGTATGGCATTAGTTCCAAAATGAAAACAAGATGAAATAAACAGACTAATATCATAACATATCTAGGCCTAGACACTATGGAGAGCTTAGTTTAACAAAATAAAATGAAAAACACAACTAAAAATCAAGGGATCAAATACAAGAGTTCCTTCACCTTCCTTGGATGCTCTAAATTCCTTTTGTAGTAGTGGCTTGCTTGGCTTGTGCTCATGAAGTCCTTGGCAATGGAAGCTTGGCTACCTCCATCTCTCCTTGAAACCTTTGGCTTGTGGCTTGGCTTGGATTGGAATCAATTTGGCATGGTAACACTAGTTTCATGAAGCTTTTGGAGCCAATCCTTCATTATAACTTTGAACAAATTAAGCTTAGAGATGATGTTGTGAGGCCTCCTATTTATAGATTTTTGGATTTGATCAGAATCAACCTCAACCCTCCATCTCAAGATTGATATGTGTGATTAAGGATTAATTAAATTTTTAGAATTAAGTTTGTAATTATCCTCATCATGACATTAGAAGAAGGGGCAATTAAGAGGCATGGAGGGCATGAATCCTAATATTTATGGTATTTATGGCCTAGGGATGTCTTCCCAAGAAATGAGGTCACTTGATGATGCATATATTCAATATTCATTTCTAAAATCAAATATTCAACAAGTTTCCATAGAATTCTTGATTAGGCCTTGATTTGGGTTTATTAGCTCTTAAACATGATTAAGCACTTTGTGCATAAATTACTCAAATTGATCAGAATGCCTTGTTATTGGTCCTAATTTTTATTAGATTAAAATTGGAAGGCATTTTTAGATGCTTTAGAACCATATTCCCATTTAAGATTTTACCAACAACAAATAGCAAAGGCACATATCTTGTGTAGAATATTTGATAAGAAAGAACAATCTAGAGCATGCAGGTGTAAATTTGTCATTTTGACTCAGAATGAACTGATCAAAGTTAACTAGCCCATAAATTGCATTGCCCCATTTAGGGATACCCTAGCCAAAATTGTCATTTGAATATGTTAGTTTCACATCATTTATCATGTTTTAATGTTTTAGGCCAAATTGTGCATTTTGGGTGGAAATTGGCCAAAATCCTGATTGGAGGTTATTGGTGGTCAGTTTTAGGTGTCTATAGTAACTAGGAATGAAGATGTTAGTTTAGTGTGTTTTTGATTTCATTCACTAACACAATACTAATCTCCTCTTCTTAATCAAATTTCTAGATCACACACAACTTATATATGCATCTAAAAGACTTCTCCACAAGACAAGATCTATATCTCCAAAGAAAGAATTGAAACCCTAATCTATTCTCCTCAATTAGAATGGTGGATAAATAGATGTGCAATATATTATTATTCTTCTTCTCTTCCTCATAAATTATGGAAATGGATGTGTATATATAGTTGAATGTAACCCTAAACCTTTTCAAAGGTTTAACTGATAGGGTCAGCCTAATTGACTCTATATCCTTATTGATAAAAACAAATTAAGTCTTGGTCTAGATTATCTAGGGGCCATCCTATATCCTTAACGTGTTTTATCAATTTGAGTATAGGGTCAATGGGGCTAACAGTGTAATGTAAACCATCAAAAAGAGTTTTAGGGTTATGAAGGGGATAATGAAGGAGGTAAAAGATTGAATGGGGGTGAAAGAGAGGAGACAAGGCTTAGTAAAATGTTTTAGGAGATGGTTTTGTAGATAACAAGTGGTGGTATAGGGGACACCAATCCTTCAAAGTACCAATGTTCTACCCACTCTTTTTTTGATGCACCCTTTAAGGTGTGCACTCAAAGAGATTAAGACTCAACATGTTCTTGCAAGAGAGAAATATTCAATAATTTATAAAGTTTGAAAATATTATGTGTATACATATTCCCCACTCAAATCTCATCACATATCACATAGGTGTAATAGGGGATGGTGCTTCAGGAAAAGAAGATAATAAAACACAACATTGAAGTTGAATAAATTATAGTAAGATGCAAGTAAGATAAATGAAAGGATTGAATTGAAAAATGAGTACCTTTACTTACCTTAGTGTTGTAGATAAGCAATGAAGTGCAAGAAATGTGAAGATGTCCAATGTAGGTAACAATAGGCAAACTTATAGGAGTTAGTATAAAAAGAGAAATTTTGATTTTTTTGTAAATTTTACATGTAATAACATCTCTATGATGTTAGGATTTTGTAACATCTTATGGTTCAAAAAAAGAGATAGTAAAAACAAAGATATGATAAAAAAATAAAATATGGTGGTAAATAATTGGTAGGTAAATAAATTTTGAACAGTAAATATAAATAGGGTAAAAACAATTCATTTGTAATTTTTACTATTCTAAGAAAACAAAGCTCTAAGAGATCCAATTTGAGATTAGAGAGTCACCATGGTGAGGAGATGAAAACTAATATAGGGAGGATGCCTGATGACCATAGTGAGTGTAGCATAGGTAAGTAATTATGAATTTCAAATTTGTGAGTAATTTTATTTAAAATGGAGCTAGATACATAAAATTGATTGGTAGATAAAATATATACACTAAAACAGACCCTATGAAATTTTTAGGTAGACTAGGTGTACCAGGTAGAAAGAATTTAGACCAATAATTGCCTTAAGCATTTATGGTAAATGGTCAAAAATTCAACATAATGAAAGAAAAAAATAAACCTAGTGACTCAATTTGTAAGGTGAGCATAAAGTAGGGGGATGAGTGCATAGTAGTGGGCCAACATAATATAGCTAAGGGTAGTTGACTATGTAGAAGTTGGCCAATGTAGTCTTAAAATAATAGAGGGTTGACTATGTACCAGAGGGCCAATATAGTTGGGTAAAAAGTGGCTCATATAGTTTGTAAAAGAGAGTATATTATTTACCACAATAATGATATCGTATGCTAGAGGAAGGAAAAGGGTTGATTTAGTATTAAATATGTCGATTTAGTTGGAAAGCTAAAGGGACGATTTAGTATTAAATGTGTTGATGTTATGAAACATGATAGGTACATGGTCTATTTAGTATCATATGGTTTGGTTGTGTAAAAAAATAAAAAAACATAGAAAACTAAATCAAACCAGTTGATTAAGTAGTTAATTTGTGAATGTTTAAGAATGTATTGTAATTATTTATGACATGGAGATCTAATACATATTTTTTTGTTTGATATTTTTTAGAGATGTTAGAGATATTAGTTCCTAATAGATACATCATGGCTACTACATTTTAAGGATCATTTGAGTGATGTTGATAGAGCTCGACTGGTCACCTTAAGCTTCGGTGACATCATGGAGATGAGATGGATTTTGTTAAGTGTTGATATCATTATCATGTTCCTAAGATCATAAGAATAATTGATCAACACTTTTTGATGGGGTGTGTATGGGGACACTATTGATATGGGTATCACTTTGGAGGATGTCCATGTATTTTTTAGACTTTTGATAGGTGGGACACTAACGATTATAGACACACCAGAGGATTTGGATGAGAGACGAGCATTAGCCCAATGGGATACATGCTCAAATAGGATTCACCCTAGGTTGAGGGTGAGTTTGTTTGACATTTATATTGAAACCATTCTAGATATCTGGAAGGTGATGATAGGACTTGTGATAGCAAGAGTGTTGTGTCACAAGTCAGATGATAAGGTACTACTATATGTGACAACCTTGTGTTAGTCCACATTAGAGTAGGGAACACTCTATGATTTTGAGGTCTCAATTTGGGTCCAAATTATGAATGTTATGTATGGTATGTTGTATAAATGGTAAAATAATATGGTACCTATGGTTTTATTGAATACATGGATATGTAAGAGGTTACCCATATATCAACCAATCAGGTTACCCCATGTGGTTGATAATAGGTTGCTTCAGGTCATGAGGTGGAGATAGTACCATTTAGTGTAATCCATGCCCCATGTTCCAATGTAATAGACTATCACATGAAGGGAGATCATGTGGTATATTTACGTGCACATAGTTAATATATGGACTAGTTGGTCAACGGTTATGATAGGGTTGACACTGGTGTAGATTATAGGCCACTACACATCCTGGGTGTAACCACATCTAGTGGAAAAATTACCAAGATATTTTGGACTTACCCATTTAGCATCCCATATATTAGTTCCTTATTATTAGGTAAAACATTATAGAGAGCCAAGAGGGAAGGGAGGTGGAGGGGTACCTATAGAGATATTGGTGATTAGGCTATAATGTGCTAGACTATGGATTATTTGAGCATGACATCAGGGGGAAGTGGAGCTAGGAGGGGGAGATGTAATGGATGTGGATTCATGTGCATAATAGGAAAAAAAAGGTAGTAGTGACCATCACATCCTCATAAAATATGGAGGCACTATCGGTGTAAGGAGATACAGGCATAAGCTACTATATAGGGGGACCCAACAACTACTTTAGGACATAGTTGGTCTATAGAGGCACCCCTAAGGAGAGGATTGTCACATGATCAATTGGTGAATCTTGGGTTTACATTGGTGTGGAAGCATCCTATAGATGAGGTTCTCAATGAGAAATTGGATGGAGAGATCGTGATTGGTGACACCAATACTGGTGATCAATGTTTTAATTTTGATTTAAGTTTTTGATATAGGATACTAGTTATATTATGATTATGATATATAGATGTTTTGAGATATATCTAATCTGATGCCTATCTATTTTTGGTTTTGTAGATCTTATGATAGAGGAGATTAGATGGAGATCTCTATTTATGGTTGTGCACCATGACATTTTGGATAGGGTGTTGGCACGGTACAACCCCACCACATTAGATGATCTTGTGAGTTTGTCTACCCTATCTCAAGCAAGTTGGTTTAGACTTGTTTGAGAGGGTGTAAGGTAATTATAGGCATGTGGTGATGGGGTAAAACCATTGAAAAGGGTTGGATAGGGAGAGGCATACGCCTGGCAGGCCCTAATACATGAGAGAGTTGTATACATGGAAACCACTATCCAGCTTTGATAGGTACAAACCCAAGTGGATAATCTATAGCGATAGGTGGCTATCTTGATATCCTAGACTACCTCTTTAAAATTTACTATTTAGAGGGGACATTTATAGTCATTTATGGGTAGTGTGGCTAGGACACAAGATATAAAGGATGGAGCCTAGTCATAGAGATAGAACTATTGTATTTTGTATTTTGTATAAAACACATAATGATATATAGATATTTATTTTGACATTTTTATCTTATGATTTTTTCTTGGATGTGGATGCTGATGCATGGATATATTTATTTTTAGCACATATATTTATATTTTGTTGTATATGCTATGGAAAATATGAGATCAATTTTTTCTTTTCTAACATTACGTGATACACATGCATGGTTAAAAAGAAAAGGGGGAAAATGGCTTGGAAAGGTATAAGTAATCAAAAACAAATGTAATACACACTATATCATGATGGTAAATGTGTAATAATAAAATATTACTAAATATAATAAAACAAAAATGGTAAAAAGGGTAACAAATGTTTTAAAACAATGTAAAATATTTTCACCAAGTTAAAATAAATAAAAATCACACTATATCATTTTGGGAAGTATGAAAATATTGTAATAAAATGGAAAGCACATGAAAAACCAATGGTATAAATACAAAATTGTTGGTGTAGGCCTTTTTACCATTGGGTTTTGACTACACATTTCATTCTAATTGTTTAGGGTCCTAGAGGCCATTTAGGTTATTTAGGTTGGTTATTAAAAATTTATGACATCATCCTAATGTCATCATACACACATGAATGCATGGGGTAAGGTAGTGGGTCGATGGAGTCTCCCTTACACTTGGTCCCCTTAGTGCTTGAAAAACTAAGGCCTCCAACCCACTAATGTTCCCCTAGTGCCTTCTCCACCCATAGTGGTAGGGCCCATACACTCAAGTTGTCTGGTGAGTCACCAGTCCACTCAACCAACCTATAAATGGTTTGTTCTCCTTTGTATTTAATGTGGAGTGTAATGGAAGGTTTTCTTTTAACTCTAATATCTTTGTGAAATATTCTTGCTTGTTATTTTCATTTGATTTCCACTTCATTGTGGTATACACTTTCTTGACTCATGTGATCACACAATAATGTGCATTCATTGATATAGAGATCTTGACAAATTCTTACATGGTATCAAAGTGTCAATCCATGTTCATAATTATTTAGTTTATTTTGTTGTTTAGTTTCTTTTTGAAATATAGATATTATCTCCATATATTGTGAGGCAATTTTTAGTAGGTTTCAAAAAAATTTGGGGGTATTTTTCAAAATCTCAAAAACCTTTTGAATGACCAAAAAAATTGTAGGGGTATTTTTTTAACCAAATCTAGGTATTGCTGGTATAGTCTGGTGGTGGTATTGGAATGTTTGTTGGTTACAAGGGTTTCAATAATCTATGGCCTACATGTGAAGCTTTTAGCTTATGTCCTGCTATATCCATTCAAAGGATTTATTTATTGGTTTGAGTTATTGAAATAGCAGTCCCCAATGGGTCGCCATTACCTTCCATGGCCTAATTGGTGGTGCATTCAAGCCTCACAAACTATGTTTTTGGTTTCTCATGACATAATATTTGCCATATACCTTGTGTCTTCCTTAGGTCAAGATATTGAGCTTGCATATCATAGGATAAAACATTTATGAGTGGTTTGAAATGGTGGTAGAGAATATAGCTTGATTCACTAATTCACCAACACCATTTGATTTGTTTGGATCACCATAATTGAGATCTGAGTATTTTTATAGCATGTTAGTTTATCCCTATTATTTAGAGACATTTATTGGCCTCCCTCAAGTGTTAACCACTCCTCTCTACTTATGCATTATTCCAAGTGCCAAATCTCTAGTTATTTTCTCTTAAAATCATTAGATTGCTCCTGTGTAAAAGAAAATGGTGGTATTGCTCTTGATGATGCTCAATTGGAATATAAAAAGAGGTCATTTAGACAACACAAGATGTGGTCTAATTTTTTTTTATCAAACCTAGTGCTACATCCTCCCTTGTTGAGCTTCTCCTCTCTAATCATGGATTTACTTCCTCTCTCCCATGGTGGTGTTTTTCCTTTCTCTTTGCTAAGTCAAAAACCCTAAAGTTTGCCCTAAACATGTTTTGGAAAATATGCTATTTCTAATCTTTCTAAATAGATTTTTTTAATTTCTAAAATCATTAAAAAATAAAAAACATGTTTTAATATTTATAAAATAGATTTAATTTTTAATTAAAACACCTTTAAATAAGCCTTTTCCTATAAAAATCACATAGGGGTGTATGGATGGGGTTTTTTATAACATTAGTTGACCTGAAGAGGTCCATAATTTGATTCTAGTTCTAATGAGTGGATAGAAGGCTACCTTACCCTTTGTTTGGTCAAGATTTTTAAATTTTTAGTGTAGATTTAATTAAAATAGGATATTAATAATGGAAAATGTTATTAGCCATAATTTTTACTTGGTAACTCAGATTTGAGTGTCACTTTTTGAAAAAGTGATTTATTTTTCACTCACATTCCATTGATTCTATTTTTATTATAAATTCACTAAAGTTATAAGTGCCATAATAAGGGGGGTTGCATGTGCTATGGGCCCTAATACTTTTTACATTGTTCTTCATGTACCAATTTCTCACACATGGATGCATTTTTGGTAGTGTTAGACATACCCATTATGAGTGTACATTATCCCTCATCTCTCCAACAATAATTGCTCACTTGGATTCATTCTTGGTTGTGTCCAATGTCTTATTCATGAGTGTACTTTAGGGGTTTATTACATTTTTTACTGTGTAGTCTTTCACTTCTTTGATGTATTCTCTTAGTCATGACGACTCCATTTGAGAGACTCTAGAGGAGGATTGTTGATTCTATACAAGTAGTTCTTCTCATAAAGGCCAATTATGCTTCATAGTGTGCTTACATGGAATACTTGATCGCACATAAGAATTGTATTCCATTATTATATGGATAAATTCCTACACCTAATGATCATGTTTAGTTTGATAAGTGGGATAATACTTGTGATAAAATATTTTTCATCCTATTACTACATGTTTCAATGGATGTTCATTGTCATGTGTAATATAGAAAGTATCCTTGCATTGTTTGGAGCATCCTAAAGTCTACTTTTGAAGATCCTACTGTGACCTACATCACTCTTCATCCTCTACTTCCTATTGTCTCTTATAAGACTATTTTACTCTCTCCTCCTAATTCTATCTCTTGTGATGACACATTACAGGTAGATAGTTATCTTCATTCTGTCAAGCCACCACTATAAGATCAGATTCTACTAAACCATAGTTATCTCATTATAGATTGTACATCTGTTCTTGTTTACATTAGTTCTCTTCTAGAGCCTTCATAGACTTGTATTTTGGATGACTCTACTATTTTTAGTGAGATTACACTCATAGTGAGTATTGATGACTCATATGTTCTTGTGGACATTCATCTTGTAGACCTAAGTGCTTCACTTATAGACAAATCTTTAGTTTTGACAATTTTTGAGCCTTGATCTCCTCTTCTCATGGACATTCTTTCAGTTAATGTTCCATTTCTATCTTCTTCTCTGGATCTTCTCTCCCCTTCATTGTGTGCTTTTTAATTTCCATATTCTATAGTTATTCCTATGATACCTGATTATACTTTGGCACATTCAAACATTAGCAGGGATGCATTTGAGCATTTTTTAGAGATATACATCTTAATTCCTACCTGCATTCTAATTGAGTGGGAATCCAATAATTTGATATCTCATTGTTTCTTTCTTATAAAAGGAAGAGATAATATTTTTTTATAGAGGGAACTACTAAAACATTCACCATATGACATTTTATGCTTATCTTCTATCTCTTCTTTGTGGAAGCATATATCCTTCATGTTTTTTAGGATACTAGGATCATTACTATGTCCTTGGGTACCTCATCATGCCTCATTGTCAAGACCCAATTCTCCAACCCATTTAAGTTATAATTAAATGGGGGTGTTGTTTTAGGTATTTTTCCCACTAGGTTTTTCCTAAATTTTTTTTAATTCTTGCTTAGGTTCATAGAGACCATTTAGGTTATTTGGGTTGGTTATTACATATTCATGTCATCATCCTGATGTCATCATGCACACATGAGTGCATGGATTCAATTAATGGGTGGATGGGGTATCCCTTCCACTTGATACTCTTAGTGTTTTCACCACTAAGGCCTCCAACACACTAATGTTCCCTTAGTGCCTTATCCACTCATAAGGGTAGGGTCCACACACTCAGGTTGTCTAGTGAGTCACCAATCCACTCAACTAACCTATAAATAGTTTGTTCTCCTTTGTATTTGGTGTAGAGTGTAATGGAAGGTTTTATTTTGGATCCAATATATTTGTTCAATATTATTTATTGTTAAATTAATTTTCTTGAAACTTCATTGTGGTGTGTGCACTTTCTTGACTCATGTGATCAAACAACCATGTGCATTCATTGATATAGAGATCCTAGTAAATTCATAGAAAAATAATTAAGTCAATCAATCGTACTAAATCAAATTGGGAAGAATAAAAAGAGAGACAAAATAGAAAAATTAAATTAAATTAATCACACTAATTCAAGTTGGGAAGTATGAAAAATTTAAGAAAATGGTTGTAGGCATACATGCAATCAGAAAATTAGAAGATAAAGGTGAAAGATTAATTAATCATAAAACATACTAAATCAAGTTGGGATCATGTTAATGATGTGTAACTCATAATAAAACACCACTTATCTCAAATTTGACATATGTAATGTCATTATGACTTGTATATTTGAATATTTTATGAGGAGGGCCTAGTCCTATCCATGGTCTAACACTACAAATCATAAAGGGAATGCCAATGAGGTGAAAATAACTATGGGAATGATGTTTAAAATAATGTTTGTAATGTGGTAATTTTTGAGGAAGGCCTAGTCCTATCCATGGTCTTTTAGTGCAACTCATAAAGGAAAACCCTATGGGGAATGATTAGTTAACAAAACACTATTTTTGAAGAGGAAATATTAGGAATGTTGTAAATGAAAGAGAGAATGTAAAAGGCATGACATAGGAAAATATGAGAAGACCTTAGGAAACATGAGGCATACTAGCTACACAAGAAAGACAATAAGAGTCTAGTGACCATCAAAATACAAAGGATACCCATTCACAATAATCACAAAGTTGTATAGGCAGATAAGTGAGATACTAATATCAACTCATGTTGGTTATATGAAAAAAAATTAAAATGGGCCTACCTTCCCATAACATGTTCCCCATTCCATAAGACCTCTTATAGATCCATCAATCTACTATGAAGATTGGGTACTTGTGTGAGAATTAGGTAGAACTAAAAGATTTTTTATTCTCCTTTCCCACTCTACTAGCTTGTTTCACCCTAATAGACATTGAATCTATCATGAGTACAATTTTGGAGTTTGAGCATAGATTAGAAAAAAGATATGTGATATGAATCACATCTTTTAGTGTTATTTGACTTTTAAAACTTGTATGTTACCTTTTATATCATTTCTTTTTGCTTAAATGATTTGGCTCCTAAATTTTATATATTTTATGATTACTCCTCCATATGGATTTAGAATAACCAACATGAGTGATAAAATTGATACACATGAATGAGATTTAGACATTGGTTAAAGGAAGCTAAGTATCCAATGAGTATGACTGATTAAACACTTAGGATTATTTATGAACCATTATGTTATCTCAAGTTTCAATCGTGTGTATGATTAGTATGCGAAAGGATTTAAGGAAATAAAGGGAGATTCAAGTTGGATTGGTAAAATAGGATTATAATGAGATATCTTGTTTTCTAACTGATCACAGGGTAAATAAGGATTACTAAGGGGAGCAAGCTTTTTATAACCAAGTCACAATAATAATTATTTGTGTTGTTGAGATAAGGTAGCAAACCATTATGAGAAAATACAAAGACATCCATGAAAATAAATGAACTCATAAATAGAAGTGTGCAATCATGGAAATAATGAAAATAATCCATAAGAGAAGATGAAAATAAATGAAACCATATACAATGCATAATGCATAATATAAAGATCCATGAGAAATAGATAAATGAAACCAAATTTGACATATACTTAAATGATATAAGATATATATAAAATTAGATCACAAGTCCAATCCAAAATCATAATGAAGAATAAAGTGAAATAACACAATCTTGTGTTCATAAATACTAATATGTCTATCCACAAATATTATCCATGACATCTAAAATATCTCTATGAAGTTGGATACCCAAAAAGGGAAATAGATGCCAGAATAGGAATGGTATTTATGGGACAAGAATGTGGCAAAACTAGTGGAAAAAGAACCATAGGTGGTTAAGAAGACACAGGTGATGAAGGAACCACATGGGAAGAAGGAGGAGCCTTCTTATGTAATTAGTAGTATGAGTGGAAATGTGCACATTGATTTCATCTAAAGTGGAAGCCATAAGATATTGGTGGGGGAACCTATTGGGATTGGTAAAATTCATCATTTTTATTGTATTAAACTATGTATTATACTTAAAAAATATGTTCATGATGAGAAAATGAAGCTAAGGGGGTGATGAAAAGATAAAATCAGAAAATAGGATACATGGTCAAACTAGTCAACTACATTCTATCAACTAGGAAATAGAATAGAGAAAATGAGAACACCATTATGTAGGTTGATTGTGTACTATTGAATAGGGAACAAGCCAAGAAATAAGGAGACATATTTGAAAAGGTCAACTATGTATAGCTTATGCAAGGGACATAATAGAAAAATAAAGATACACAATCAAATAGGTTGACTGTGTACTATAGGTAGAAAGGCTAAATACTCTGTAAGAGACTATGTCGATAAAAATGACAGTGTTCTAAAATAGAGAAAGGTTTTTTAAGATAGATCCTAATCCAAAAAAAATTGAACACACAAATAATTGGATCAATGTGATTGATCCAATTGGAACACATAGCACAAACTTTGCACCAATGTTGGCTAATGTAAGTTTTACAATACAACATACAATGATCAAAGAGAAATCAACAATTTGAAAGTAAATGTTAATTAATTGGTCATATTGAGTGTTATTAAGTTATAATAAATTTTAATTTTAATGAGATTGATAAATTGGCTATAATGAGGAACTAAAAATAAATCTAAGGATGGTTTTAGGATGTTTAGGATAAAAGGGATATGTATTGATAATGGTATTGGGGCCTACCCCCTTACTTCATGATCCCATAATGATAAGAGTGTCAGGTGCTTTGCCAATATATACTATCAACCACGTGTTTATACTTGGCTAGAAAACCATGTCAGTTTCCCCCTTGGTGATGAAATAGAAGTAGGTAAACCTTGGGAAGACAAATGTTTAATTATTTTGAATGTAAAGTGATTTGAAAGTCTGTGCAAAATATAAAAATAGTGTTAGAGTTGATTCTCATGTTTACTAGGTTCTATAAATAGTTTATGTTTATTTCCTAGTTTGTCCTTTTGTGGGTTTATTCCACATTGGTTAGTTTGACTTACTTCTTGTTTGTCCTTGTGTATATATGCAAGGCTTCTTATTTTTAACATATAGAAGTTATTTTTTGGATATTATATGATATTGCCTTTATCTTTGCATATCATATTTTTAATTCTTACAACTTTTCTTGTGATAATTTTGTTTTTAATTCTTTAGATATTAGGCTTGGAAAGATATTGTTGATGTTCTTTTCATGGTATTAGAGCTAGAGGTATTGTAGCCATCCATTTATGAGTTTGTTTTTGCAAGGTTTTGTCCATTTATCAAAATTTCTTCTGGGTGTAGTGGAGGTGTTTTGTATAGATCTTTGATATTTTATTTGGCCATTGACAATTTTTTGGATAAATTACAAATTGTTTTTATAAAAAATTGTGACTCTCTTGTAGATCAATTTTCTTCTCACACAGGTGTCTAATTCAAAAAATTATTTCACTATTAGAAAAAGGAATTTATGGGGAATCTCCTTCTATTCCACTTCCTTCTCCTCTTGTTATCTAGGATTTAATTTTGATTATGACACTGATGTTGTTCAATATTTTTGTCTTGATAATGACATGGGTGAGACACTATTAGCACTTATTTTCCTCCTAATGAGGATTCACTCTTTACTAGAGACACGAGTCAGGATTCCTCTTCATTTTATGAGGACATATTTATTTATGGTGATCTAGATGAGGCATTCTTACCTTCTACAACTATCACTATTAACCCTTCTTTAGTTGTTAGTGATGACTTGTCTTTTGATGATGGTTTGTTTGAGGTACCTATTACTCCTCATTAGTTTGTACTCCTATTCATTTCATTGACTGAGAGGACATTATTATTGAGGATATGGCACCTTCACCATCATTTTTGAATATCATGGATGATATACCATCATGAATTTATGAGGATGACTTTTATTTTGCCATAGTTATCATTTATTTATCACTAACTCCTCTTTTTTGTGATAATATGTGTTTTGATGGTATTTTTCATGAGGAACCTATTATTGTTACATATTATAATTTGAATCTTGTTTCTCCTACTACTACATGTGTTATTTGTCCCACTTTTTATCCACCTAATTATGTTCTTAGTTTCTTTGAGAAACATATTCTTGGATTTGGATCTTTCATACTTCACTCTATGGGCTACATTCATGGAGGTCTTGGTAGACTCTTATAGGGTATTATATATCATATTAGCATCAATATTTCTATAGGAGATGTGTCTTTGGGACATAATGTTTGTATAAATTAGGAGGAAGGTACATTAATGGGAAGAATATTTTATTTTTGTGACTATCTCACCACCTATGTAAATGGTTCCTTACATCTTTTCCATCCATGCAAGATATATAGTATTGATCTTCATGTGTGGTAAAGAAAGTTGTCATTATGGGTATTCCACATGAATTACTTTTGTATTTTTTTTCTTTTATTTATTTTACATCATTTTGGGAGGGTGGGGGAGTTTTGTTCATACAAGTTTTCTTCCTTTCTCCATTTTATGGATATATTGTACATGAGTACCTTATTATGCCTAGTTTCTAAGACTCATACTGTGGATATGCCACTTTTTTTTAAGCTATTTTTAGCCCCTAAATTCACTTGAGGGGGGGTTTTTAGAGTTGTTTCTCATGTTTGATAGGTTATATAGATAGTTTTTGTCTATTTCCTTATTTGTCCTTTTGTGGTATCCCACATTGATTAGTTTGACTTACTTCTTGTTTGTCCTCACCTATATATGCAAGGATTCTCATTTGTAACATATAAAAGTTATTTTATGGATATTATATGATATTTTATTTATCTTTTCACATCATATTTATATCTCTTAAAACTCTTCTTATGATGCTTTTGTTGTTAATGCTTCAAATCTTAGGCTTAGAATGATCTTGTTGATGTTTCTTTCAAATAGTGTGAATAAAATAATAATTTGAAAAACCACTTAATCAATCTATGTTTTTTATTCTTAGCATGAAATAAAATAAAAATAAAGGTGAATTAATTACTATAAAATAGGTTAATTCCTTGATTGAGAAGAGTACAAATTTAGTTCAGGGAACACTATATGAAATTAGTGTGAAATAGAGTTGATTGGGTTGTTACTGTTTTATAGAAGTAAGATCTAGAAGAACACAATAAAACTAGTTGACTATGTCTTCAATACATAATACATACTATAGAACTATGTAGATCAGGGTAATCCAGTTGGTTGTAGGGTTGTACTTTTATAGACTACAAACTTATGAAAAATAGTACTAAAAAGAAAGAATTAAAATGATAGAGAGAGAAGAATGAACCTTTATGGTTTGGATGATGCTTAGATTGAAAAAATTTATGCTATGATGCTAAAATATTTATTTAATATTTTTGCTAATATATTTGACTAGTTTGATGGATTCTTCAAAACCCATGTGATGGAAAAGAAGTTGCAAATAGAGTTGATTAGCTAGACTATGTTTACAGACTTGTATGCTAACAGAAGGGAATTACAAACATATCTGATTAGTTTGATTATGTATGAAAATATGGTACTAAAATATAACAATGTGTCAAACTAATTAATCTAGTAACTTGTATTTAGATAAGACCTACACAAACAAAACATAGTCATTTTGGAGTGACTATGTGTTAAACCTGCACATAGAATGTTATAACTATACCAACTAGCTCAATATAGTACTACAATAATAGAAAATATAATATAATGACAAAATGAAATCATGAAATAAAACTTACAAGTGTTTGGTTTGCATTGGATTCACTAGAATGTATACAAAGGGAAATACAACTGATTTATTAATCAATCCTAGCTCAAAGAAGATAAATCCTACTTACACTTATGATTGTTGATACATTAGATGTTTAGAGTCATGACCAAGATGGATCTAATAGACCTAAAAAAAGGATTTATTACCATAATAACATCATTATATATGGTTATGAAGCCTCCAGTCAAGAAACACCATGTAATAACCCTAGTTAGGTCATATGTTTTCATATTCACAAAATACGAATGATAAGTAAAGAAAAATATAATCTAATCCTCACCAAGCTTGTGACACAAAGTGGGGATAATAAACATTAAAATTAAACATGCATATAATATCCATAATAACATCAATGTATAATAAATCCTAATACATGGGAGATAAGTGCAAATGCTAATTTATCTACTCTTACAAAAGAGGAACAAATCTAGGAATACTTACTTTTGAAGATGGACCCATCAAGCCTCAATATTTCCCTTGGCCAAGGTGATTCACAAGAGGTTTTTGTGGTATATAAGGATAACAAGGATAAGTCATCTCTAGGCTACACAAATGCTCTATACATCTAGAAGACTTCTCTACAAGACAAGATCTGTATCTCTAAAGATAGTAATGAAACCCTATGCTATGTTATTCAAGTAGAATGGTGGATAAATAGATGCATAATATATTCTTCTTCTTCTCTTCCTCATAAATGATAGAAATGGATGTGCATAAATAGATAAATCTAACCTGAAACCTTTTTTAACGTTTAGTCGATAGGTTCAACCCAATTGACATTGTATTGTTATTGATAAAGACAAATTAAATTTTGGTTTAGGTCATCCAGGAGTGGACCTAGACCCTTAATGTGTTTTGTTAATTTGAGTATAGGTTTGATGGGGCTGAAAACATAACATAAACCATAAAAAATATTTTTAGGATTAGGAAGGGGCTAATAGAGGTGGTAAAATCTTGGAGGAAGGTGTAAGAGAGGAGACAAAGATTAGGGAAGTGTTTTAGGAGATAGTTGTGTAGATAACAAGTGGTGGTATAGGAGACAACTATCATGTAAATCACTAATGGTCTACCCACCCATTTCCTAGTTTACCCTTTAAGGTGTGCACTCATAAATATTGAGATTCGATAGGTTCCTGTAAGAGAGAAAGCATTAGTAATTGATAAAGTTTGAAAATATTATGTGTATACAAACCCTTTTTCAAGAACTTTTGCAATTCTTATTTGACTAATAATGTCACTTTAGGGTAATTTTTTTGGAAGTTTATATTTTATTGGTTTAACATTAGGATGTAATATTAAATTATTCACCACCAAAGTGGGGTTTAATCTGGGCATGTATGCATAACTCCATGTAAATATATCTATAAACTCTTTGAGAAGCTCAATAAGAATTTATCATTCCTTAGGACTAAGAATTACCCCTAATTTAACTATTCTAGAATTTTATTTAGTTCCAATATTCACTTCTATAACTTCTTCAATTAAGGAATTTGATTGATCTTATATATATGCTAGGGGTGGTGGTAAATCTTCACCTGGAAAAAATACATTTGGAAATTCTGCACATACTCTTGATATAACTTTTGCTCATCAAAATTTAGCTGAATTTATTTTGTGATTAGAGTGAGATTAGTTTCATAATATTCGTCTCATTTTATTTGATTAAAATATTTATTTTACTCTCCAAAATATGTTCAGTCATTTAAACTAATAGCAAATCCTTTTTTATGATCCCTTGATGGCATGAAACTTTGGGCTCTCATATATTTAATGATGGATTCATCACTTTGAAATATCTCAAAGGATGGTTCTTTTTGTTGATCCCAATCTATCAACTAAGGGTAGAAAAGGGAAATATTGATGGTATAAATGGATGTATAAGGGAATAGGTTCATGGAATTAATATCTTCATAAAGTCTATAGATGAAACATGTTCAAACTTCCTCATTAGAGGTTGACTCCTTAATAATTGAATAAGTGTCAGTGATGATAATGTCAAGGTTGATGCCTAATGGTTTTTACCCTAAACGAATTCATCCTAGATGTCTTTGAATAATAATAGGTTCTAAAATCCCTTGTTCTTCTTGACCTAGTCCTCAACCTATATAATTCATATTCTGGAGCATTTTGTTCACTTTGGGATACTTCTTCTTATGAAAATAAAGGGCCAAGTCTTCATGAATTATCCAAAAATCATCAGGATCCTCAAAATGTTCTTTTAATAGCATAATTAAACTGGTGAATCCAGTTGACCCACATTGATAAATAGTAGGTTTAACTTCCTGCATAGTAGAGGACTCATAGTTACATGGGGATAGTGGAAGATCTCCTATGCAAAGAGTTTTTTATTCATATTCTCCACATCCCTTAGAGATGATTTTTATATGGGTAGCCTCTAATGGCTCATAGGAAGAAGGTGAAAAGATATTAGTATGTATGTATTTTATAAATTTTGGGTCATAAGATGAACTTTGAGTGCTTGGACAATAAAGATAATAATTTAATCCTTCCATTTGGCAAGCATGAAATTATTCAATTTCACTAGGGATGGTGACCTCTATGCCTAAATGCGATAATTTAAGGCATTGATGAATATTAGAAGGTATAACTCTCATGTCATGGATCCAAAGTCATCCAAAAAGCATTTATAAAGAATATCAACATCCACTACAAGAATTAATGTATGATGAACTAGAGGTCCCACTACTATAGGAAGGTATATTTTTCCTACTAATGAATTATCATTATCATCATAGGCTTTTATGATGATCAAAGTAGGCCCCAGAGATGATTCTAAATATCCAATTTCTTGAGAAACTCTATGTTACACAAGTTTAAGGTGGATCCTCCATCCCTAATAAATCACAAGATCTTATGGTTAGAAATGAATATTTATATGAATAGGGGTTAATTATGATGAGGGCCTATTTGTAGCATGCCTTAGGCACTAAATGTCATTTGTTGTGATGGAGATAAATGGCCCAACAAAGCTTGGAATTAATTAGTATCAGTATCCCTAGGAACCTTTGACTCATGTAAAATATGATTTAGTATTTATTGATGAACATAAGAGGTTTTGAGAAGATCCATGATGGAAATTTGGGTGGTAATATTCTCTAATTGTTGAGTAATGTCATATGTTTTATTGTGAGTGTTTAGAGTTTTATTAGGGATAATGATTTTTTGAGATAAAAGGGGATATGATTCCTTAGGGGGTACCCTAGTAACTATTATTTTACCACATCTTATGGTAACTATTGGTGTCTTATATTTTCACCCTAGCTAAGGAGGGGATTGTTCATATCTTCCTACTCAAATCTAGTCCAACATGGGACTGATCCTTGGATGTTGGTATCCTAATAATAGATCAGACCTCTAGAGGCTAGCTTCCTTCTGGATCTATCACCTACACTAAAACTAAACTAGAACTTGTTTGGAAAAGGGAGAGAGATTTGAAACTAGCACTTGCTTGGAAAAGGGAGAGATATTTGACAAAACTTATAAAGCTTATAAAAAAGTGGTGATGCACCAATGATTTGATCACTCTAACTTACACAAAACACAATATGAGACAATTTTAAGACTAAAGAACATCAATTTCACATAAATATTTTAGAATAAGGTATTAATCAGATACCAAATTAGCAAGAGAGGGTAGATATCCACTTTCAAACTAGGCAATAAAATATAGATTACACTTATAATGACCTATGATAACTATTAAGCACTTCCTAAAGGTGAGAAACTCAGACATAATTAAAGAACATATATTCACTTAATGATAGTGCATGAATTCATAGAACACCCTTCAATTTGGCTTAGAAAAGGATGGAAATCAGTATGTATTACATCAAAATGTGTCACAATATAAATTTTGGTAGAGTTTGATCATACCAAAAGAGGGATAGAGAGATCAATTCTAAGGCTTAGAAGTCTATATTTATAGAAAGAGAAAGAGATAGAGAGAGTTGTGCATTGAAAAAAGGCCCAACCACTTTCAATGGATTAACACTCTCAAAGATTTTGATCATGTTCTTATCAATAAGGAATAAATTATGTAAAATAATTAAATTTCCATTTCCCTTATCCAACCGCTAGGTCTCTTCTTGGAACCATGTCATTATCTACTTGATATGCTGACAAGGATTATATATGGAATTCATAGAAATATGCCACATCTTTGGGTGGCCAACTGTACCTACTTATTGAAAATGTCACCATATTGATAGAAGAAACAATTCCCTATGAATACAAGTCCACTATAGGTAAAAACCAATATTAGATCATTAGTTTTTACACAGTCACAATTTTCATGAAAACTTGCTAATTGCTCGACTCTACTTCATATTTTATCTTTGTATCTAATACTAGTTCAACCTTAGATCACATTTAAGGTTGGATCCTTAATATTTGATTTAATTGGGTCTAATTAAACCTCTTTGAATTTCATCAAAAATGTTCTGAGCTCATTTTTATTTATTTATTGTCAATTGCCAACTCAGACTATTTTAATTATGTCTAACTATCTCTATGCTTATTGGTTTCATAGATCCTTTTGACTTATTGACCCTACCTCACTCTATTGACCTATCTATGCAAGGATGACCATGATCTATTGATCTTATACCAAATAAAATGTTGACCTTTTTGACCACTTATCCTCAACTCATTAGCTTCTTGGATTCGTTGACCTTTTTGACTCATGCTCATCATTTGATCTTGATGAGTGAGCTCATGTACATCATTGATTTATCTTGGACCCATCCTTTTATCAAAAAATGTGAACCATTGGATCTTTGCTTGTATTGAATGTATATCATCAATCTTGAACCCATTTGATTATAAATAGCTATTTCTTATGGCCTAAACTTTGACATCTATGTGAATGTATTTGATGTCCACGTGACCATCACTGCATATTTGAAAACCAATGGTCATATTCTTTGATTGAATTTAAAACTTGTAGGGCCATCCTGGACTTTTGTTTAGGGCACCTTCTTTGAAAATGAACCCTTTAGAAACCTTGAACTGGACCATTTTCATGAGAAATGACCCTTTGGGAAAATTGTAGTGGGCATCTTACTATAGAAAGATCCTTTAGGATTTTTGTATAGGACCATTTCATTAAAAAAAGACCTTTTGGGACTTTTGAAAATGGCCCATTTTATTGAATAATGACCCTTCAAAAATTTTATATGGTTCACTTTCCCAAAGAAAATACCCTTTGGGAAAATTGTATGGGGTACCTTACTTGGAGACTCACCCTTCAAGATTTCTTTATAGGACCATTTCATTAAAAATTGACCTTTTGGGAATTATATTTGGTTCACTTTCTTGAAAAAGATATCCTTAAAAAAAAAGTTTGGGACACTTTTATTTAGAATGACCCTTCGAAAACTGTCTTGGACATATTATTTGAGAGAAATAGGTCTTTGGGAAAATTATTGTAGAATAATTTCCTCAAGAGAAATAGGTCCTCGTATTTTTCTTAAATTTTTTATGAAATGATTCATGCCTTCAAAACTTTTTCATGAAAAATTTATCTAAAATAAATCAATAGTTAGCTAAAAAAGGGTCCCGAAAGAAATTAACTTAGTAAAATAAAATACTGAAAGAATAAACACTTTGTCAAATAAAAGGTCCAAAAGAATTCAAGTAAAGACTTAGCCATAAAGGGTTTTGTAATTATATTTTAATTTAATTACACTTGAAATTTTTATGGATCCTTGAAGGTTTTGAAACTATGAAAAACTATTTAGATACATGCTCTTTTCATTGAACTCTTGAACTAGGCAAATTTTTGGTATGTAGACTAATTTTGGTCAACATCTTTGGCAACTTAGCTAGGAAGCATGCCTATTATGATTGAGAACTCAGACCATATACATGAACCTGAATCATAACAAATAATACATGGACCATTGTCATGACTATAAGATATCCTTTGTCTTATAAAGACAAGAATTCCAACTAAAGGCAACTAAACTAATGAACAATTGTGAAAATAGAAGAAATTATTTGGTTAAAAATCAAAAAGGAAACTAAAATGTGTTAGAAAAGCACATAGAGAAAAATAATAACAACTAACTATGTATAGTGGACTTAGCTTTCTTCAGTAGCAGTGCTTAAGATGTATCACATTGACTAGGACAGGAAGCTCTTCACCATTCATCCTTGTGAGCTAGAAAGCATTATGGGACTTGCAACTAGATATTGTCTATGGACCACTCTAGAGAGATTTAAATTTTTTTTACTTTCTTTGCTTTGCTTTGTGCTCATCCCACTTGAGGAACAAATCTCCTTCTTGGAAAGCTCTTGAAATAGTTCCTTTGCCAAAAGATCTATTTGTCATTACTTTATGGTATTCCATATCCAACATTGACTGATGCCTTGTCTCCTCTATCTCCATGAGCTCAAAAATCTTATTTACATTGGCTCATTTTTTAAAATTTCAAGTTGATGCACTAATTATAAAGTAGGGAATTCAAGAGAAACAAGCATTCTTGCTTCCTTACCATATACTAGATTGTATGGAGAATTGGCAATTGAACTTTTACAAGTGATTCTGTCAGGCCACTGAGCTGACTTTAATTTAAGATCACACGATCTCTAATTATCTTCTAAAGTCTTTTTGATGATCTTCAAAAAATTATTGGGTGATTTAGCAAGGCCATTACCTTATGGATAATAGTTTGATGAGGTACTAAGGAAAAAACTATGTTGAACTTCCCATTGGCTGATATTAGATCCTACATAATCTATAACATTATCAGAAATTATAATTGAAGGGACTCAAAATCTGATAAGTAAACCTTCATAGAAGTCTAAAAAACTAGTTTCATTAGCTCCTTTAATGTTACTACCTCTATCCATCTAGTAACATAATTTATGGTAGTTAGGATCCACTTGTACCTTGAGCTTGAAGGGGAGTTGATAACACCAATAAATTCCAATCCCAATTGGATAAAGGGTTGATTTACTAAAATTGGTTAGAGAGGTAAGGCTTCAAGCTTCACTTTTACAAAAAACATGGCACATTATCTGCATTTCCTATTCCATGCATGGCAATCACCAAACAAACTTGGCCAATAATACCCACCTCTCATTATCTTATAGGCTATGATCTTTGCCAATTAATATCCTCCACCATGTCCATCATATAACTACTCAAGTAACTTTTATGTTTGACCTAGTTCTATGCATCTTAATAGTATGTGATTGATATCCTTTTCAAATAATACATTATCAATAAGGAGAAAATGAATTGACTACAATCTAAAATATCTCCTCTTTAAAGGAGTGAGATGAGGAGGATAAGCACCATATTGTAGATATATTACCATATCTTGGAACCAACTGGAAGATGAAATATGATCACTTGCAAGTTATTCATTATTAGACACCATAACAAGTTATTTTGACTCTTGAAAGTCTTGGGATAGATGTTCACAATGTCCTTTACCTCTCACTAGCTTTGTGATTTTGATCTCAACATCATATTTCATGACCTTGGTTATCCAACCAACTCTCTTGTCATTTATATCTTTATTCAGAAGAAAATATTTAACACTTGAATGTGCAACCATCAATTGCATCTTATTATTAGATAAAAAGTATCTAAATTTTTTAAGAGACCTTATAACTAAAAGAACATGCTTATAAAAAAAATAATACCTAATTTCATATTATTCTAAGCCTTGATTAAAAAAGGCTACTGGTTGATTCAAAGTCTATTTATTCTACTGCATGAGAATACCTAAAATTATGTTAATGTTAGCATAACTGTATAAGAAGAAATCTTTTGTAAAGTTAGGGTTCAAGAGCATAGGGGCACTCGCTATATATTTTTTTATTTCTTCAAAACTTCTTTTTCCTTATTTAGACCAAATAAAACTCTGACCCTTCTTTAGTATGGTTGTGAGTAGCCTTGCTAAAGTAGCAAAATTTAAAATGTATCTCCTTATGAAATGCATCTTGCCTAGAAAGCTTTGCAAGGCATTCTTTTTATTATGTAATGAAAGTGAAATAATTTATTCAATCCTATCAGGGTATATGTTTGTACCTTTTTTTGAAATGACATGTCCAAGAATCTTACCTTAATGAATAGAGAAAACGCACTTTTTTGGATTCAAATAAACTCTAAATTCCCTGCACCTTTCAAACAATTGTCCGAGATGAATCATATGCTCATCTATATTGTTAGAGAATATTATTATATCATATAAATAAATAAGAATAAACTTATTGAGGAAACCCTGAAATGCCATGTCCATGTCCTTATAAAAAGTGGCTCTAACATTAGATAAAACTCATCTTTATGTATGTAAATTTCCCCACTTTGTGGTGAAGACTATTTTGGACTGGTCTTCTTATTTGACCAAAATCTGGTTATATCCACTATAACCATCCAATCAAGAGAATCTCCCTAAACCTACAACTAGCTATAAATTCTACTCCATTGATGGCAATGGATAGTGATATTTGAAAGAGGCCTTGTTCAAATCATGAAAATCAACACATAGTATTATTTCACCATTATTATTCTGTAATAGAATAAGGTTTTCCACTTGAGTTGAGTGCTTAATTATAAATATTTTAGTTGATTCAATGAGTTTGTGCATTTAATCTCTCATTAGAGTTTTAAGCTTTGGATTAACTAGCCTTTGCCTTTGTTTGACTGACCTAATATCATCTTATAACTCAATGGTATGTTGAGCTAGACTTGGATCAAAAGCTTTTAGGTCACTGTACTACCATGCAAAGACATTTTCAAAATTTGAACATAACTTGATGAAATCTTCTTTCTCTAAATATGTACAAACTTTACCCAAATTTAAAATCTTACCAACTACAATCTCTACATTTGTGTATTGTTCTTCTTTGGTTGACAAAGAATTTTTTTCCTTTCTTAATTCATCATCTCTACTAAATATATTTTCTAGTGTGACCAGCCCTTTGAACAACTTGTTTGTCTATAACTACATAGTCTAGTCATACTATTGTAAATGCTTATCTTGGTTCTTTGATGAAAAATTAGCTTCCTCTTGTAAGAATCTAATATTCTAATTATCATG
Source organism: Torreya grandis (assembly GCA_037957365.1). NCBI lineage: Eukaryota > Viridiplantae > Streptophyta > Pinopsida > Cupressales > Taxaceae > Torreya > Torreya grandis. The sequence continues at coordinate 2,138,778 of JARHVA010002257.1, read as the reverse complement.
TTTAAAAACTTACTAATTATCATTATTGTCTATAATATAAGGTCTCATAACTACCTTGATGTGTGATTGGACCTTTTCCCTTATAATGTCATCTGAGATATTGAATTGTGACCCAATAGCAACCAACCTATCTACATGCTTGTTGTGATTTCTTGATATGGCCTGAATATCAAAGGCTTGAAAGTCTTCAACTAGGTCCTATAATCTACACTTATAGGACTTAAGTATTGAGTTCTTGTATATATTAAGTCTCCTCACTTGGTGAACTACTAGTTCACTATCTCCAAAGACTTGTAAGGAATTAACCTTCATCTTTATGGCCCATTGCAAACCATGTACTAGTGATTCATATTTAGTAAAATTATTTGAGCAACCAAACTAAAAATTAAGAGAAGAGAAATACCTTTTGTTAGCTATAGAAACTAACATAATTCTAGCTCCAGTTCCATGTTTGTTTTTGGATCCATCAAAATATAGCTGTCATAGTCCATCACTAGGCTGATCATCTTTCATCAATGTTGGAATTGGTGCATCATTTTCATGAAGACAATAGAGACCAAATCCTTATTCTTCAATTAAATTTTAGGGATCATGATTATGAAAATTAGAGGCCCATTCATCAAGGAAAAGATCTAGGACTTCATCCAGAGGTTTAGATTTCACCTCACTATTTTACATCATCTTGTCTAAGATAACATAATTAGTGTTCACCATGTTTGACATATATGGCTCCAAATGAAATCTTGCAATAGGTTCAGAATGTATTGTCACCTTAGTGTCATACCTAGTTTTGAACATTAAATAGGTCCAATCAGCTTACAAATATTCTCTAATATTTGAAGTAAAATCTCTTGATAGGCACATGGTAGAGTAGGGAGGTCGGTCCACTACAACTACATCTTGTTGAATAAAAACATTGGGGTAAGCATGTAATGTTAGTTTTAGGCATTTGATTATGCCTATTGTATTTTTTGGTGATCCATCTAATTAAAATACTCCTTTGGTATTTATCTCATAGATAAGACCAAGCTTGTCTATAATTTATTTAGGCATGATAGTGCTACTAGCTCTATTATCTACCATACAATTATGGAATAAATAGTCAACTAATATAAAAAAGAGATAAAAGGGAGGAGTTTCATTTGACTTGACATTGGCTTTGTATAACTTTGTCATTTTATGTATCTACCAATTAGGTTGCTTAATTTACTGGTCTGAATTAGCCAAGATAGCTCTTTGTTTCTAAGCTAGTTCTTTAGATACTTTAAGATCTAAAAGTTCTTGAATAAGAATTTACTTTTTCCCTAGAATGGAAAGGGAATCCCAAATGATAATACTAAAATTTTATTTTTTCATCTGATCAATAATGCTAAAATATGTTTCACTAACCTTTGGCTATAATTTTTGAGCCACTAGTTATTCTCTAGTTAGGGGCATTTGGGAAACTTTCACTATCTCTATATTTTGAATCTTTTGTGTAACAGGAAAAATAATTTAAAATTTTGCATTCTTTGACACAAGATTATGAACACTAGAAGTATTACTCACATCTTGGGATTCTTCAAATGCTCTTTTTAAACTCTAGTTAGAGCTTCCACTTGACCATTTATGTTGCTAGTTTCACCAACTTGGTTGAATGCAATGTGATCATCCAATTTAAAATTAACATTGATAGCATCATGCTACCCTTGAACCTATTGAATTCTCTTTAGATTTCCATATTCATGTCTTGATACTAACCACCTTGAATAGAAAACTCTTCCTATGTAATTTCTTGCATGGTAATATCTTATGATACCAAGGCTTGATTTTGAGTGTCATTTGGATTGAAAGGTTGCCAACCTAGATCTTGCATCAAGATATTTTGGGGAATAATATCTTTTGAGCTAAAAGGTAAATTAGGATCAAGGGTTTCATATGGCTTAGTTTGGGTTATGGCTCCTTGATTTTGATAAGGTTTCTTATTGTCCTTGAAACCTTTATAAGGGGGGTATTTGGTTATTAAAAGACTAATAGGTATTTTTATTTTGCTACTGGTAAGGTCTACCTTAGTACTATTGCCTCTTAAGTTGAACAATCTCATTTTCAAAAGCTTGTAACATGCTTTTCAGATCACCAATCTCACTAGATTGATTAGGAGGGGTTACAACTTGGACTTTTAGAGATGGAATAAGAACTATAGATGGAATATAGGGAAATTGAGGAGGAGGAATAGGTTAAAATTCTATGAATATGGGCATTAAAGGACTTAGAATAAGTTTACTAGATTTTATTAAGTTATTTTTTGCTCTGATTACAATTTCATAGGTAATTGGAAAAGTATTACCACCCATAGACTGTATCATGACACTTATATCATAATTAAGAGCCTTAAGATAATACAAAAATGCATAATCTAGGGATGGTATAACCAATGCAAGGATCTTAGTCCATGTATTTTGAAATTTGAGGTTAACATCAGACATGAATTCATGGGGGTAACTATTATGGTATTTGATTGTTCAACCAAAGATAGATGATTAGAATTTCATTCAAATTTATTAACGAAGGTTGTCCTAACTCATCCCAAGTAATAATGGAGGTCAAAGGAAGATTCCTATACCATTTAAATGCTTTTCCCTTGAAGGAAGAAACAAACAATATGATAGCCACATTATCTTGAGTAATGTTAAGAATAACACATAGATTGGCAACATCTTGGATATACTCAATAGCAATAGTTTTGGTCCATTCTATGGAGAATAAAGGGATAATTTTTAGGGTAGACATAATAATGTCATCATATTGGGCCAAATTTAGGGGGATATTTCTATTAAATGGGATAAACACGTAATTTTTGATAACCATCTAGGCCAAAGGGATTTGTCTTATGGGGATAATAGATTAGACTAAAACAATAGATTGACCAGAGGATAAATTATAATTTGGAAGACAAGGTCTTGTACTATTGAATCTTGATATTTTATAAGTAGTAGAAGGTAATTCAATATGTTTAAAAGGAGTACCTTTACTTGATGATCTTGTTGTAATCTTTGGCATGAAAACACTGTCTAAAATATGCTATGAGCTATGCAAATTAAAGGACCTTCAACTTTTGATGATGGTAGATCTATCTTAATACTAAAATTTAATCTTCTTAATATTCAAACTTAAATTATACTCAAATAAATTTATCCCACTGTGCATGCCAAAACTATCGGTGCCCTATATTTACACCCTAGCCGAGGAGGGGATTGTTTAGATCTTCCTACTCAAATATAGTCTAGCATGGGATTGATACTAGGCTATAAGTATCCTAATAATGTATCAAACCTTTGGGGAAGGCCAGATTCCTTCTAGATCTATCACCTACACTAAACCTAAACTAGCACTTTATTAGAAAAGGGAGAGAGATTTGACAAAACTTATAAAACATGTAAAAAATTTGTTATGCACCAATGATTTGATCACTCTAACTCACACAAAACACACTATGAGACAATTTTAATACCAAATAACATCAATCTCACATAAATATTTTAGAACAAGGAATTAATCAACTACCAAATTAGCAAGAGAGGGTATATATCCACTTTTAAACTAGGCAATAAACCATAGATTGCACTTGTAATGACTTGTGAGAACTATAAATCACTTCTTGAAGGTGATAAAATCAGACATAAGCAAGGAACATACATTCACTTAAATGATAGTGCATGAATTCATAGAACACACTTCAATCTAGCTTAGAAAAGGATGGAAATTAGTCTTTATTTCATCAAAAGGTATCACAGTACAAATTTTAGTAGAGTTTGGTCATACCAAAAAGATGGATAGAGAGATAAATTATAAGGATTAAAATCTTACATTTATAGAAAAGAGAAAGAGATAGCGAGATTTGTGCATTAAAAAAAGGCCCAACCACTTTCGATGGATTAGCACTCTTGAGGATGCTGACTCATGATATTATCAATAAGGAAAAAATTATATAAATTATTAAATGTCCATTTCCCTTCTTGAACCATCAGGTCTCTTCTTGGAACCATGTCATTATCTACTTGATCTGTTGATAAGGATCATGTCTTGGAATTGGTAGAAATATGCCATATCTACTTTGGGTGGCCAACTTGACCTTCTTATTAAAAATGTCACCATGTTGATAGAATAATTAAATACCTATGAATATAGGTCCACTATAGGTGAAAACTAATATTATATCATTGGTTTTTACACAGTCACAATCTTCATCAAAACCTACTAATTACTTAACCCTACTTCATCTTCTATCTTTATAACTAGTCCTGGTTCAACCTTGGCTTACCTTAGAGATCAGATCCTTAATATTTGCTTTACCTGGGTCCAAAATAACCTCTTTGAATTTCATTGAAAATGTCTCAAGATCAATTTTATTTATTTTTTGTCAGTTACTAACTTAGACTATTTCAATTATGTCTAACTATCTATATGCTTATTAGTTTCATAGATCCTTTTGACTTATTGAACTTGCCTCACTCTATTGATCTATTTATGCAAGGATGCCTGCGAGCCATTTATCTTATACTAACTAAACATGCTTGTGCCACTTATCCTCAATTTATTATCTTCTTGGATTCACTAACCTCTTTGACTCATGCTCATCATTTGATCTTGATGAGTGAGCTTATGCATATTATTGATTTAGCTTGGACCCATCCTTTTATTAGTGAATGTGCACCATTGGATATTTCTTGGATTTAACATAGACCATCGATCTTGAGCCCATTTGAATATAAATGGTTATTTCCTTTATCCTGAACTTTAACATCTATGTGAATGTATTTGATGTCCATGCGACCATCACTGCATATTTGAAAACCAATGGTCATCTTATTTGATTAAATTTAACACTTATGTGGCCATCCTAAACTTTTGTTCGTGGCACATTATTTGAAAATAAATCCTTTAGTAGAAACCTTGAACTAGACCATTTTCTTGAGAAATGACCCTTCAATAAAATTGTAGAGGGCACCTTGTTGTAGAAAGATCCTTCGGGATTTCTGTATAAGACCATTTCATTGAAAACTAACCTTTTAAGACTTTTGAAAATGGACCACTTTATTTAATAATGATCATTCAGAACTTATGTATGGTTCACTTTCTCGATCAAAGACCCTTTGGGAAAATTGTATAGGGTACCTTACTTGGAGACTTACCCTTCAAGATTTCTGTATAGGACCATTTTATTGAATATTGAGATTTTGGGACTTCTGTTTGGTTCAATTTATTAAAAAATATGTCCTTCAAAATTTTTTTTGGGGAGCTTTGCTTTATAATGTCCCTTCAAAAACTTTGTCTCGAACAAATTGTCTATGAGAAATAGGTCTTTGGGAAAATTGTTGTGAAATAATTTACCTAAGAGAAATAGGTCCTCATCTTTTTGTAGACACTGAAATCGTGTCTACTCCTTGGTCATCCTCCCCCCTTGGTCTCCCTCATCCACTTCGACACTCCTAACCCCCACACACTTGTTAATTTAAAATAATTAGCTATTTTAAATTAATAACATTCCTTCTCCCTCTCTCCTTGCCACCTCACTCATGCCACCTCACCACCCTAGGATGCCCTTCCTTGGATTCCCTTCACTACCCCATGACCAATCTTAAATGCCTAGACCCCCATTTCATTCTCCCATGCCTATTAAATCACCTTCAACCGTTTCTTACCCTGACCCGCTGACTCGACAGTTGGGAAAATGGACAGAAGGCTATTTTTAGCCTTTCTACCCACCTTCCAGCCACTGACATCGGTCAGTAGTCGGCCGATGTCAGTGGTTTTGCCTACATCGGTTACCTTCAAAACTGTGTTCTTGACCCGAATGTATGATCTGCTTTTCCAATCTTTCCATTTGACCTTTCGACCTTCAACCATCTAGATATTTCACTCCTTAATTTGTCAATCCTTCCAATCATCAGACCTCTCACTCTCTCTCTCTCTCAGGTACACACAACAAGCTACAAAAACAATAGGTCTTTTGCACCAGCAACGTCAGTAACAGGACTTCCACACCAGTAGCATCAGCAATAGGTACAAGCATCAGCAACACTCCTTCTTTAGCAGGTATGACCTATGAATGTTTCATTTATTTCATTTCAATAATCTAGAAATGTATTAGCAGTTAGCTCCTATTCAGCTCTTAGACTGTCAACCAGACCATAGACCCAACCTGCTCTTCCCAGAGAGGCTGAAAGGCCTCCTCTACCCCTCTGTCCTTTTTTAACATTATGTCCATTGTCCTGGACCTCTGCAAAAGACTCTTAGACCTCCAAATAGACTCAAACCCTTATTTAGACCCGTCTATAGTCCAAAAACTCACCTAGACCTCGTCCTAGACCATTGTCCTAACTGACATCGACCATTGCCTCCACCGACATCGGTAGACTAACCGACGTCGGTAGACTTTGACAACTGATGTTGGCAGACTAACCGACATTGGTGACTGTGACCAGACTGACAATAGCATTCATTTAAGCATTTGCTTCTATTTCTATTTCAATTTTTAATCATTTTAGTCTTTTATCATTCTACCTTTTATCAGACATTATTTTTATCAATCAGTGGGTTGACATCCCTCAAGGAAGTCTTTATACTTCTGGGATCAAGCTTTTGCTTGGCAACCCACCATCTCCTCATCTAACACCTTCTTTGTTTTAGTCTCTTTCTTCTACAGGTGTCATCCTCCATAACCAAAGAGGAGTCCCTACGTCATCTGGATAACGGTGCGCAGACCTCATCCGGGTAACATCTAACCCTAGACCATTTCTCTTATTTTCTCATTTCTTTTTTGAATGTGAAAGAAAAAATTGTATAAAAACATTCTGGCACACCTGGTGGGACCCTAGGGTCTTCCTTGGGTTCTTTTTCATTTCTTTTCAAATAGGTGCATTAGGTTTCTCCTTTTCACCTCTTTCTTCTATCTCTTCCAAAAGACACTATTATCAAAAATTAAAAAGAATCATTCTTGTTCTTTCTTTTCTTGCATCTTAGACTAGTCAAAAGTCATACTCTTCAACCCTTTCTCCACTTGTCTTCATACAAACTCACATTTCTATTTGGGCTTAAAATACATTGCATTGCATTTCTTCTTGACTGCATACTTAGTCCACATCTAGTAATTAAAAACCGCATCATGAATTAATCGTAGTCCACTTATGTTACACAACCAAATCACTTGCACAAATCAAACATCAAAACTTACCTGAGACAAGGTCTGACTGGGATTTCATCACCTAGCGGATACCTTACCCATCCCGGCAATCCCACTTGGACTTCACTACCAAGGGGAAAGCCCACTCTGTTCTCTGGCAGAGGATAATCTCTAGGGGAAGTATATACTGGCTAAGCGGGCCCAGCTTATCACTGGGTTCGTGAAGTGAGGGGAGCTTGCTCCTTAGCACTAGGCCACGTATAGAACCTAACACATACTCTTGAGCACCGAAAAAAACCCGAAACCATCCTTAGACTACTTCTTCTAAGACCCGTCTCAGAAACCAATCTCCTAAACACATTCTAAGGCATAAGCCACCACGATCTTAATAATTTATTCCTAGGGATTTAATGCTTAGGATCTGCTTGTGTTCTTCATCTTTTCTATTCTTATCTGCTTGTTTGAGCTTGTGAGGATGTTTTTTCTTGCCTTGAATGGTTTTGACTCACAGTCAAACCAAGGCTCTTGTCGACCACGTGAGGCATCAACCGCTTCTGCCTTCGCAGTCCATAACCAGTCCCTTAATGGAGTTTCATTCAGAGACCGAACAAACTCCTACTCGACCAACCCTGACTCAGACCCCCATTGTCCCTGAAGGGGACCAAGATTTTGAAATATTCTTGGACCTCAATGTCAAAGCCCTACAACATTATCTCGCATGAAGCTGAATGCGAGACTCCTTAGACAAACCGATCTATGGGATGCCAACCTCTTTAGTCGAGATAACAGTTATATCGACAGCGTCTGTGGTTCAACCCATAGACACCCAAGTTGTTGCCTTGACTAATGACCAGCCCATGACCAACCTTTTAAGTGTGGCTTCTCCCTCCTTCTCTGGGCCCACTTCCACTGGGGTTTTGGCCCCCCATCAACCATAGACCATTCAACCAACTTTTACCCCTTTCCAAAACCTAGTTGTCTCCATTCCACCTACCCTCACCCCTATCAACACCAGGGTGGCTACTCATCCATTGGCGAATGTTGTCACTATTCAACCACCCATGGCAACATCAAGCCTAGCCATGCCTTCTACCTTCACAACACAACCACCCTTGGCCTCCACTTCTATCCCAATGACTAGTTATCAATACATTATGCCCGTATAAGTGCAACCAACTACGTTGTATGCCCCCTCTAGCACCTTTCAAGCACCCTACAACCTAGGGGGTGCTCCACCCACAAATCCATCAGTAGATATAATCAAAATGCTGATGGATAAAATGTCTAGTCTCAAGACCTCTGTTTCTGGTTCACGCAATGCCCTCTCATATGAGTAAATTTACAACAAACCCATCCATCCCTCTGTCCCAATCTGGCTGTATCCTAGTTAGTGGGAGCTTCCTAAATTTTCTCGTTTCCAGAGTAAGGAAGACCCACAATAGTACCTACGAGCATTTAGACATGCTTGTTATCTCATAGCGCATGATGATGCATTGTTGTTATGCACGTTCCCCATGTCACTTTTTGGCCCTGCCCTTGATTAGTACAGCTCTCTCACTAGTCACTCCCTTTTTTCATTCACCCAGCTAGCCCAAATTTTCCTTGACCACTTCTCAATCAATATCACCAAACAAGTCTCAATCACAGACCTCTACTCCATCAGGCAATTTGACGATGAATCAATAGTTGATTTTGTTTCCCGTTGGAGAGACTTGATCAACCAACTCTCCTTCTCTTTGCCTCAACCTGAGCTCATCGAGCTCTTTTTGCGAGCATGTGCAAAGCACATCTCATCCACCTTGCGGGTTCAAACATTCTACACTTTCGATGAAGCTTTCACCATGGCCCAAAAGCTTGAACTCTGCACCATTGAAGAGGATAAGGTCAAATTGCATAATACCAATGCAAAATCTGATGACCCTTCTTTCAGACCTTCTTCTACCAATTCTAAATCCAAAGGAGTGGCCAACACTGTGATCATTAGATCACCATCTTCGATAACAACTGACCAATCTCAACCTTCTACATCTCAAAGCATCACCAAACAATTCCAACAATGGTACATCTAGTGTTCATACACTCCACTTGGAGAATCATACGCTTCCATTTTGGAAAAACTTGTCAAACAGGGGGTCCTCAATCTCCCTCCAATCCGACCACCTCAATTTGACCCTTCAACATCCATCCCTACGTGGTATAGGGAAAATGACTTCTGTCATTATCACCGCATCCAAGACCATGACATCAACAACTGTCGAACCTTCAAGAACATTGTCCAAGACATGATAGACAGGGGTGATCTCATCTTGGACAACCCAAATGTGCTGCCCAATCAAAACATTGACATCTTTAGACAACCATTCCCAAACCATCCTCCTAATCAAAACAATGTCCAGACCATGATCGATAGCTCCCATGAACATGATATACGCACAGTCAACACGGTCTCACCTCTTATCCCTAACCAACTCCTCCATAGGTAGAAGAGCCTTCTTCTCCTATTCATCCATCACAAGTAGAAGAGCCTTCTTCTCTTAGTAGTCCTCCATTGATCTCTCTTATATTGGAGGACGCTTCAGCCATACCTATGCCACTAGCCCCACCTTCATCCTTCCTCCTACCAATGGAGGACCCTACCTTGCCTACTCCTCAACCACAAGTCAAAGGCACAATCATCCCTACCCTCTACCCTCTTGAGGAGCCACACTCTCCTATTTCTTCTCCACCAAGAGAAGAACAAGTCTCTTCACCTATTTCGATTGAGGAAGACCCAGTCATGGTTTCCTCTTGCATTTTGCTTGAGATTCCTACATCTCACTCACCTCCATCCACATCTGAACCCAAACCTATATCTAACCTCACCTCACACAATGGTGGCCCTCAAACCAAACCAAAGAAGGCCACTAAACCACACCAGAGGACTCCTCCCCCACCTTCATCATTACCTTTAATTTTGGGCCCGCATCTGTCCACTTTAATAGGAGTGCTTCCTACTCCCATAATTCATAGAGACAAGTCGCCTCCATTATCCCCTCAACCCATCAGACATATATTTCCTCCAAAACATCTAACACCTATCACCACCAAAGTTCCATCTACACATGTGGCTACACCACCCACAAAAATGATGGTATGACCAATGCCTCTTATGTCTCTCAAATCAAAGTCATCAACCCCCACTGCAACAAGATGCACAGGCCCATTAGGAGGTTCTTATGCCTTGCTATTATGGAAATTATTGCAATCTTCTCGCATCAATCTCCCACCTCTTAAACTGTATCAATCTCTCAGACCAAAACCACCTTGGTTCAATGACACTCAGATTTGTGCGTATCATCTCATGCCTAAGCATGACACTGAGCATTGTTGTGCCCTCAAAGTTGTCATTCACCAATGTTTGGAGAAAGACACCCTTCTTCTCGACCATATTATCAACAAACCTTCAACATCGCCCCACTCATCAACTCTCAGATCAAGACCATCTTGGTTTGACAACTCTAAATTTTGCCACTATCATCACACTCTGGGACATGACACTGAGCATTATTGCACTCTTAAAGTTGTCACTCATCAACACCAAAAAAAGGATACCCTTCTCATCAAGGATCCTCTTGACCACCTATTCGACAAATCATCAACACCAACCCATGCTTCTCAAACCTCATCACCTAAATCATGATCTCCACGCCAGACTATGGTCCCTTTGCCACCTTTAACCCCCTTATTCAACATCAACACAGTCAATCTAACTACCAAGCCTCAATTGACCTTGACCAATCTGTCAAACATTCTTCTTAGCTGCTGGGGGAATTCAATGTTCATCCAAGCCTCGACCAACCTTTCAACCCAGTCTCGACCAAATATCAATCACTCTTTTAATCCTAAACCTTGACTAGGCCTCAACCAAGCCTCGACCATGCCTCAACCAAACAAACATCGACCCAACCTTGACCAAACATACAACCTATCTTTGACCAAACATTCAACCCGACATCAACCAAACATCAACCAACCTTTTCATCAAAACATTCAACCTGACCTTGACCAGACCATCGACCAAATCTCAACCAAACCTTGACCAAACATCAACTAATCTTTTAATCATGATATCAACCAATCATTGACCAAATATCAATTGACCAAGCCATTAACCCAATCTCGACCAATCTCGACCAAACCTTGACAAATATCCATCGACCAGACCTTAACCAAACATTCAACCAACCTTTTAATCATGACCTCAACCAATCATCAACCAACTTCATGTCTAACATCAACCAACACGTGACCAATTTGGAAAGAAGTAAACGAGGCAAGTTTGCTCCTAATTGGCTCAGACCTTACATTATAATGCACAAGCATGGACCAGAGACTTATTAGAACCTGAGCCCTTTAATGTCTTACATCTATGACCACTCCACTGTTAGTCGAGTACTCATCCACTTCACATTTAACTTGAGCTCATCCCTTGAGCAATCCCCATCCTCTTAATCCTCATTCCTTTCAACCCTATTCCTCTAAACAAATCCTCTATAACCATTTTATAAAGTATGGATGCTTTGTCCTAATAAAAAGGAGCCCTTCAACTTCTATAGTCTTGTCCATGACTCAAAATTCTATCAAAAATAAATCAAGATGTCAAAATATCAAAGGTCACAAAATCAAAAAGACAGATTGCTCCCTCGAAGGACAACTATACTATCATTGATATAGCTAATAGACTGCTCCCTCGAAGGACAGCTATTCAAAGCCCTCATATATATATAAAGCAAAAATATAGACCACTCCCTCGAAGGATGGCTATGACTAAATCTTGCTACTCTCAGAAGCTTCCCACATTGATTAGCTTCACAAATGACCACCAAACAAAATGACATCTCTATGTAGACTTCTCGCATTGATCAGTCTGCTCAAAAAAAAAGGGGGGGTCATGGACTTGGCTTGTAGTTGTCTCAGGGTCTCCTATAAAAAGGGGAAAAGTTATCCCTACTAAAAGGATTACCCTATCCTCACCTATCACATCACCTGCTCAAGGGATTTTGAGCTCATTTTAATGTCAAAGTGATTCGATTACCTCTTTAACACAACCCATGGTCAACGACGTAATGCATGAATGGGGCTCTCAGATCTAACAACCCCTATGTATGCTATCATTTTGGTCCTTGTCAATGAAAGATCAATTTGCCTTTCACTTCTTTCTTACACCTTGGTCACAACCCAACCCAACCAAACCAATTCAAACCAGACCAAACCAACAACATGACATTATGACATCATACCTCATCATAGTCCATTTCACATAGTTTCTATGGACAATAATACACATGGAAACTATCGACCAGACACAATTTATGTTAAGCATAAACCAATACTTGTTGAAGCATAAATAGACCTCAATTCATTTTTAGCATACATCCATCATGAATATGGAAAATTGCTAGGGATGAAAGACCCCTCAACTGATGTTACAAAATACACCATCACACAATATGGAAAAGCCTGTAACATCATCTTATCCTCATCATTTCAAACCAACCATCAACCATTTTGCCTCCTAGCCTAAACTACATTGGTCTGAGGCCCTAAGACTGGGGCTATGTAGGCAGAACTCAATTGAAACGATGTCCTCTGGGGTTAGCTCGACCACCCTCATTTGTTTGTCTCTCTGATGGACAAACTTTCTTTCCTCTTTTGACCATGACTTGACCCTGACCAGACCAATCCATAACTTTGACCTTCTTCCTCCCTTTTAGGGAGAACTACATTGGCATGAGGCCCTTCCAACAAGAGCTATGTAGGCAGCACTCAGTTGACATAGCATCTTCTGAGGTTAGCTCAGCCACATTCTTTCATCCATCCATTCATTCGACCAGCTATCTATCTCGATCCACTTCGACCAACGACCTTGGAGATCACGACTATCTCCTCAGACTCTAACCACTTCCAAGACAAATGTTGCCTTGGTTGTTTTTGCATGTATGCTACCTCATGAATGGTTAGAAAAATTGTCTGCAACCCATATTTTGACCCTCACAAGTATAGGATTGTAAGCCAGTTGATCCCCACTACTTGTGACATTTTCATGTTTCCAGGAGCACTTCTGGAGCCTGGGATACCTAGAACACGATGACTAGTGGAGCTTCAACTTAGTTTGATTAACCTGATTAGCTATGACCAAATTTTGAGGCCTAATTATTTCAATTTTGGCACTCCTTGACCCTTGACCTATGACAATTTGACCTGACCATCCCATGAAGTGGTATACGTGTAATCATAACTTTTGTAGCATTCACACTCACACTTTCACCCTATCCATCCACTCTCTATCAAATCGACACTTGATCTCAGGTTCCCTTCCCTTGACTCCCACTTTGAGGGGGAATACCTCATCTCACATCTAGTGCAACCTCCTCCTATTTTTGTCTTGCATTTCACTTAAACAACCAACAGGACAAAATCAACCTTATCCCACACCTGGGGCAACCAACTCCTATTTTTATCTTGCAGTTCATCAAGAATAACCAACAAGACAAAAAGGGGAAAATGTAGACACTAAAATTGTGTCTACTCCTTGGTCATCCTCCCCCCTTGCTCCCCCTCATCCACTTTGACACTCCTAACCCCCACACACTTATTAATTTAAAATAATTAGCTATTTTAAATTAATAACATTTCTTCTCCCTCTCTCCTTACCACCTCACTCATGCCACCTCACCACCCTAGGATGCCCTTCCTTGGATTCCCTTCACTACCCCATGACCAATCTTAAATTCCTAGACCCCCATTTCATTCTCCCATGCCTATTAAATCATCTTCAACCATTTCTTACCTCGACCCGCTGACCCGGTAGTTGGGAAAATGGACATAAGGCTATTTTTAGCCTTTCTGCCCGCCTTCTAGCTATCGATGTCAGTCAGTAGTCAGCCGACATCGATGGTTTTTTTGGCATCAGTTGCCTTCAAAATTGTGTTCTTGACCCGAATGTAGGATCCACTTTTCTAATCTTTCCATCCGACCTTTTGACCTTCAACCATCTGGATATTTCACTCCTTAATCTATCAATCCTTCCAATCATCAAACCTCTCACTCTCTCTCTCTCTCTCAGGTACACACAACAAGCTACAACAACAATAGGTCTTCTACACCAGCAACATTAGTAATAGGACTTCCACACTAGTAGCATCAACAACAAGTACAAGCATCAACAACACTCCTTCAGTAGGTATGACCTATGAATGTTTCATTTATTTCATTTCAATAATCTAGAAATGTATTAGCAGTTAGCTCCTATTCAGCTCTTAGACTATCAACCAGACCATAGACCCAACCTGCTCTTCCTAGAGAGGCTGAAAGGCCTCCTCTACCCCTCTATCCTTTTTTAACATTTTGTCCATTGTCCTAGACCTCTGCAAAAGACTCTCAGACCTCTAAACAGACTCTCAAATAGACTCAAACCCTTATTCAGACTTGTCCATAGTCTAAAAACTCACCCAGACCTCGTCCCAGACCATTGTCCTGACCGACATCGACCATTGCCTCCATCGACGTCAGCAGACTAACCGATGTTGGCAGACCTTGACAACTGACGTCAGCAGACTAACTGACGTCGGTGACTGTGACCAAACCGACAGCAGCATTCAGGTAAGCATTTGCTTTTATTTCTGTTTCAGTTTTTAATCATTTCAGTCTTTTATCATTTTGCCTTTTATCAGACATTATTTTTATCAATCAGTGGGTTGACATCCCTCAAGGAAGTCTTTGTACTTCTGGGATCAAGCTTTTGCTTGGCAGCCCACCATCTCCTCATCTAACGCCTTCTTTGTTTTAGTCTCTTTCTTCTATAGGTGTCATCCTCCACAACCAAAGAGGAGTCCCTACGTCGTCTGGATAACGGTGCGCAGACCTCATCCGGGTAACATCTAACCCTAGACCATTTCTCTTAGTTTCTAATTTCCTTTTTGAATGTGAAAGCAAAAATTGTATAGAAACACTTTTGCTTCAAACATTTTGTCTAAAAGGATTCATGC
This sequence comes from Torreya grandis, assembly GCA_037957365.1. Taxonomy (NCBI): domain Eukaryota; kingdom Viridiplantae; phylum Streptophyta; class Pinopsida; order Cupressales; family Taxaceae; genus Torreya; species Torreya grandis. The sequence goes on along the minus strand of JARHVA010002257.1, from coordinate 2,123,589 downwards.
CTTAGAAACTTTGTCTCAGATAATTTATCCAAAGAAATAAATATTTATCCATACAAGGGTCCCAAAAGAAATCAACTTAGCAAAATAAAATACTAAAATAATAAACACTTTGTCAAATAAAAGGTTTGAAAGAATTCAAGTAAAGATTTAGTCTAGAGAGAGTTTTTTACTTAGATTTTACTTGAAATGCACTTGAAATGTTGCTTGATCCTTAATGTTTCAAACATTATGAAAATTATTAATATACATGCTCCTTCCACTAAACTCTTAGACTAGGCAAATTTTTGGTATGTATACCAATTTTGGTCAATAGTAACTACATAATCTAAAGTGGCCCTATTAATCTTAAGGATATGACACAATATATTTGGGGGATATTAGAGGCTTTTGATTTTAATGGTATTAATGTGGTGAGATAAGATAATATGATAGTAAATTTTATTATAACTAGAGGCTTAACCTTGACCTCTTGGTGTTTTCTTATTTTTTTAATCATGCTTTGATAAGGGATCTTGATATATTCCTAGTTGTTGATTTTTGAACTGACCCAAATTGCTTTCACCTTCAATCTATATTTCTCCTTTTTCTATCAAATCTTAGATGAAATACTTTAATTGCATATAATTTTTAGTATCATGCCCTTTCATGTGATAATAATGACAAAATTCATCTTCATGATACTAGTCAAGACATGGCTTATTATCATCCAAAGGTCTAATTTCTAGGGATTCATCATATTAGTAGCAATTAATTTCTTTAGGACCATCTCAACTGATACACCAAGACTTGTAAGATGAAAATTTCCCATTATAGTTCTTGGCTCCCCTTTGGTACAATGATGCTAGAGATGTTTTAATTTTTCATAGTAGCGGATGACTTTTGCACTATTTTTACATGTTTAGAATTAGTAACTCCATCCCCAACCACATTCTTATTTCTATTAAAGATATTGGGATTATCTGAATAAGTATTATCCTAATTTTGATTTTGTTCATTTCAAGTATATAGCTTGATAGTCCTTCTTTCAATAAGTGTTTTTTAAATTGGATAGCCTTTTCTATAATCTCATAAAATGACTTGGCACATTGTAGTTTTAATTGATATTTTAATTATATATTAATATTATAGATGAAAATATTGCCAATTATTTATTTGGGATGGTACATCAAAAATGACTAGCCAAGATTCTCTATCGATGTGATAAAGATGCAAGACTCCCTTTATTCATTTGTTTAGTATTATAAAGATCAATTATAGATATATCATGTTCAATATTGAAGGAAAAGTGTCTTAAAAATATATTTTTAATTCTTCAAATGATGTAATGGACCCTTTAGGTAAATGCATAAACCATTCTAGAGTTGATCTTGTGAGACTTTTTGGATAGAGATGAAACAAGTAAGCATTATAGTAAGTGACCTCATGACATGATACATAAAATTAATGGAATGTGTTTACAAGGGTATCCTTTCCCCTTATATTTTTCAAATTTTAGAATTTTGAAATGTGCCAGAAAGGATATTTGTAAAATACTCATATCTAGTGGGGATGTGCAACAATATTCATATCTATACTTCATTGCTTGAGTTTGGTGATCTATTTGTTGAAGAGTCTCATTCATCATTTTCCACTCTTAGGAAAAGGAGGGTTCCATTAGGGGATTTAAAGTATTATTCCAACTTAACTTTGGATTTAGGGGATTAATGTTGATGTTTATAAGGATTTTAAATGTTTTCCTAGGTAATGTGGGTTTATGGGATTCAAAATGAATTTGAGATGCACTAAAATTAACTTGTTGGGTGAGTTGGTCAAGATGATCCTATAAGGTGGATTTTATTTTATTATCCCAATTTGGTTGTTTTGAAGAGATTCTTATTCATCATCTATTTCTTGTTCATGATCTACTAGCTCATGATTTCCCCCATCTTTATTTATAATGTGACAGTGAGGAGAAGCATTATGTCAAGTTGGTGTTTGAATCAGATGTTGTAGGAGATCAGGATTAAACATCGGGGGATATTATACCTCCCATTCTAATAAATTAGGCCAACATTTGATCTTGATTCTCATATATATTATTCAAACTTAGCTCTGATTTCATCATTATTGAAGAAGTCATTGTTAATTATTTCCTCTCTTTTAGTAGTGTGCATGTCACTTTGGTTCTCTTCATTATACCTACTTTGTTCACCTAATGTCCTTAGAATATCATCTTCTTAGTTTGATCATTTTCCTAATCTTAAGACTTGTACATGAGTTTTGATAGGCATGGTAGATGACAATGGGTGATATAGATGTAATAGGTGTTTAGGATGTGAATTTGATGTCAGGTGAAAATAAATGTGATTTTTAAGCAATAAATTTGTCTTGGTTTTAAGCCAAAATAGACAGGATGTATATTTATGATAATGGATGGGATAAGATTAGATTTTGGGACTCAATGTTTGGATAAAGGGGGATATAGACTATATGATTGAGTATTTACAATATATCAAATCTACATAGATGTAATCTAGAAAAAGGACTAGATGATGAGATGACTAGATGCCTATATTCACACTAGCAAGATGATGATTGGATAATGCTAGTTATGAATAGGTGAGATGACAATATGATAATGTGTTAGATGAAATTTTTTAGAGTCACAAGGTGATAATATTTTATCATAGTAATAATTTTTAGAATAAATGGGGTAACAAGTGGGATGAATCTATAAATTTTAAGAAAAAAATGGATGACCACTATAGCTTAATCACAAGGCAAATATAATGGTCAAGATTTTGAAGAATAGAATAGATGAAGAGATGATGGTGAAAAAAGGTGAAGATGGTTTAATCCAAGCCTTATATGGGACAAATATGTCCTAAGGATTTTTAGGTGTTTTTAATGTGAAGGTTAAAGGTTAAATCATCTCACAAACAACACTGGTCTAGTACAACACACATACAATCAGATAAATCACAAGACTTATTATTTAGTAAACCAATTAGGGAGTATAACTGAATGACTACATTGTCTAATTGATTCTTAGGTGAGGCTATACATTGGTGACTCATTACAAAATATCCCAAAATTTCTCAACCCTATATGCACATAATGGCCACTTGTGATTTGATACTGAATCCAAAATTAAGTTACATGTTACGATTGATGGTCTTATTTTAGAATAGACAAGGTTTTTATAGGGGCATCCCTGATATACACCAGGTACATGGGGCCCAAATCTATGTAGGGTGTTGTCTAATGCTTGGGTTAGAGAATTAACACTTTCCCTTCATGGAAGACATGTATGTGGTCAACTGCTTGGCCTAACAATAGTTATCCTTGATTTTTAGACTTCACTAAAACACAAAGTGTGGTTGAATTGTGTAGTGATGAAATTTGCATCACTAACCCCTAGAAACTATACAAGTGTGTGGGGATGAATTCCATGCCACTTTTCACCCTATAAAATAAAATGTAATGGGTAACACATAATCACACAAAAATTTATTTAACCATTTAATTTATTGTGAGAGATAAACCAAACAAACAAAGAGATTTAGAATGTATCAAAATCTAAATCTCAAACCCACATCTTTGTCCTGCAAGTAATTAGGTTAGGATTTTGATTTGTAGTCTTTTGCTTATTTTATTTGCACTAAAATTTGTTATTGGTTTTGATAAAACATTTTTATATGAGTCAAAATAGCCTTTTGTTTTCTCAAAATCACTTCTGCACAGTTACACATAGTCAAAATTATTCAAAATCACTTACAAAAAGACAAAATTACAAATAATAGTTCAAAATCACAAATAGGCATTAAGCAATTTTTCAAACAATTAGTAAACATTTACTACATGATTATTTATTAAAAATTGCTTATGGATTGTAAAAAATTGTAAATGATAAACAAAATCATAGAAAGTGACAAGTGATATTACAAGTTCTAAGGAAACAAAACAATGGTTTTGTCAAAATACAAAATAGGTGATATAAAGGACTAGTAAGATTTAAAACAAAATTACACTAAATGCTATTAGATATAGCTATTTTCAAAATCTTTCCTATAGATGAGTTAAAATCACTGCCAAGAATTTAAAATTGCATATATTATTCAAAATCACTAATATTTAGAAGTGATTATGCATTTTATATAAAAAAATAAAATGTATATAAAAGTTCTAGGAATCACTTACAAAATAATAGTGAACTATGTTCTTTACCAAATTATGTTAATTATAGGTATGTAATGAAACAAAGAGTTATAGTTAACTATGTCAAAATTGTTTTTAGTATGTCAAAATCATGATTTTAAATCAAGACCACTACTTGTTATAAGCAATGTTGAATGAGATATCAAAGAGGTTGACTAGAAAGTAATGATCTTATCTTGATAGAGATTTTTCCTTTCCTATAACCAAAAAAAAGTCAAGTAGAGAGTAATAAAGCCAATAAAACTAGATTATAATGTCTAATTGTCAGTTTACAATCCAAGTCAAAATTGTAACTAATAGAGTTTAAACCACTAATAGAAATCAATATCATAGATCACAATAAGTGATTTTGCTCAATGTTAAAGATGTTATCAATTTTGGACTAACATATTTTTGTCTTATACCTGTAAGGTTACAAGGTTAAATAAGAATTAAAGAAACCAATAAAAACAAAGTTATAATGATTAACAACTAGATTAATATTAGTGTATAGCTCAAATCAAAATCATGACTAGAAAAAACAAAATTACGGATGGAAAATAAAAAACACAAGTATGTATAAGTAATTTTACTAATAGTTAATAAAACATTTTTAAAAAAAAATGTTAAAAAACTAGCTATGATAGTTAAGTCAAAATCATGATTTTCAAGTAAAAAATCACAAGTGCAAGATCACTCGTTGTAGAGCAAAGTCATAATTTGTGTAGAACGTGACAATTTTGAAATTTAAGCCCAATTCATTCCTAACTAGTCTTGCAAGTTGTATTTTTCACACCTCACACACACAGTGGTTAGTCCAAAGGATGGCTCCCACTATGGTTGTCAATGTATGATGTAAATTTTGAGAAATTAGATTTAAACTTTACACAATAAGACATAATCCACTCAAGATTTACAAAACACCAAAAAGAGAAAACGAGGAAGCAATCAAAATTAATTAGAGTAATATTACCATCACTTTACTTCCTTGAGTCTTCCCTCCAAGATCATAAATGATTTTCAAAGATACTTTTATTATATGATGTTGAATTTCAATACCAATTTGGCTTCAAGACTTTTAAATGGATGCAAAATATTATTGACTATGGATATAAACATGGATTATAGATGCAATGTATAGCTAAGAGAGTATGAAGGATATGCAAGCTTATGGGTTTTCTAATTAGTCTATCCAAGAGATTTGCATGGATATTTATAAGGGTGGTGGAGGGAATTAAAAGGAATTTAAAATTATTAAGAATCCTTTAAATTTAGAGGGTTCTATAGGAGTGGATAGGTTGGACGAAGTTTCTATAGTTAGAGAATTCTAGACTTTATTAAGAGTTAATTAGGATTAGATATGGGTTTTAGATATGATTTAAGGAACTAGGTTTGTAGTAAAGGCTATGGGTAGGTGGGTAAGGGGTAGTTAGTATATTTTAATTTGAAATTAATCAGTGGGTAAGTGGGGATTAAATGAAATAAGATTATTAGGTTAATGGGATATTAATGCGATAAGTGATGGATTAGTATAATGTGGGGCATGTAGAAAGGTTAGTATGGTGTAAAATATATAGAGGGAGGGGGGATTAGATTATTAATTAGAAAAAATCTTAGTTATTAGTTAAATTAAATTATGTGGGATAATTGACAAGGTTAGATGAATGATTAAGGCAAACATATTAGCATGTACATAACTCCAACTCTTATAATCTATAAACTTTGTATTCTTCATCATAAATAATGTCCTATATAGAGACAAATAATTAAGGAAATTCAATCTTGAGGGGAATAATGACATCTGAACCAAACACTAAGGCATATAATATATCTCTTATAGGGGTTCAATGACTAGTTTAGTAAGCCTAGAGGGCAGGGAATAACTGCAAGTGCCAATCACATCCAACATCATTAAAAATCTTCTTAAAGATTGTAATAATGCTCTTATTAGATGCCTTGGCTTGACTATTGCCTTACGATTTATATGGTGTCAAATTTTTATGTTTGATCTTGAATTGGGTGCAAATGGATTTTATATCCTTATTCTTGAAAGAACCACCATTATCAGAGATGATTTTAGAGGGGATGTCATAGCGAGATATAATATGAAAATAAATGAACTTGTATATTTGTTTTCTAGTTATATAAGTGATGGGTATGGCCTCTATCCACTTATTGAAATACTCCATAGCAATAAGGATGTGCTTATGGCCATCATAGGAAGTAGGATTTATTTTCCCAACAAGATATAATCCCCAAGTTGAAAATTGCCATGGCATAGTAATTGAATAAAGTGGTAGTGAAGGTGCATGTATCAAATTACAATGTTTCTAACAAGTAATGAACTTATTGACATAATTATAGGAATTATCTCCATTTTAGGATAATAATATCTTGTGTAGATGAGCTTCTTATCCAAGACTATGCTACTGGTTTGGGGCCCCCAAATTATTTTATGGACCTCTTTAAGCGCCAACATAGATTCTCCCAAAGATAAATAATGAAGCAACATTCCATCATAGTCTGTATGATAGAGCATTTTTACAAGGATGGTGTAACTAGATGCTTGATAAATGAATGGTTTGGTTTGGTTCTTTGAAAGGTTCAAGATAAGGGTTTGATCTTGGAGATAAGTATACAGGTCTTGGTACTAAGGGGGATTGGGACCAATAATATTACATAATTTCCTTGAATCTGACATTACATGAATTAGCTATAAAATATTATCGATGAGAAACTGATAATCTTTGGAATCACTAACAACTTGTATCATGGACCCAAATGTAGCCATGGCATTTGCCACTATGTTATTGGTATGTGGTACTTGTTTAAACTGAAGAAACTAAAATTGATGTTTAATATTAACCACTATCCTATTTTAAGGTGAAAAAATTTTATCTCTTTTTTGGTATTAGTTTGTGGCCTAATTGATGATTAGTTAATAATATCCATATACCATTAATTACTTGATATCTCATTGTATTACAAGATAAAGTAAAGTAATTAGGGTTTCATACTCAGCCATGTTGTTGGTACAGTGGAAGCTAATGTGAAATACTTTGGGGAATAATATCTCTTTGTGGTGTGACCAGTAATATACTTGATCCATATCCACAGGAGGTGAATGAACCATAAAAGTATAGTGTCCACTATTTAGGATCAACAGTTACCTCATCCAAGATCATAATTGATTCATCTAGAAAATATAATGAAAGAAGGTTAGTGTTGATTAAAGGATCTTCAGTGATTTGATCATCCAAGACTTACCCCTTAATGGCATTATGATTTTGGTATTCCACATTGAATTCACTCAACAAAATAACCTATTTAGCGATACGGCCTATGAGAGTGGTCTTCGATAATAAGTACTTAAGCAAATCAAGCTTGGCTATCACGATGGTTTTGTTATTCAGATATACTGCCATATGTTTTGAGAAGTGAACACCATTGTAAGATAAGCCTTTTTTATAGGTGTATAATTATGATCATAGGTGACTAATGTCTAGATAAGATAATATATTACATTCTCTTTGCCCTATTCATCATGATGGACCAAAAGTGCCCTTAATGCATGTTATGTTGCTAAAATGTATGAAAGTATTAGTTTTTCTTGGTGTAGGTAGAGTCAATACTAGTGGATTATCCAAACAAGTATTCAATTTGATAAATTATTGTTCACAATCTATATCCCATTGAAATGTGACGCCTTTCTTCAAAATGCAAATGGATGACACTTATCAACCAACTATGATATGAAATGATATATAGATTGAATTTTTACCTATAATCTACAAAGTTGTTTGAAATTAGATGGAGGCATTTAAACAATAGCCTTAACCTTAGATAGATATACCTTAATACCTCTTTCTGACATAATGAACCCTAATAATTCACTTGAAGTAATGCCAAATATGTAATTTTTAGGATTAAGATGCACCTTGTATTTATGAAGCCTCACAAATATTCTTAGTAGAACTTTGGGGTGGATTGAACATGTTCTTGATTTAGCTAAGATATCATCAACGTATTCTTTAATGATGTCATGCATCATATCATGAAAGATGATAGTCATGACACATTGATAGCTTACACCTACATTATTCAAGCCAAAGGTCATGACATGATAACAAAAATTCCTCATGGAGTGGTGAACATGGTCTTTTGTTGGTATTATAGTGAAATATTAATCTGATTATACCCTAAAAATCCATCCATGATAGACAAAATTTCATATCATGATGTTTGATTGAATATCATGTCTATGTTAGGAGGTGAGAAATCATATTTATGGCATGCCTTGTTAATGTCTCTAGAATTGGTACATAGGCAAATACCCTGTGGCTTTTTGCTAACTGGGACAATGTTAAAGATTTACTTGGAATAGTCGAGTAGTCAAATGAACCCTACATCTAGTAACTTATATAACTCATTTTTGACTAGGATGGGTATGTGCATATATATTTTTCATATTTTTTGTTTGATTGGTTTGGCATCTAGATGGACAACTAGGTGATGTACTGCCATTGAAGGGTCCAGACCAGGCATGTTTGAGGCAGACCATGCAAATATATCAATGAAGTCTTTTAGAATGGTAATAATCAATTCATGATCCTTGTTAGTGAGGGATGCACCTAGATAAATCATCTTGGGATCATCATATATACCAAAGTCAACCTTCGTAGTATCTTATGTTAGGAATAGACTAATGTTAGTGCTCACATTTGTATATTTACTGTAAGGTAAATTACTATTTACTGAATAGTATTTATCATATGGTAAGTTGGTAGTTAGTTATATTGATATATTAATAATATATTATGTATTTAGTTAGTTAGTAAAATATATTGTTTATAGAAACAATATATTTTAGTTGTACTCGTATCTCTATTAACGGGTTAGTTTTTAGTTTGCCTTCTTATTATATAGGAAACAATTATTCAATCTTGGGTATTTAATAGCTTATGTATTATTTAGATCAGAGTGAATGAATTAATATTATCAATGTTATTAATTATTCTCTATGTATTTGGTTTGTGGATTACATATAACTTTATGTGCATGAAATAAATCTCTAATCTCATGATCATAACATTGGTATTAGAGTAGTGCCAAATATTTTCCATGATGGATGCATATTAGTTTTAAAAGGGGTTGTTATACTTTTCCTCACCCCTATAAATGGAATTTCACTGAAGAAAATATTACTCTATCAATATAGTGATATATATATATATATATATATATATATATATATATATATATATATATATATAAAATTTTGAGGACTATTTTAATATCCATCATTTTCTTGTTATGCATCATGGAGTAAAAGTGTGTGGTTTTATCTAAGGAATAACCAATGCTAGACCAATACATAAATTAAATTTTGCATCAGTATCACATCCTAGTGGACTTTTGCATACAAGATTTTGATGTCTTCTCTGGGTTTGTTGTGTTGAAATTTTGGATATGTGTTCATCTGACACATTTTTGCACTATCTAAACACATCTAGATCTATTACATGTACCCATGTGCCTTTTTCATCTATTAATCCATGTGTGTGATTATTTGTTTTCATTGAGTCACCTCATATGCATCTTATTGAGTGTTCTCAACATTCATCTCTGAGTCTATACATCAGTTTGCTATGTTAAATGTTCATACGACCTACTTGAGAAAAGTAATTAGATGTCCTCCATCATTATGAAATTATTTCATATTTTTGTGTGTTTCCATTATCTATTTGTTGTCTTTTGTAAGATGTTAGTAGTTCAATGTGATCTATCTTTCCTCTAAGAGACTTGACTATAGTTTTGCATTATGATATGAGCTCAACTCTGGCTTGCATGCATGTTTTCAAATGAAAATGGTTGCTCATAATCCTTGACTATCACATGGTCCACCACTTTTATAGTGAAATATCATTTGCATGCAATTATTTGAGGATTTTTTTGTCTAGTTTTTTTGACAAGTTGCATTGACCCCAATAGTGAACTCAGTAGCAGGCATGAACTATTGGAAGCAACTCATTCAAAGTTAGAACTATCGGATCCATTTCATTAAGTTTTATATATATTGGCTCTATTGGCTAGAGCAAAAAATATATTGAAGATCAATTCTTTAATTCCATCACTAGCATTCCATTGACTTCATAAAAAATCTAATGGTATTATTTACATAGTATCAAGTATCTATTTAGAAAAAGTCATTATTTATGTCATTTAGATTTTAAATGTATTTTTTATATAGTCAACTTAGTTTTTTAATTGAGTATTTTTTATGGTCATAAGATATGACATAATAAAGAGGAGTCTTATTATTATGATTTTAGTTATTGGATTTTATAAAAATCATTATTATTCATTTTTTGGTGTGTCATCAATAAAATCATGTCAAGAGTCATTTTATGTCAAAAATCTAAAAGTGTCAACAATATAGTCATTTGGTCTATGTCATTGGTTCTTAAATCTATTTTATGACAATATTACAAGTCAAAGTGTCAAATGTAAAAATATCAAATTTGTTATTTTTATAAATTGATGCATTATCGCTTGTATGCGACATCATAAGTCAAATGTCAAATGTGTTAGTATTATGGGGGGATCTCTCCTAAAAAAATTAAATTTGAGCTTCATGACTTCATTAGCTGAGTAAGTAGCTTCTTCAATTGGAGGAAGGAGGAAACAGAGGCTAGAGGTTTCATAGCTTCTGTTAGTCACCAATGATGGGGCCCAAATGATTTGGTGACATCTTTTGTGTGGTCAAATTTTCATATTTTTCCATTATGTTTGTGTAAATAAGAACAGAAGGACATTCCTTTTCAAGTATTGAAATAAGTGAGCTTTCATCTATGTATTTCCCTTAAAGTGAAAATAGTGATGAGGAATAAAAGAATGATGTAGTATTATGTAGGTTGTTGTTTAACCTGTAAAACCTTCTAGATGTTTTTAGTTTTTGGTTAACCACATGTGAAACCATCCTTTGTTTTTAGTTTGGTGGTAAACTAAGTGTAAAACCATCCATTTTTTGTAGGTTATTTATAAACTGAGTGTAAAACCATCTGATGTTTGTAGGTTGGTGGTTAGCCAAGTGAAAAACCATCATTCAAGTTTGGTGAGAGTTGAAGTATAGGATGATGTATACCCCATGTTCACACTAAGGGGGAGAATGTTAAGAATAGCCTAACATTAGTGCTCACATTTTTATATTTATTGTAAGGTAAATTAATATTTATTGAATAGTATTTACCATATGGTAAGTTAGTAGTTAATTACATTTATATATTAATAATATATCACATATTTAGTTGTTTAGTAAAATATATTGTTTATAAAAATAATATATTCTAGTTGTACACATATCTTTATTAATGGGTTAGTTATTAGTTTTCCTTCCTATTCTATAAGAAATGGTTAGTCAGTCTTGGCTATTTAATAGCATATGTACTATTTAGATCAAAGTGAATGAATTAATGTTATCAGTGTTATTAATTATTCTCTGTGTATTTAGCTTGTTGATTATACAAAACTTTATGTGCCTAAAATAAATCTCTAAGCCCCTGATCATAATATCTTCTACCAGTAATGTTGAGTCATCTTCAAGAATCGTAGGCAAGGAAGAGAATGGATCCTCTTTAGCTACCTATGGATCAAAATCATCACCCATGTAAATATATGTTAGGCAATGGAAAATTGATAAATACATTAGGAAAATATTGAGAAAGTCACTCAAAAACATGATTTTATTCATAATTGATGCTAGAACCAGTGGTAATGCTTGGACTAGGTGGACAATGTGCTTCTTGAGGAGAGAGGTGAAATTCCTCATCCAAGATCACCTAAAATAGGTTTTCACTTATGAAATTATACTTATATTTACTATTTCCATGACCCAAGGGTGCCACAAAGAGGTTTTCAACTAAGGATCTCAATAGTTTACTTTTATCATGACCAAGAAAGTTCACCTCCTATTTAAAATAAGTAGTAGGTTCCAAATGGAAATCAAATCCTTGTTTATGATCACCAACCAGTAATCCACCTCAAAGGCCAATAAACTTGACAATATATTCCTCATTCTAAAAGTCATCTAATGGTATAATAGAATCTTATTCGTCCTAATCAACTAGGTCAGGATGATGAAGGGTAAGTGGATAATGGGCTATAATGGTCATGATGGCCTTGAAATCAAATAAATTAATATTTGCTATTTCATTGTAGTCACTATATTGGGATGCTACATTACTACCAATATTTTCATTGTTGGTTGATGAAAATGAATCACTCTCAAAATTAATGGGGTCACACACAAGTTGTGTAAATCTATGACCTTGATTCCTTGTAGGTTTAGTAATTGAGATAGGTTCAATAATTCCTTATGTGTTGGATCATAATCCTCTTCCTATATAGTTTAGGCTATCCATGATTCTATTTGGTATAGGGTACTTGGCACTCTAGAAGTAAATAACAAAACTATCACCATACAACCAACCTCCCTCAGTGTTGGTGGCTTGTCTTGATTGGGTGATGTATCATGTACAAATATGAGTGGCTCTTATTGAGTGGATTTGTATTTATTTAAAAAAATCATGTTGGGCCTGGCAGGATTTTTATAAGTTTTAGGATGTCCATAGGACTTAGGATAATTAGGTGATTTCTCAATGTGGAATGCATCGTGAATGTTATATGTGGTAATACCATCATCCTTAATATTAAAATAGGTGGGCATGGTAACGGGAAATGGAAGTGAGATCACTAGGGTCAATATAATTGGACTAGTGAGGTTAAAAAACCACCCTCTTACCTTTCTTGCCTACTAATTCAGTGCTAAGACAATAGGTGTAGTTTTAGTACTCAAGTTCTACATGTTTGCAATATTAGTATGGTTGTAAGTCACCATAAACTTCAACCTATAAACTAGAATAGGGGAACTTAATGCATTGATATAGGGTGGATGGGATTACTCATACTTCATGGATCTAAGGACAACCAAGAATAAGATTATAAGTTATTTCTATATCAATGACATGACATAGGGTATTATAGTTAACAAGCCCAAAAATGATTAGTAAACAAATGGTTCCTGTAGATTCTCTTTCTATGTTGTCATAAACCTTGATGGTGATGGTATTTATTCACATATCTACCACTATATACCCCAATGTTTGGACCATTTTCAATGATGCTATGTTCAATATAGAGCCATTGTCTTTAATAACTTGTTGATTTTATGATGGGAAATAATGGCTTCAATGTGCAGGGGATTGTTATGTCGGGGACCTAAGGATGGCATATATCACTAGTAAAAGGTATGTTGTTGTCCTAGAGACAAATGTCCTAAAAACATTTAGAATTAATTAGGATCAATGTCATCAAACATAATGGATTATTGAATGAAATCATTCAGTATGGTCCTATTAAATTTATATGTACATAAGAGATCTAAAATAGAGATCTGCATAGATGTTTTTCTTAGTTTTCACTGATATTATATGGCTTCTCAACAATGGAATTAGTAGGTTTGGTCTTAGTCAATACAGTGTTTGATTTAGGATTGGTCTTAATTAGTATAGTTTTTAGTTTAGAATTAGTGTTGGAAGAAGGCAAAAGGCCATGGAGGATAACTTTTAGCCATGCAGTTATGACTACACAATTTTGAGTTGGGATGGAGTTATTATAGTTATAGGAATGAGGAGGTCCACAAATGGTAACCTATGAAAACTAAGGTATAAGCAAAGTTACATAACCCAATGCAAAATTACATAAATCAAAATATGGTTATCCTAAAATAGAGGGACCAATGTTTTTAGTAATGTTAGATGATACATAGGAATTGATATTAATGGTAGTTATGTGATTACTAGTAATACACCCTATGATGTTATTGTAATCATATGGTATAACATGGTACTCAATTTTACTGGTTTAGGTGTCATGATATTGATTACGATTATTGTTCTAGTTTTGATTCTAATTATAACCTTGGTTTTGTTGTTGATTGTGCTCTTGGCCTTGGTTCTGACTCCTATATTATTGGTCATTATGATTAGAAAATGGATATTTATAAATACCTATATTATGATTGGTGTTAGGAGGTCTATGGTCCAACTCAATCTCTCCATTAGCTATTAATTTTTGAATAATATACCTTTATTACATGCACCTATAAATTGCATGGCCAATAACATGATGAAAATCAAAAAAATATCTTCATGATACTATTTAGGTTTAGTCTATTCCTCAAGAAAGGGTTTCAATACAGGATAAATAATCGTATTTGTATTAACTAATTTCTTGAAGACTAACTCAACAGGCTCCCCTAGGTCACTTAATAGCCTGTGTCTAGGAAATCCTTTGCGTCGTAGAGATCTTTGTAGTTTGAACAATGGATTTGGCTTTTATTTTAAATAGGTGATGTTTGCACTATTTACACATGCCATGATTTGGTAACCCCATTACCTACCATTTTCTTATTATTATTAAAGGTCTTAAGATTCTCAATGATATTGTTCTGAACATATGTTTGGGTTTAATGCGATGTTTGAGATTGGGAATAGATTTTCACCAAGCCTTTAGCAATAAGTGCCTTCTCAATCTATACACACTTATATATAATTTATTCAAATGTGTTGGTACAAGTGAATCTTATATTATGAGTGACCTCAGGGTGTAGGATCTATGCAAAGATATCAACTAGCTATCTGTATAGAAGACTGTGTTGGAAGTGACTAGCTAGTTCTATCCACTGTTGTAGATAGGTTGCAAATCTTTCTCCATCCCTCTATTTAGATTTACATAAATCAACCACTATCAAATCATGCTCGATGTTGTAAGAAAAGTGTTTTATGTTTATTTTGATAAATCATTGAAAGTCATTACCGATCTTTTGGGTAATTTAAGAAGCCACTCTAAGTCTTATCCATCCAAGTTACATGGAAACAAGTGTAATACATACACACTATTATAGGCCACCTCTTGGCATGAAACAAAGAAGGCTTGTGTATGCTCTCTAGGGTCACACTTAAATTTATATTTATTGAATTTGGGTACCTAAAAATGAGGTGGGAAGAGTACTTGAAGGATGTGTTGAGCCTATTTTTAACACTCTCTCTTTTCATTTTTAAAGCCAAGAGTTTTGAAATGATTTTATCATATTGATGACTTTTCCATAACATTTAAAACTATTAAATGGGGTTCCTAGTTCATTACAACATTTGAATATGCATTATTATCATAATGTTTATTATGGTATTTTCATTTTGTTAAAATATTAATCTACATTTTAAGTGGTTTTAAAAGCATTTATGGATTGAATGAAAAAAAAGTATATATAGGAAGTGGCATGAAATAGTTCTTTGATCATATGAATCAAATGAGTATATGTTACAAAGT
The DNA here is from genome assembly GCA_037957365.1 of Torreya grandis. NCBI lineage: Eukaryota > Viridiplantae > Streptophyta > Pinopsida > Cupressales > Taxaceae > Torreya > Torreya grandis. The sequence goes on along the minus strand of JARHVA010002257.1, from coordinate 2,108,025 downwards.
AAATTTATGATCAAGGTTGTGATCAGTTATGGTTGGATCTACAGTTTGATTGATAAGTGATATTGTTGATCATCAAAATCTATTTTAAATATTTTTAAGCTCAATATAAGTTAACAAAATATATATTGAAATAAGTGGTAATGTTTTAATGTTTTATTTTGTTTTAAAAACTAGTGTTTCTAAACTAATATATAAGGTTAAGTGTTAAGGACACGTGAATGCATTTCATAATATATGTTATATTGAGGGGCAAGTATTATTAAACCTTAAGGGTGATAATGTTAGGAATTAAGTGTTAGTCAACCTATGTGAAGTGGAAAAGAACCTAGGGTGGCAGAATTTTACCTAGGTGACTAAGTATTTAATGTTGACTATGGATTCAAAGCATTGGTTTAATAGTTTTACAAATTTAATGTTCAAGGATATGGAGAATAGTTTGGGATTTGGCCTATGTAATTTAATGCATTTAAAGTTGGGAGTACTTGCACCACCAAAGGTAATTTAACAGCTAGTTTGGTGAAAGTTTTGGTTATGACTAAATTTGATAAAATGCCAATTTGGTTGGTAGTAATAACTCACAGCTTGTATCCCATTGTGATTGAGGCATGTAATCATTTATAGTAACTGCAATTCAAAAACAATACAAAATGCCTTTTTATTTTAGTTATTGTCATTATTGACAAATTTTGGAAGCAAAAGTGGGATTTCGGTGGTGGAATTCTTAAAGCAATAAGAAATTTTGATAGCTTGTAGTGGGACTTGTAGAGTCAAGTGAGTTTCTCTTGTTGTTTATCATCTTCAGTAGATGTTTTAATGGTAAAATTTATTTGATAATTTTTAAAGCATGCAAAAAAGAGTTTTAATTTTTTGAAAGGCATGAAATTTTGTTTTTGGGTGGCAAATATGAGATAAATGTTTCAAATTCATCCATGCCAATATTTTTATTTTGTAGATATTAAGGTTTTTAACATGATATTTTGATGGTGTGTTTTTTATCAGTTGTGAATATGGAAGAATATAAAATTAGGTAGTGTACTATTATTTGTTTATTTGAAGATGATATAAATATATATTTGCAAAGGATTTTTGGGTTCTGATTTTATAGAAGTCTTAATGATTTTTAGTTACAGTCTGTATGTGCTTGGCATATTTTTGGTTTCATTTGATTAACAATAAATATAAAGAGATATTTGGAAAATGTAATTTGGTTTTTGTTGATACTTGGATTAGGGGTAAAGTAAATAAGGTGATTTTGATGTGTTTTTGATATATGTTGTTATTTATTTATATTGTTTTCTAATGATGATAGCCATGTTACTTGAAATTTATTTGTTGTTGTTGATTTTCATAGTGTTGAGATTTGGTGTCTAAATAGTTATTTTTGATAAACATGTACCATAGGTTTGTCTGATTTAAAAATTTGGTATTTCTTTTAGTTTGGATTAGAAATATTTATGGTATTTTTATGTAGAATCTTTATCAACTTGTTTGATCACTATTGAGGTTTTCTCTTTTGAGTCAAAATCCATGTCATTTGCTTCATAAACTTGGAACATTTGTTTGGTTTAAGTTGAATAAATAGAGTTTGTGGGTAAGTTGAGTTTTCAAAGATATAAATTATTCTATTTTTGATAGCTAAAAAATAATAAATGTTAGTTGTTATCAATTTGGAAAGTTTATGGCACATGAATATAATGATCTTTGGCTTCTACGTGTTAAATGGTTTTGAAAAGATATTTAGATATTCAGTTTTGATATATTAGTTCTAGTATTTATTTGGAGATATATATGGTAGATGAATGTGATATTTTGAATCTTCATGTTCATATTATATCTTTATTAATACTTTTTGTTTGGTACAGTTAGAATTTTTTATGGAACAAATCAATGTGAAAGGCTTACAAATAAGTTAGTGTTTGAGATTCAGACTTGATATCATACATGATTTACATTTTTGGTTGAAATAATTGAAAATTAGTCTAGTTATTAAATTTAAAGAGTAAATTTTGTTCTTCAATTTTGAGATTTTGGTCAGTTTTTTATTCTTAGTCATTGGCAGAGTGTGATATAGATTTTTATTTTAGCAGTTCGTAGAATTGTTTGATATTGGTTTCAAAAGCAAGATCAATGGTTTAAACAAATTTTCATTTCAGTTGGTTTGAGCATTGTTATTTTATTTTGAATAAATAATTGGACACTTATCATAATAATGATGTTTATTCAAGGAGGTTTTAAATGAGTTTTGTTTACTTTGATTTCATAAATATATTATTGATCATTTTTTTAGACTATATTGATGAATAGTGTTTCAAATTTCAATCTATTTATTGAAATTTATATGGCTTTATATATGTTAAGAATAATTTTGCAAAGATGAAATTAGGATTTGATTTGTTTCATTTATTTTAAAAATGTTATGCTGAATACCTCCTAACTTAAATAATTATCATGGTAATGTGTGGATAACTGACCAAGTCTAGAATAAAGAAGATTCATCTTCTCATAGTTTTGCCTCTAGAGGCTAGTTTTATGGTGGTATAAGGTCTGGTAGAAATTTTCCAAGACCTTTTAATAGAGGAACTAGGATGTCTATTCACATTGATGCCTTAGATCCTAATTTATAGGATGTTTTGGATGTTTTGCCATTTAACCTTGTGAATAGAGGAAATTGAGGTTTGAGGAGACCATATTGGAGAACCTATCCCTATAGATGTGGGAATCCAAATGGCTCAAAAAAATAAATGCAAAGATACCTATAATTAGAGCACAACTTAGTTTCTCACCATTCACCTCAACATAATGACTAGCTTCTTGAAAATAACCTATAATAAGTTGTTAAGTTGCATTCGCATGCCCTAATACCATTGAATCGTAAAATCCCTTCACCTGAACCAGTCACCCCTATGAAGAAATAATGGTGTCTCTCAACCATAAAACACAAGAAACTAGTCCTTCAACATCACCAACCATCACTATGATAGTATAGAAGGTTAATCTATAAGTGGATGATGAAGACAATGAGGATGTTGTTGAGCTAATAAGTTTCTAGCCACCACTATGAGGTACATAGAGTATTTTATAGATAAGGGATATCCACTGATAGAAATGATTTTGGATTCAAATGAGTATTAGCAGGTTCAAAGTTGTTTAATTCTGATGTTTGATACATTTAAAAATATTTTCTAATTCTTTAATATTGTTTAAACTTGATTTGAAAATGGTTTTGTAGTGTTTTGATAGTATTTAGAAACTTTTATATAATTCATATGGCTAATATTAGTTGCAGTAATTTTATTTAAATGACTTAGGTCAATTTAAATATTTTGCATAATAACTTTATTTAGATGTTGTTTTGTCTATGGGGCCCCACCTGGTTAGAGTCTGTCCCCTTGGTCTATAAAATATTTATATTGATATTTAAAACTATTTTTAAAAAGGTTTTACATCAAGTTAAGGCATAACTAAAATTTAATTGACTTAATTAAAGTCAATTAAGACTTAACTAATAACTAACTAAAGTTGTTTATAACTTACTCATCAACTATCTCTTGAGAGGAGGATTATATAAGAAGATCAAAGTGACATTTCAAAAGAAGGAACATTACATAGGTATTTTTGAAGACTCTAATTTGCTTCAAAGTTCATCATAATACTTATTTTTGTGCAACATCTCTAAAATAAATTAACTTTTGAAGATAGATCAAGGATGCATTCTCTGACAGTTAAGTATAATGCTTAATTATCACAAGTATATCTAGGTTTCATTTTTTATTTTATAAACTACTTATCTGAATGTTGTTAGGTTTAACATCTTATGATGATTGTAGAATTTCTGTCATATGAGTAGAATATGAACTAATTGGCCCAAATATTGATGAATACATTGCTTAAAGTGACATGTTTTGATTCATTTGGATTGTTTGGTTGTTATATCAAAAAAAATTGTACTGAATATTCTATTTCTCAATAAAAAATCATTTCATCTTTATTAAGATGACTCTCTTGTGGACTATCAATCTTTTAATTTATTTTCATTTTACTTTTTATTTACTTGTTAATTTAGTAATCTTTTTAAATTAGATTAATTAGTTTTTCTTTTAAAATTTTAGGATTTGTTTAACCTAATTTTTGTGTTTACTAGATTACTTAATCTTTTTTAAATAGTTAATTTATCTATTAAATTTGTTTGTTTAGTATCAGATCTTAATTTTGTTTTCTAGTTTATTCTTTTATTTCTCATTTTTGTTTTAGATTAATTGTTAACATAGAATTAGTAGTTGTTTTATATTTCCTTTATATTAGATTTATTTAAGTATTAGATTGTTGAAGTTGTTTAGTTTTAGTTTATTTCTAGATTTGTTTACTTTAAGTTTATTCTTAGTTTTGTTTAGTTTATGTTTAGACTTTGGTTTGTTTAGTTTCTACTCAGTTGTTTATTATTGTTCAATTTTTTATTTCCTTGAGTGATTATGTTAGTTGTTATTTCAATTTATTTATTTGGCATTCATTGTAATATTTTGTTTGTAACTTTTATATCTTTGTGTTACTTTTCTTTTGATCTTTTCTGAATTATTTCATCAAGTTTTGAGACATTTGAGCAAAGTAGAAATATTTATAAGGGATAGAACTATTTCCTTCAAGAGATTAGCTTAATCATAGATCTTCTTTGTTGGATAAGATTGATTATATATTCATATTTATTTCATTTATATTTAAAGAGAATTTTAATTTTTAAAATATAATGAAGTATGGTTCAGAATTTGGATTACTTATTAATTCCCAGAAGATTAAAAACCCCTTGCACATATTTTAGATCTTTTGTGACCTATTATACCTTTACTATTAGACTGGTACAATTCTAATTTAACCTTCATGATAGGTGAAAGGGATGATTTATTTACATAAAAATTTCAATCATCAATATGATGCTCATTCAAACAGATAAGGTCATATCTCATCAAACTTGTAATTTTTGGTCTAGTTACCTATTTGAAGCCTTGAACTACCTCCTTCATTATGTTCCACTCTTGGATATTTAGAATGACTTGAAATGGAAGAAGAGATTTATAATGATTATTTTTGGACTGATAGGTTTGGTTAGGGTTGGCATGGGTAGGAATGGATCCTATTGGGAATGTGCACCCTATGTTTGAAGTTATGTGTTTAGTTTAGTTTTTATTACTAGTTATGAGGCACATTGCAAGATGTAAGACCTTTTTAGTTTAGAGGGTTTATTGTTGATCCCTAGGTATCTTATTCTGATTTTGATGAATTTATTATTTCAAGTTATAGGGAGTATGTTTATTTTAATGAACCTAGTGCTGATTTAGAAGAAAATATAATCGTTGATGGTTTGTAAGTAGAACTTGTTGTTGTCATGAACTAGAAGAAGTTGGTATTATGTTTTGTAAATTATCAACCACTTGTTGGGGTGGTGAATTATTAGAAAATTATTGTTAGGAGTGATCTGGCACTTGTTGAGAAGTACCGTGTACATGTCATGCATTAGAAATGGTTTCTTAATGATTGAAAAATGTGTGTTTCATATCAATTAAAAATTAGTGCAAAGCATTATTTGGCACAACTTGTTTAAGAGGAGCTGAAGGATATACCTCATCAGTAGGGTTAATTTTGTCTTGTTAATTTTTTTAGATAATTCATTTTCGTCTATAAACATGATTTTTTAAAATAAGGTCACAACCAAAGAAGTCATTGATTCAACAACACGTTGATATATATAGCATTGAATAATTTATTCTATCGTAGATGCAATAATATGACCCATTTAGGAGGAATCCATAAATAGACCCTTCCCTTTGCTAGAAGAATTAATGGTTAGTTTTGGATTTTAATTAAGAGTTTTTTCTTGTTCAATAATTATTTTGTATTGTTGTTCTTCTATTCAAATGACGGTATGAAATTATTATTTTTCACGAAAGGGAGCCTAGCTCTTAATTTTATCAATCTTAAGAGAGCCTTGTCTTAGTCTTTTAGTGGTTGAATTTCAATGTATTGGCCTTGGTTTAACTCCACAATGGGAGGGATTTATTCATGCATGATCGAATGTTCTTATCCATCATAAAAAAATTCCTCTTCATAATTAGGTCCATAAGAGACCCCACTATGTTTGTATCTCGTATGGTTAAAATAGTACCCAATCTTTAACTAATGTTTCAAATGTAACTTTGGTTCAATATGGATTTTGAAAACACTATCAAAAGGTCCTTTAGAAAATTTATACTTAGTTTGGACAATGTAATGGCACAAAATGAGATGAAGTAAAGTCTTTGAAATGCTTGGCCTTGGTAGGTCAAAATCAACAAACTAGAATAAGGAAGAATAATCTTGGAACTTAGATTGTAGGCTAACATAAGAAAACCTAAGTCTATAATGTGTTGGTACCATATAAAAGGATAATGGGATAGTGGTTGGTATAAATAATTAAAGCATAATAAATTCGAATGGTCCAAGAACACATAGAATATGGTAAACACAAGAAAACCTAAGTTCAAACTCTTAGAATAAAATGGGAAACTTTACTACACATAATAGAAAATAAAGTTGAACGGTCCAAGAAATTAGGGTGTAAGTTAATGTAATAAAACCTAAGTTTTAAATCAAAAATTAAATGGGAATCATAATAGTACCAAGTGAGATAAATACTATTATTTCAAATAATAGACGTGATGTTGTAAAAAATGGCCAAATGTCAAATGCTAATGTAAATAGCATAACACCTCAAGTTTTAAATAGATGTAAATGTGTAAAATATGGGAGAAAGACTCACACTTAGTTAAGGCTATAAAAAAAAATTCCAATTCAACTAAAGGGACATAAACATAAAGAGTAAAACACTCAAGCCCAAGTGATAGGCAAGACTCAGTGCAAACTAATTATCTTTAGATCGAATACTTGAAAATGGATTTTGAATTCAATTTGAGAGGCTTTAGAACCTATTTTATTTGTGAATTATAGTTATTTTAGACTCATAATGTAAGCAAATAAGAATAAACACCTAAGTGCATGATTTTATGCTAAATTGACATGAGATGTGCATATTATCTACCAAAACTTTCACCAATATACCAATTTTGAAAGGAATTAATTAATAATCCAAAAATAAAATGCACATACAGGTAGATTTTTTTAATCCCATCTTTACCTCTCAAGAAATGATATGTGGCAAGGAACTTAGAGTGCCAAATAAACTCAACATTTGGTAGGATAATCCATGGAAAGTGGGGTCAATCAATTTAAATTTTTGACTTAGCTTATCTAGATGGTCCACAAGTGCCTAGAAGAAATTGGTTTCAAAATTCATGTCAATTAGATCCAAACCATCTAGCTTGTTATGTAAAGGTTTTATCCCTTGCATAAGGACTTCATTCATGAACTTCTTAATAAATTTTGATGCTTAAACTACTACATGTCCTAGGAATCTATTAGACTTGCCAGGCTAACCACTAAGCTACTATTCAATCCAACAGTGCACCCAATTTAATCCCCCACTAGAGAGTGGGATTGGAATGATGTTGGGAGATGAAACTCCAAGTCAAATCCCACTTATATAACCCATGGAAAAGTGATAAACTCCCTCTCACAAGCCAAAAAGAAAATAAATGAAGAACTAGGTGATTTTTGAGTCACCCAAGTCCTTAATAATAAGGGGAGAGTATACATGACATTTTTTCAAGTTTGACTCAACAAAACAAATAAAACAATGCATTTTTGGTCACCCAAGTTCCTTAAAGGGGACAAAGAGAGAGCATATGCACAAAGTTTTACTAAAATGAAACCAACTAAGTGTTTTTCAAAAATTAAGAACAAAAGGCAAAGTGCTCTTAGGATATTGAAGTCTAAATGTGATTATTATTTTAAAACACTTATAGGAATGTGATTAAAATTTAGCCTTTGTTTAGAACTTTGAAATCATAAAGAAGAAATTTATTTATAAAGTTTTAAATCACCAAAAAATAATGTGAAATGGTTTCGTTAATGTGTTAAACTCCTCTTCTAATTAATTATCTACAAGAAGCATTAGAGGATTGATTTGTGCTTGATTAGATAATGAAGGTCACCTAAAAAATAGCTCAAAATCATGAAGATATGCCATCTAGAATGATTTCATAGATACATAGTCAAGTGTAAACTATAAAATTAGAGGCTAATAAAAAATAAATAAAACCAAAAACTTATAGGGATTGTTTCATAGTTACTTGGATGATTATGTAACTCACCTCACCAATTTTTCTACTTAACTGGATGATTTCATAGTTTTCCAATGATTTCATAATTATGAATTCATACAATTTCACACTTATGTCTTTCAATTTTTTAATTTACAAAAAACTTATAGACAACATAGAAACAAAGTAAAATAATTTCATGATTCTATGGTGTACTTTCACAATTTTCAAATGATTTCATAGTTGTAAATTCATACAATTTTGAACTTATGTCTGTGAATTTTGCAATTTTTAAAAAACCTACAAAATAGAATATAAAATAGAATGTAATGATTTCAAAAATACAGATAGTGATTTTGTAGTTAATATATTCAAATTCATAGTTTTGTAAAAACACATAAAAACCCTAAAACATGTAGAAATAATTTGTAGCTACCATTGTCAAATTCATATATAAAATATTTAAATTCAAAAATACACAATGGAGGTCCAAAATAGGGATGATTTCATAGATTTATTAGATGATTTCACTATTTGATACAATGATTTCATAGAAGTTCCTTATGAATCCATAGTTTCATAGTTAACTTTTTTGCAATTCCATAGTCATGGACTCAGAATGACAAATCTTCAATTTTTAACCAATTTTAAAAAATGTTAGCAAAAAAACTGACAAAATAAGATGATAAGAGGTAAATAGAATAATTTTGTGGGTTGAAGTCCCATTATAGGTGCCAAAATATATAATATGATTATGGAGTAAGTTAGTTCATGCATTTAAGACATAAAAAAAATGATAAAGCATAAAGAAATAACGTGTTAGGCTTACTCCATCGAGGAGCATGGATAATTGGAGTTAAGATAGTTAGATAAGAAAACATGGAAAATACCTTCCCCAAGTGGTCCTCATCTAAGATAGGTCCATTATTTATGTTTGTGCCTAGATTTGATGTTTCAAGCCTTTGTTTATACAATATCATAAGCATTTCCATACATCTCTCCTTGCACCAATGGCTTTGACTCTTGCTTTGATCAATTTTGAAAGGATGAGTGAAGCTCTATAGAGATATTTTTGCATAGTTTTTATACACCAAATAGATATTAAAGGTTATGGCCATGGCCCATGTATTTATAACTTTTCCAAAATAAAAAAACTAATTTATGGACCTCCATCTCAAGATCAAGATGGAGGGTCACAAATCCATTCAACTTTGGAGGGATAAGAAATAAATATTACCATCAACATGTGAAAGAATGAAGCATTAATAAGGCATGGATAGCCTTAATCCTGATATTTATCTCCATTAATGTTTTGTGGACAACACCCCTATGATGATTTAATGGGTGACATTATGGCCTAGATATTTTGATTCATGAATTTCTAATAATATATATTCAATAAATTTCCATAGATTTCTCACTTAAGCTCTTAATCTAATTTTTTTAATTTGATTTTTTACTTAGTCCTTTATAAATTCTTGGAAACTGGTCACCTATTTAATTAAAATGGTCAAAATGTCAATTTACTTAGTTGTAATTTGGTTGGATTTGAATTAGAGGAAGGTATCAATTGTGTATAAGGTAATACCCTAATTAGGGTATTTAAGACAAGAATTAGCACATGCACATGATGTGTGTGGATGAATTACAAGATTTCAATGGTCTAAAATGCCATTTTTCTTGCTCATAATTTGACTCAAAATGAATTAGGAGAAGATAACAATTCCATAAAATGTTTTGCCCCAATCAGGGATACATGGATGTGAATCAACACATGCATGTGACATGTGCATTCAAATTGTAAAATTTAAATTATTTTGGTTAAATTTATGTATTATTATGAAAAGTCATATAGATTTATAATCTTGGCATGACATTGATAAAAAATAGATGTCTAAATTGTAGGCCTCTTCCATTGTGATTCAAAGTGGATTTAAACTCTAAATGTGTTTACTCAATCTTATCCAATGTAAGGGGAATTGGGTTACATTTTGGTATGAAAATGACTCTTGATAGATTGGATTCACTTGGGATTCATTTATGAATTAGATAGCACTTCATTAGCATAACTGAGGATGATTGAAAGTGATGGCTTGTGATGTAGGGACATATTCAATTATCTCCATTTTGAGTTATTTTAGTTGGTAGAGGTCATTTATAGTGTAGTTGTCTAGGTTATAAGTTTTAGGAGTTTATAGGATTTAAATTTGGGCTCATACGACATTTTCTCCCCATTTATACAAATTTGAAAAGTTGAGTTCTTGTGGTAAGTTTAGATCCTCCATCTTTTATGAAAGAGATTCAAAATGTATTCTTATTGTTTTAAGCTCTAGAAAGGGGTCAATGTCACATTAGTACATTTTTAAGTCACTTAACAAGCCATTCATGTGGGTGTGTTAGATATAGGTAGTTTTAACCTTGTCAATGTTCTTAAGTGGGATCAAGAACCATTGGAAAGGTAGTTATAGGTTTTTAATAATTATAAATGTATGTGTTTTTGGTGAGTATTTTAGAGAGGTTTTTTTTTGAATATGTAGAGGTGATAAGCTCAATGAATATGAAAAATCACCTCCATTTTGAAGTATAAAGAGATACACTCTATCATACTCTATATGTTTTGTGTTTTTGTGCCAAAGAAGAAAACTGAGTTGCAATGTAAGAGTGGAAAAACTACGTATGTATGAAGAAAAATGATAGATAATATTGAATGTTATGTTTGATTCCAATGTGAAGTGAATTAAAATGTATTAGTAAAGAAATGTATGTTTATTTCAAGATAAATTTATTATTTGATAACCTACTACCTGTGTACCATGTATTCTTTATTTAAGAGGAAAATGAATATGTATTGTTTGAGAAGCAAGATTTTATGGAAAGTAAAGTCATCACATGTATTATTAGGTAAGTCCTTTTTATATTGATATTTACATTGATACAAAGGATCTTTTATGTTCTTTTATTTATTTTCATACGTTTTGGTAAGGCAAACAATACTAAACCTAAAGAAACTATGAACAAACACACAATTAGAATCAAAATTCCTATAATAGTGATAACAAAGGAGTCTTAGATGGTAAGTGTTGATTGTATAAGGTGTTTCAAGTGTGCTCATAGGTTATTCAATCTTCAAGATGTTTTAAAACCTTTTATAATTCCAAAAACCCTCAAAGTTTCCTTTTCAATTCAATACAAAGTTATGTCTGTACACACAGTCACACTCTAAACTCATATTAATGATGACTAAAGGCATGTTTAAGGAGGTTCAGTGCATTGGTAATATGCAAGGAAGATAAAATAATCTTGATTAATAATTAAAGTAGTTTGAAAATATTTTGAACCTTGGAAAAAGCAAAATTACCTTTTTCAAGTTAAGAGATTGTGTAAACCATGTTTTTAGGGTTTCAAAGCAAAACTTTATTTATCTAAAGATTTTACTAATGTAAATTCACCAATTTTTTTGATTTTATATAAATAAAGGTATAGTAAGATATTAGGTAAGTTTTATACCTATATAGTACAATTATGTATAGTTGTGGGTGTCTAAGAGTGTCATAGGGTGGTGGAGGCCTAATTACTAATTAGGCCTAAATAGAGACCTAAAAGGAGACAAAAGTGTGACTTCTTAGTATAATATGGCCAAAAAACTTCATTAATAGATAATACTCAATAAATTATATTTGAAAATAATTTTAGTTTACCAAGGTGAGATTGTACCTATTCATATAAGGAGGAAAGGTAAAAAAAGGCTACTAGATAAGCCTGCCAAAGCAAGGAAGTAGTGAATGTTACAAGGGTTATTTTGAGGAGTCTTGTGAATGGGATAGAAGTTCCAAATTAGAATTTATAGAATGTGAAAAGACTTTAAACCAATGTGTTAAGGTCATTCATATTACAAGATTATATACAAAAGACCTAATTCAAGAAATGAGGTGAGTTAGGTTTTGAAGACTAGTATGTGATTTAAAGAAAGGGTGAGTGATAAAGCATGGAATGAAAAGAAGGCATGAGGTTTGGTGATATTATAAAAGGTAGAGAGAAAAAATTCAAGAAGCCTAGTCAATATAATTATGCAAGGAATGAGGAAAGTAAGTGATCTAGCAAGAACAATTATATGTGAAGGTAGATAATGGACATGTCAAGTAGGACAAAGTTGGATTGGTAGAGGTGAGATGTATGCATTATTATTTCCATTCATGCTAGAAAAATAACTTTGAGACCTCTGTATCATTTGGTATCAGAGAGAGAATTTCCTTAGAAAGAGGATAAAGAAGGTTTGCATAAATAAAGGTACATATTTGTTTTTATTTTTCATTTTATGTATTTGATAAATTCATGAAATAATGTTGAAGGATATTGTGAGATTACTAATGCAAGTTTAAGGAAAGAAGTGCGAGGAAAAAAAATAAGTGTTGTGTGGTGAAGCCCTTAAGCCAAGAGGCATAGAAACAGAAAGAGGAGAACTAGTGAAAGCTCAAAGGAGGAAACTGAAGGAGAGCTTGAAAAAAAAAAGTTAGAAGACCCAAGTGAGGTCAAGGAGACACAAAGGTAGGCTTGTCAAGAAGAAGAATAAAGTCCAAGGTGAGACTTAGAGAGAGAGAGTGAAGATAGGGAGAGTGTAAAGAGTGGAAGAAATATGAAGGGATTGAAGCAAGAAGGTTGCCACAAGGAAGAAAAGAAAGAGGAAGCTGATAAGAGGGAGATTACTGAGTTGAAGGTAATCTTGGTAGAGTTAGAGAAAGCTTGAGAAGATATTAGACCAAAGTTTTTAGTTTGAATTATAAAAATAGAGAGATAGCCTCTGAAGGACATGGTGATGAAGAAGAAAAATCAAGCAGAAGTGTGCAAAGTGAAGAGACAATTGAAAGTATTAAACAAGCAACCTAAGAATAAAGAGAGGGGGCAAGTAAGCCTCATGATTTTCAAACTAATGATGTTTAGTAGGCATGAATTTATGTATAAGAGTTGATGAAGGAGATGAACTAGGGGATATAATACATAGGTTCAAATAAGAAGAGGAAGCATTTGACCAAGTAGTGCTCAAGAGGAACCAAGAGGAAGGAGAGGATCAAGATAGAGTCTTGATGTTATAAAAAGAACAAACAGGTCAACCATTTATGAATCAAGATAACATGAGCATGAAGTGATCCTCACCTAAGAAGATTCAAAGGAAGATAAAGAAGCATTGGGACAATAGAACAAGCAAAGGTATGAGGATTATTCTAGTGTGTATGAAGCCTTGGAGAGGGTAAATAAATTTTATCCTCATCAAATGTATAAAGAGATAGTGAAGGAAGTGATAAAAGAGAACATAGACATATAGTATGCAATAGTGGTGTTTAAGATAAAAACACTTATGAAGGAAAGAAGTAGTCAAGTACAAGAAGACACTCTACATGATGAATTTATAGTTACTAAGGTTGAATTATAGGTTATAAATGAAGGAAAAACCATACAATAAGAATAGAAAGATGAGTTGGTGGTTGGTGTAAAGAAGAAGAATGAACCATGCATGTCACATGAAAGTGATTGGTAGTAAGGATAACATATGATTAAAGAGAATATTTGGAGTATGCCTCAAAGGCATGAGGAGATACATGTTTTCTTTAATTATTTGTTTTTAATTTTAGGTATAACTTGGATGAAGATAACAAGAGGGAAGAAGAAGTACAAGTGTGGATCATGAGAGCATGTACATCTACATGAGGGACTAGTTGCATTAGTAGTCAAGAGATAAAGAGGTATACATTTATCAAGTAGGCCTTGGGATCCATGAGGCCAAGTAATGAAGATCAGAATTTAGAAAGGATAGAAACTATGAATCACATAAATAAAGATTGGTTATCACTTTCAGGGAATCTCTCTGTTGCTCCTTGGTAGTTTGACGCAGGGGCATCTTCAATTTTGAGTTTTTTTAGTTGGTAGAGGTCACTTAGACTTTAGTTGTCTAGGTTATAAGTTATAGGAGTTCATAGGATTTAAATTTGGGATCATATGACATTTTCCCTCCATTTTTACAAATTTGAAAATTTAAATTCTTGTGGCAAGTTTGGATCCTCAATCTTTTGTGTAAGAGCTTCAAAGTGTACTATTGTTGGTTTGAGATCTATAAATGGGTAAATGTCACCTTAGTAAATGTTTAATTAACTTAATAAGGCATTCATGTGGGTGTGTTAGATATAGGTAGTTTTAACCTTATCAATGTTCTTGAGTGGGATCAAGAACTGTTGGAAAGGTAGTTATAGGTTTCAAATACTTGTAATGTCTATGTGTTTTTGGTGAAAGTCTTTTAGAGAGGTGTTTTTAAAATATGTAGAGGTTATAATCTAAATTAATATGGAATAAAACCTCCATTTTTAAGTATTAATAGATACACTCTATCATACTCTGTATGTTCTATGATTTTGAGCTAAAGAAGAAAACTTAGTTGCAATGTAAGAGTGGAAAAATTGTGTATGTATGAAGAGAAAGGATAGATAATATTGAATTTTGTGTTTTATTCCAATGGGAAATGAATTATAATGGATAATTATATAAATTTATGCTTAGTTAAAGATAAATTTCTTATTTTATAACCTATTACATGTGCACCTTATATTATGTGTTTAACAAGAGATTAAATATGTACTATTTGAGATGCAAGATTTTATGGAAAGTAAAGTGATCACATGTATAGTTAGGTAAGTAATATTTATATTTATATTTATATTGATCCAAATTATATTTTATGTTATTTTTGTTGTTTTCATAGTCTTGGTAAGGAAAACAATACTAAACCTATAGACAACTGTGAACAAACACATAGTTATAAACAAAGTTCCTATAATAGTGATAACATAAGAGTCTTGGATGGTAAGTATTGATTGGATAAGGTGTGTCAAGTGTGTGTAAAGTGTATTCAACCTTAATTATGTTTTTAAACGTTTTATAATGCCCAAAACCCTCAAATTCTCCTTCTCATGTCAATATAGACATGTGTTTGTACACAGTCACACTATAAACTTGTATTAATGACAAATAAATGCATCTTGAAGGAGGTCTAGTGCATTAGGAACATGAAAGGAGGATAAAATATAAGGAATGTACAAGGAGGATAAAATAATATTTATCAATAATTAAAATAGTTTGAAAGTGTTTTGAACATTGGAAAAAGCAAGATTACCCTTCTTAGGTTACACAGACTGTTTAAACCCTATTTTTAGGGTTTCAAAGAAAAACTTTGTTTATCTAAAGATTCCACCAATGGAAATTCACCAAATTATTTTATTTGATAGAAATAAAGGTATAATAAGATATTAGGGAATTTTTGTACCTTTAAAAAATGGTTACGTATAGTTGTGGGTGTTTGAGAGTGTTATAGGGTGGTGGAGGCCTAAATAGGCCTAAATAGATTCCTAAAAGGAGACAAAATTGTGACTTCCTAGTATAGTTTGCCCAAGAAACTTCATGAAAAAATATTATTTAATAAAATATATTTTTAAATAAGTTGAGTTTCCTAAGTCGAGATTGTGCATGTCCATAAAAGGAGGAAAGGTAAAAAAGGGCTACTAGACAAGCCTATCAAAGCAAGGAAGTAGTGATTGTTTCAAGGGTTATTTTGAGGAGTATAATGAATAGGATACAAGTTATAAATTAGAATTGATATAATGTGAAAAGGCTTGAAACCAATATGTTAAGGTCATTCATGCTACAATATTGTATACAAAATACCTAATTTAAGAAATGAGGTGAGTTGGGTTTTGAAGACTAGTATGTGATTTAAAAAAAGGGTGAGTGATAAAGCATGGAATGAGAATAAGGTGTGAGGTGAGGTGTAAAAATATTCTCAAAGGTAGAGAGAACAAATTCAAGAAGCCTAGTCAAAATAATCATGCAAGGAATTAGGAAAGTAAGTGATCTAGCAAGAACATTTGTATGTGAAGGTAGATAAAGGACATTTCAAGAAAGAAAAAGTTGGATTAGAAAAGGTGAGATGTATATATTATTGTTTCCATGAATGCTAAAAAAATATCTTGTAGACCTATACATCAACTTGCATGTCTATTTATAGGCTTATGAGAGGTAGATCAAATGTGGTAGATTATTTAAATATTTAAAATTATCCAAATAATCAATGGTGGAGAATTTATCCTCATCCAAGAGGATGATGACCAATTCAATTGGTTGAGAAGAAAGGGGAGTTTTTTAGTGAGTCATCAAGAAAGGGTTAAATTTGTTGAAAATTCAAGGGGTGACTCACAAGGTGGTTGAGGAAGTTATGGAAGGTGTTGGATGAGTCAACATGTGAGGGAGATAAATGTGGAGGATGTTTGGATAAGGTGTAAAATCTAGATTTATTAATTAAATTTATATTGAAAGGTGTGTATAATTGATTAATTAATAATTATTCAATTATTCAAATTTAGGGAAGAAGAAGGGCCAATGTCTCAAAGTGAATTTTGACACTAAAAAAAAATTAGGTATCTAATAAGGATACATGCAAGTGATGGATTTGGTAAGTACACATGATGTAGGGGAATCTTAAAAATGCCAAAAAAGTGAACCTAGATTTGTTTTGGAGTCATGGTAGTAAGTGAAATTTGAATTAGAATTCAAAAGCTTATTTTCTTGCCCTTTTTCCAATTTGAATTTTCAAGCTTACAATGAGGGAGTGATATGTTCTTATGGTCTAAGAAAGTATTGGTGTTATGTAATATTGGAATTATTTTGTAATTGTCCTTGTATGACCTCATAAAGGTCCTTAATTGGTTTGGAATGTATTATGTCAAGTTGTACAAAGTGAGGTGGAAATCTTATTTTCACCACCCTCCATGGGTTTTGTAATAGTTTGAAGAGTTTCTTAATCCAATAAATATTTATAGAGTCTTGTTATGGTGTTTATTTTATAATATAATGGATATATAGAGTGGTATAGTCTATAGGAGGGAGAGGATAGAGAGAATAGGGTAGACAGGATGAAAGAAACATGAGGGTCTACCAAAGGTGTTTGAAGGACTATGTAAGTCCAGGTTGTGTATGAGAAAAAAAATCAATAAGGAATGATTATTTGAAGAAATATTTCTTGATTATTGTGTATTCCCTTTATTCTATGTTATTTATGTGTTCTTGATGCAAACCATACATTTGGAGGTGATTAAATATGGTGGCAGGTAAATGTAATTATGTGTGCAGGAAAACTTTGTATGATTGAGAAAAATATAGGTGGTGTATATTAGTAATTAATGTGGTAATATTTATATTTAATTTTGATTTTATTTATTTTTAATAAAACATAAAAATTTTATTTGAACCAAGGAAAATCCAAGTTGAATGGGAAAGTAGCCAAACCTGGTAGACAAGGTCATACAGTTTGTTTAAATAGGTTTAGTTAAACATTTAAACATTTTTTCCCTAAGTTATGTGAAGGAATATAGAATGTAATGTGTATGAATTATTGTGAGTAATATTGTTATGATATATAGGGGTTAAAAGTGTTATGTTTTAACTCATTCATAATCTATACTCTATGGTAACATACAATTTACAATTTTAGTATTCTATACCCTGTGACAGTTAACATTGAAATTTGTTTATCTCTAAAGAGTTTAGAATGGATTGTCATGGTCACTGGGAGATGGAATGAACCATATGATAATCCTAATATTCATTTGAAATAATAATAACAATATAAACCCTATCCATATAGCTACGCTATTGCAAAGGGGCAGAATGCAGTCATAAGGATAGAATCATGTTGCATTGAGACTTGTGTTGAACTCTAATGACATTAAAACTAGGTTTAGATAGTCATGAAAGGTATTGGTACCCTTATTATAGGGATTTAAATCTTTTATAAAAATAAATAACCATGAAAATGCTATCTACCATATTTTAGTTAATAAAAAATAGGGATATTGGCTAAGATTTAGCATTTATGAAGGCTCTGAGTGGTTTTAGAATTTGCATATGGAAGTAAAAATTTGTGTAGGGACATTATAGAACTATTTAAATTGGATTTATGTTTTGAAACCTCATACATAGAAATTTATACTTTTTTATTATCCCTCAACCCTAATAATGGCTTAGAAACACTGATTTTAGGGTTTGGAGCATAGAACGAATTCTAACTATAAAAAAATTCCAAAAATTTGTAGTCCACATATTTTGAGGATCATATTACTAATTTTTCAAGTTTCAAAGTGAGTAAAGACCTATAGGTATGGTTTCTAGAAGTTTGGAGTGTAATAGGCCTAGGACAAGGGCTAGTGAAATAGGTCAAATAGAGAAAGTGGATCTAATGGGAGAGTTAAAGCACCAAAATTTGACATTTAGGTTTATTTTAACATGATAAACAAAAATTGAGTTTTTTATTCCCATAATTAGATGTAATTTTTTATACCATGTATTTATTTCCTACAAAAGGGCTACAAGGAGAGTGCAAAGAAGAGGCAGAGTTGTATAGATTTGTTTGAATGATTGTTGAAGGTATAGAATGAGTTAAAAGATGCAAAATGGTTGTGAGAATCACCTATAATGTGTATATAAGTTTAATACTTTGTGATTAAAAACCGTGTGATAATTATTGCTTATTGTAAATAATAAAGGGAGGAATGAGTTAATGTAGAAGGAGCTTGTGTGAAAGAAAGTGAATAGCAAAACTGAATTAAAACCCTAAATAGGGTAGAAAGGAATATCATAGGAAGAAAGATATATAGTTATGATTTAAAAAATCTTTGATTTTTAATTTCCCATGAAAAATATATTTTAGAATTAATTTGTTATGTGAGTCTCATGCAGGTGAAAGGTAATACATGTGTAAGAATGTATTAGTTTATAGAAACTTATGGAATGGTTTATTGATGGTGTAAGTTCATATGCAACTAATATAACATGATCTACTAAAACATTGTGAAGGTACATTATAACCATTATTTCATGATTGCCAAAGGGACTATTGGGATGAATGGATGAAGGAAGCAAAGAAGAATCTTGAATGGAAGGATATAGGTAGAGTTTGTTGGAGATTTGCATGTAGCTCTGCATCAACACATCCAAATAAGTTGGATTGATGATTTTCCCAAGTAAGGAAGATGTGGGAATGAAATATGATGAAAATCTAGAATGATTAGATCAAGGATTCTTACTAGATTTAAGAAAAAATAATTTATTTTTGGATTTTATGGTTTTTTATCATTTAAATTTTTTTTTGGTCTTTTCTAATTTGTATGTATTTTTAGAGATTTTTTGATTTTATGATGTGGTTGTATTTTTTTATTTTATTTTTGGGTATTTATTGAATATCTAATGTTTAAGGTTTTTATATTTATGATGTTTTTGAATTATCTGATGTTTTTAGATTTTTATATTATTTGATGTTTTTGGATTTTTTTGATTTTATGATTTTTTTTGATTTTTTATTTTTATACAAGGTATTATTTGGATGTATTTACAAGTGTTACTAACAAATGGAAAACCTATTCTAAGATTGGGATGTGGAAATGATGTAGGATGAGGATGCTTTTGGATGATGATGGGGATGATTAGGAATGGATTAGGGATCTTTAAGGACTATTTCATCATGAAACCATGTGTCTAGTCATCAAAGTGTCATTGAATATATACCAAGATTTTTCCCAAAATTGGGCTCAAAACATCATCCACTTACTTTTCAAAGTCAAAACAAGAAGAAAGGATGGCCCAATAAGATGGATA
The DNA here is from genome assembly GCA_037957365.1 of Torreya grandis. Lineage (NCBI taxonomy): Eukaryota > Viridiplantae > Streptophyta > Pinopsida > Cupressales > Taxaceae > Torreya > Torreya grandis. Next base: position 2,088,151 of record JARHVA010002257.1, on the reverse strand, counting down.
CGAGGATGATGAAGGATATTTATGGTAGATACAAATTTTTAAATATTTTTTGGATGGGATGGGGCTTCTCCCAAGTGTTTACATGCTTTTAGACAATTTATTGTTTACACGTGACAACAAAAAATTGGTTTTCATCATGGAACTTTCTCAAGGTGCTATAAAAATGGTTTTCACCATTAGACAAATTATTTCTCTCTTTTGATTTTGGATTATTTATTTATTTATTTTAATTTTTCTTATTTTTTGTTGGTTTTTATGTTTTTTATAATCTAATCTCATTTGAGGATTACACGATGCATGATGCAAACCCACTCTAATATTTAACCCATACCCATTATGGATAATTGATATGTCAGGACCCTGTTATTGATGTGGACTCCATTAATGTTGTTATGAACTTTGTTGATTGTTGATTTTTCATCCTCTGAATCTCTAAACAAGGTCTCACCATAGCCCCTATGAAAGAGAGTGCTGCTAGGGAGGGTAAAATATGATAAAAATTAGACTACATATCTGATTTGATGGTGGGATACAATATTTGGATGAAAGATATGAGCATGAAGGGATGTATAAATGTTAAGAGAACAAGGGAAATTGGGACTAATAGTCACACACACCATTTCTTATTTTTTATTCTCTAATTTGGATCCATGTGACATGATTTTAAATCTTAAAGGGTCAAATACCTATAAAATTTTTTTTAAGAGAATCATGAGATATTTTTACTACTTAGTCCTAACAGTTGTTATAATTTGGATAATTTTTGGATTATTGTTTGACCCAATAGTGAATTTAATGATGTCTTCATGAAATGACACACAATTAATTAATTCATATATTAGTGCCTCAAATAGGGCTTAACCAAGAGAGTCTTCTTGATTTTCAAGATTTTGATTTTGATTTCCATAACATCTCGAATATTTTTTCACTAAGGGATTTGGATTTTTGATTTACATGATTTTGATTTTGATTGTCCACTAGCACCTCAAATTATTTTTCACTAAGGGACACTAAATTTTTATTTCCTTGATTTACTAATGTGTTTTGATGGTGTAACACTTCATATTATTTGAGATATGTCATTGGATCAAAGTTGATTTTGAGTCTATCACTATGCTCTTATAGCTAGATGTTGTCTTGGATCACCATGAATTCTACAACTGATGCATTATAATGGAATAATTATAATAGTGTGTTATTTTATTAGTCCCAATCAATAAGTGTGGTATATTGGATGTCAATATAAGGAATAGGATGGGTGATGTCAATGAAAGGATTAAAGGTAGCATAATCCTCATAAAGGCTACTATGAGAACATGTTTCAATGCTAGTGAAGGTTTTCTCAATAATCACAGAAGGATTATTGATGTCTCTAATTTTATCTATAATAGGTGTGTCATTGATATTGTGAGATCTTAAATCTAGTTCTAATATTTATGTTGATTCCAAACTTGATGATGGTGTTGATACTGATGTTGATTGGAATTTTAATTTTGATGTTGGTGATAATGTTCATTTCAATTTACTACTATTGAGAGGAGATGTTGAGGATTTTTCCATGTGGAGGGCCTATTAGATGATGTTATTTAAAGTTACATTTTTAACTTTTTTTTTGGTAATTAGGGCTTTGGGATGAAGGTATTTCCAAAATGGGGATTTTGTGTGATGGGAAAAAGATATATTTCTGATCAATTATGGATTCTTCAATGATGGACTCATCGAATAAGGGTTCATCAAAGATGGGTTGGTCATATTGATCTTGATTTATAAGTGGATGAGTTTGATCATGATCTAGAAATGAATCTTCACATATCCCTACTTGTTGACCCTGATAGGTGGATGGACTCAACTCTTGGATAGATGATGGTCCTCCAAGAGATGATGGCAAGACATGATTGATTTTTTACATTTTTAGTGGATCTAGGGCTAGATGCATGTTGGATGTTTTGTTGTTTATCTAATGTTGGATTTGGTTGAGTATTATTTGATTTTGAGATAGGGATACCAAAATGGATTTCCATTTACTAGAGTGATGGGGGAAGTTGTGATCAAGACTATAGCTAGTGGATGAGATGTGTGCTTGGATAGCATGGGCACTATGGATAAGCTAATTTTGATGTGGATATGTTCAAATTTTATTGCATATGATGGAGCTTAAGTTTTTTATATTTTAATCTATAAGAATTCAGGCATCCATTTATATGAGCCAAAAAATGACATCATCTTTGTTTTTTATTTATTTTCAAATAGGTATTGTTTAATTTGGGCTCTATCTAAATCAATTTTGGATGTCATAGGTATATAATAGTTTTGATGTAGGATTAATTGATGTTTGGATGTGTTGATATGATTTGGTTTATTTGATGTGATTTTGATGTTTGATGTTTGATTGGGATTTGATTAAACTCAGATTGGATCTATCTTGGATTTATTTTGATTTTGATTTTATATTTGATTTTGACTTTGATGTTTGGCTTTATAAGTGATTTGACTTTGATTTTTTGACTTGACTTGGCTTAGTCCAAGTTAGATGTTTGATTTAGGATGTTCGATTTTACTTTATTTAAATTTTGATATTAAATTTGGATTTGGATTTTGACTTGGGCAAAATTGACCTTGGATAGAATTTGAATTGATTTAACTTTTGAAGTTTTAACTTTGTTTAACCCTAAATTAAAAAGGTGGTATAGGGTTAATAATATATAATTAGTTCCATCACAAGGGAGATCAAACCAATCTATATCAATTAAATTAATTTTAAACTCATATAAATGAATATTTTTAATTATAACACTAAACATGCAAAATATAGAAAGTACTTGATTTGAAAGATGTTCAATTTGATTTCAATACTAAAGAGAAATGATATTTAGTTGGGTTTATTATGTGTAGGTAGATATGGACTCAAAATATTTGTAAATTATGTAGGATATATATTCTAGATCAATCATTAGATTTTAGAAATTATACTTTAGTAGTTGCAGACATTATCATCAAATTTGGACACTACCATCAATGTTAGTGTATTACTAGAATGTAGGTGTCTAGTATAGACTAATGGCTGGATTTGGATGTAAACACTTCAATTTTTTTGGTTTTTATGTTTCCTTTCTATTTATTTATTTAGATATAGGATTCAAGTTATCTCTTTGTTGATTGATTAAACCCTATCTCTTCATCCTTCTTCACCCTTAAAAATGTGTTAGTGGGCTCATGGTGTCAATCTGACCTCAAAGACCTCTCTATCGATGGAAAATACCTAAATAGACAATATTATAAGAATGACATCATACTTATTTATTTCTTCCCCATGTGTGGGAATGTTTTTGCATAATGGTAAAATATACTAAATAAAGATTCATGTAGTAATCTAGCTTGTAATATGAAAAATATCACTCATGTGATGCTCTTTGAATGCTCTAGACTTATAATATGAATAATTATATGATTTATATGAAAATAGGGATGAATATGGTATAATAACATGGTTTTCAAGTTGATTGATTTAGATTTAATAGGTGTTTGATTTGTATTTACTAGACGAGAAATGAGAAGCTTATACTTATATTTATACCACACCTTTTTCAAATATCTCAGGGTAAGGTTAAATAAAACAAATAATTAAATTCATAGGTTTACAAACATTTACAATTTGGATGAATTTTGGCAACTGGACACTAGATAAGGATCTAGACACTACCGTCGATAGTAATATTCTTGTATGGTTAGTAGTGTCTAGAAGTCTAGAAAATAGGTATGGATATAAAATTAAAAGTGAACGATTTTTATCAATTTTAAAGCTTTATTTTTAGTGAAAGAGACTTAGGACATCATAATTATATGGATTGGACTAAGATATAAGCATTTATTCATAATGAAATGGTGAATGTGACACTTTAGGCAATAGGGAGGTCTAAAACTAAAGGGTAGATCTTGGATTGATATTTTTCAAATGTATAAGACTAAGATGCTATAAATAATTATTTTTAGTATCTACATCACCCATTTTAACCTAATAATTAATAAATATGAAATTACTAGTTTAAAGGAAAGAAATGTGTACAACACAACTTGTCTTTACTTGAGCCCACTTTGAGTGCTTTGCTGGTGTATGATTTGTAACCAAGAACATGTTATAATATAAATCAATTCATATAATATGAAAATTTAAATAATTTAAATTCCATAATATAAATTTAAAAGGGAAGGAGTACACTTGTGTGTTGATGAAATAATGTTGCCTCTTAATGCTTTGACTTGGTAAATATGCTTCCTTATGAAGCATTAGAGATGGAATAGGTTCAAACCCAAACCTTGGATATATAAATAGGGATATTTTAGGGTATTATTCCCAAAATACAATGTAAGGATGAGCTATGAAACATCCATTGATATTATTATATCTCAATTGCACAACTCAAGTGTGAATATATATAATTTGATGAAGGTGAGTTATTTAATTAACTCATCCTATAAATCTAGTAAGATTGGATGATTTAATCACTCAAACCTATAAATTTGGTGAAGTTTAATGTTTTAATCACTTCAACCTCTAAATTTAACAAATTGTTCCAATAGAAAAGGCTTGATAATAGTACATCTTGCTGTAATTGGTGTAACTTAGTGAGTATTATAATTATTAAATTTCATAATTTTTAATGCAATATCATGACATTTGCATGTATAATTTATCTAAACTAGAGTAAATGTGTCATAAATATGAAAAAATCTATGAAAAATCTATGCAAAATCAATTCAATGTTTAGGATTCTGATCCAAGTGTATATTTGAATCATGAAAGTAAACTGGAGTTTTTTACAATTGTGGAGGTCAGATATTTTGACATGCCTCCATTGAAGTATGGAGATACTGAGTAAGTGTGTGAGTGTGGATGTCATGTTTTTATGGCATACCCTTAATGAAATACCTAAAAACTATGAAAATTTGGTTGTCATCCTTCTATGACATGCCCCCACTAATATGCCCCCCATTTTGAGGTGAGGGAACTAGAATATGAGAAGCACCATACCTCAAAATGATAATGTAGTTGTATAATTTGTGTATGAATCATATATCATATATGGGTAAATTTTTGAATTAGATATATCAATTAATCTCATACTATGTGATCACATCAAGTTCTAAAATCATGGAAATATCTAGAGAGTAACAATACAATATCAACAAACAATCAAGAACACACACAAGATTACTCAATATAATGCAAAATAATGGTACAAGGAGAAATAATACAAGGGTAATGTTAAAATTATACAAAATTGAAGGAAAATACATATTTATATGTCCTATCAACATGGAATGACATTTTCAAACATCCAATAAACATATAATGGAATAGCGGCCAACAAGAAAGGAACATATTCAAATGTTCCACAAACAAGACAATTTCAACAAATGGAATACACTTAATCAATTGAAAAATGGATAAATAATAGGAAACCAACATAATCATATCATATTAGTCTCTATATATATGTGTTACTAAAAACTTTATGTAGTATGGCATATCAAGTACATTGAAAGATATGAGCAAGGAAATAGACATGTGTAAGTGTTAAAATGCAAGATCAAACATGATAATGTAGACATTATCATAGAGGATATGTAAATTTTGATCAAATAAGGAATATTCCCCCAAAGTAATATATGACATAGGTAGAGGAGAGGTCTAACATCTAGAAGTGCATAGATCATGTGTTAGGGTTTGCCCATATTACTCTCAAAGATACATGAAACATATGTGTATATATAAATGAAATGATATGATATATACTAAAATTATAAAGAAAACAATTATGCCATGGAGATAATAAAATATGGAACACTAAATATTTTTGTATTTTTGAAATATATTTTTTTTGGTTTTTTAGTCTATTTTGGAATGTTTTGATTAATGTGCATCAAGTGGACAAAGTTTTTTATGAATGGATAATTTTGAGTGAAAAAGGTTCATATCATGATCCTTTTCTCTCCTTAATTTATTATTATAATTAACATCACCATCATGTGGTATATGAACCAATATTCCCTTATAGGAAAATGAAATATCTCATTGGTTTTGATCTATTTTAGATTCCATTTGGTATAGCCAAAATAAATCCAATGTAAAGTTATGTTAAGTTTTATGTAGCACGACCCATAGTTTTTTTTGGATGACGCATGGTCTAAAAATAATTGGTAATATTAAGTATCCCAATGAATTTTTCCAACTTCCTTTATGATGTAAGTCATTGATACTATAACCAAGTTATACCAAACATCTTTCATTACAATTTTTTTTTATTTTACTATAGGATCAATATGGTTATGGTGAAAATAAGCTCCACCCATGAACAATGTGATTATTAAATAATTTAATTAAGGATTATTATTGCTTGGTTAATTTGGAAGTGTTTTGGAGTATGTCCATTTGGTATTGGTCCCATATTGAGTAGATTTTGTGAAGGTTTCATATAAATATTTGGAATGCCACATGTTTGTTCATTATATTCATTTGGTAATTCTTTGCCATCATATGTATCATGAACAAATCATTTGTAATTTTTAGGAGATATATTTAATTTTTTGTTATATTTGAGTAGGAATCTAGCATATCAATGCACATCCATGTATTTAATTTTTTGTTATATTTGAGTAGGAAGCAAGCATATCAATGCACATCCATGTATAAGTGGGTAAATGAGGTATAACATTTATGTAAAATCCTTTCCTTTAGTGGAAGAATGAGACCTATACTAAATAGGAATTGTACTTCCAAATTTGAAGGTCGACATGCTAACGAATATGATGCATTTTAAAATATAATAACATAATATTGAATAGATTCATCATCATGTTGTTTGAGTTTTTATAGATATTCTAATGTAAAATTTGGGACATTATGTGTATTAAATATTGAGAAGAAAACACATTCTAATTTATTGAATGTAGTTAATGAACATTTTGATAAACTATAGAACCAATCACAATATTCATATGTAAGGCTCATACGAAATTCTTGTAACGATATTCAATCATTTATATCCCAATTTTCAAAATAATGTACATATTAGAGTATATGTTGGGAAGGAAATTCATTTTTGAAAATGAAGGAAATATTGTCATGATAAACTCTTGTGGATAAGGATATTAAAATACATATTTTTAAAGATGTAGGTTTTGAATAATGTTAACCAATAGTAATTGTAGACACTATAATTTTGTACCCCTAGGAATGGTTAATTAGGTGTCATAGGCCCTATTTATTTAAATCTCTTAAACAAACCCTATCCTAAGGTTTAGATTATTTACCATTTACTAGCTCGGTAAATATCCTTTTACTCTTACCTCTTTATCCCTCCCAACCTCCTAATCCATTTATAACCTAAGAATCTACCCCATAACCAATTTACCCTCATGTGGAGTGATTACAAACAAATCCACCCATCCTCGAGTATTCTCATCCACAGTTAAAACAAAGGATTTATTTTGGGTGAATCAGTGTTGATTCTCCTATGATCAGTGCCAATTCTCTGGATTGGCATCGATCCATAAATATGCAACCTACCTTTACATTCTAGATGATAAAATTAGATCCTTGCATCACTATTAGAATTCCTAGAGATTTTTAATGACATTAATAATGACACTCTACTAGATTTTCATTATATTCAACCACATCTTTTATGTAACCGAGCTATTTCTTGCACCTATGAATGAATTCCATTCTAATCACAAGCCATTCAAAGGTAAGTATCACATTCTATTTTATCATTTTCTATCAATTAGCTTTCCATTATTCACTTATTTAATCATTGAAATACTATTATCACCCATTTGTATCTATTTATCAACCTATTAGCAAATCTATCTTATTCTAATCTATGTTTTATTAAACTTAGACATAGGAGAGAATCGATGCCAATCCAATTCTTTGAATCAACACGAATCTATTGTGTTTAATACACAAGATTCAAGACCTTATCATAATCCTATATTTTTAATCCCTTTGTTGATTAATTTTATTTGAACATGGCATTCTACTAGTAGATGAGTCTACCTAGTTTAATTCATGATGTAACTAGCATCATTGATCTCTCCATAGTTTCCCAACCTTTATTTTTAGATCAGAGTGATATAGCCTTTGAGCTAGCCTTCTGTACCATCATTTATTCACCCTCTCATGAAGCTTATGAAGAATCATTAGCTATTATCCAAGATGATGTAGATTTTTCTTTTTCTTATTGGGAATAATGTTTCATTTACATTTCTAAATTAATCAAGGAAGAAAATATGAATTAGCTTTATTATCACATCTTTATCTATTTTAATTTCTTATGTTTATTATTCACTTAATTACATAAATAGTGGACTAACATCCATCTAAGGAAGTGTACCACTTCATGGAATTGATCTTTGATTAGGTAGTCCACCCATCTCTTTTATTAATCTCTTTTTTTCAAGTATTCACATGTGTGCAAGTTAGCCTTCCCAACCTAAAAGGAGTTCTCACTATTATTGGATTCAAGCAATGCACAACGTCTTTCAATCCACATGTATCCACATAAACATTATTTTATTTTGAGTTTTTATTAATTAAAATTTTAATTTAAAAGAAAATAAAAAATTACTTAAACATTCTAGCACACCCAATGGGACCCCTAAGGTCTCACTCTTTTTATTAAAATTCATTTTTGAATTTTTTAATTTCTCTCCCTTTCTTCTATGTTCAAATTCATCCAAAGAATATCAAATTTGCATTTTTCCTTTATAAAATGTTAAAGAATTTGCATCCATTTTTCCTACTTAGTTTACTCATATAGAATAATCTAGGTGTTGGCCCATTAGTTGTCATTACACCAAAAGATCAAAATTTTAGTACCTAATACAAATGAAATAGTTATTGAATCCATGGGAGGTGGTTAAGCCATATCACAAAGAATAGCACTATGTTTCATAGTATAAGGAGACCAAGGGTGACACCTTACAACAATCCCCCCAACACAAGTGAGGGATTTGAGCTTGACAAATTTGGCTCTGATACCAATTATTGGAACACAACTAAATACTGAGAGGGGGTGAATCAGTATATCAATTAAAACTAGTTTTTTAATACCTTTTGATGTAGATAAAATCAAATATGTAGGGATCACACAAACTCAAATACACATGACATGAGATTTATATGTGAAAATCTCATAGGGAAAAACCACGATGAGAATAGCTACTAGAAACTACTATTCTAATTCAACCTCACAATTCAAAAACTCAATGGTTACACTTTTAAGGGCACTGACCCTAAGGAGACACCAATCCCTTGGTTTAAGAGCACCAACTCTAAGGAAGTACCAACTCCCTAATTGAGCACCAACTTAGCTTAACCTCACTGGTTACAATGTTTAAGGGTACCAACCTTAAGGAAACACCAACCCCCTAACTGAGCACCAACTTAACCAATCTAATGGAACCAAAAAATTAGATCTATGGAGCTAAAAATCTAGTATATAAAATAGATTCATAATTGAATCCAACGCTATTGTCTTTATTACAAGTCTAATCTGTAATTACTTATTCTCTGCACATTATCTCTATGTGCCTTTCTTCCTCTCTACCCATTTCTTTCTATGTATATATGTGTATCTATTTGACACACTTCATCTCTCTCTCACTCTGCTCCTTTGTGTCACTATATTTTCTATTTGACACTCTTCAACAATACCTCATCTTCTCTACATTTCTACCTCTATGTCTACATTTTTTTTGACACAATTCTAACAACTCCAGTAGCTTTTCCTTTATCTTAGATATCTTATATATAAACAAATGATCTAGGGTTCAGTATAATCTATGTGTTCACACTCAGACTATAACACATCATGCCATATCTAGAATCTAGTTCATTATGACTTGAATTTTTAGTTCTCACATCTCAATTCCATGCATCATGCCATAATTTTACATCTCTTTACTATCTATAGAATCTATTAGACTCAAGTTTTGATGCACAAGATCTTTAATGTACATTTGATTGGTTGGATTGATCAATATCATTACCTATGTTTAGATATAAATATTATACACAAAGTTGTTTCATGTTCCTCCAACTAACCATTTGTCTGGACATGACTTTAAATGTTGATCATTGATCTTGCCTTGGGCACCATGATATGATGGTCTATATTTCATTGGCTTAGCTTTAAAATGCATCCATTTGGTAAATCTCTAATAGGATCATGTTATCCATTAGATATTTTTATGCTTTCAAAATTTAGCTTTGTCATCTTTAAAATGCACCCATTGATCTTCTCGATATGAGCTTCTACATGCTAATAGATATTTAAAGATGCATGATCTTTACCTTGACTTGGTAGTTAAACTTTGACACTTTGACTTTATATCACTGCTTCCTATATCTTTAGATTAATTTAACTCTATCAATCTTCTTGAACCTAATAAATCTTTAACTTATTATTATGTTGATAAACATCAAACACTTTATAGAATTTGAGTCCATTTATTCCATTGGATCTCCTTTGCATGATCACTCATGCACGTTAGATCTTTTGACAAGCTCATTCTTTATATCTATCCAACCCTCAAGGATATGACACTTGTCATAAACACATGCCTTCTGTACATAGCTATCAGTTCCTAATATTAAGACATTTGGCATCATCACCTTGTTTTTTGACCTTTTAACTTCAACCTTCACCATAGATTAACTTTCCAGGCCTAGTTATTGTGACACTTGTCACTTGTGCATTAATTCAAAGGTCCTTTTAGAAATTTGACTTCATTACACTCCATTAGATTTCCAATGTCTGATTAAACATGAACTTTTGATCTTCTAAATATCTCAAACTTTAGCTTTTGTATATTTATCTAAGTATGGTGACCATCTTAATTATACCTGGAAGGCTAACTTTGCACCTTCATATCTTCTACTTCGTTCAATTTCTTGGTCTGAAATTTAGACCATATAAACTAGGCATGAAAGTGAAAAAAATCATATGCTCAATTATTTATTAATACTTCATGTGTGTGAGATATAATTCCATTAATATTCTTAGTCAAATTATTTTACCATAGAGCTAGTTATGCCTAGAACTTGCCTGGAAGCCCAACTTTGTCCTTGCATAACTTTTGTCATGCTTAGTCACATGCCCTAAAATTTAGAGCATATGATCCTCTTACATAAGGGATTCCATCCATATATCCATTTTTTATTGAATCCTTCATATGTGAAAGATATGCCATTATAAAAATGCCTTCTCAACTTTTTCTTGCAACATGTAAATTTGACTGTTGGAAAACACTATCAAAATACCTTGAAGCCCTACTTTGCTCAAGCATATCTTTTATTGTGTTACATTGTATGACCTGATATTTAACACATATAAACTAGGAAAAAAAATTAATAGACCCATGTGATAATTTTATCCTAACACCTCTATGTGTGAAAACACTGACTTCATCAATACGTTTACTTGGCTCTGTTTAGCCATTTTTGCAAATTTGGCTAAGTATAAAAACATAATAATTTTTGTCTTAGTATCCAAATTTGCATCCCCATAACTTTGAATACACTTCATATCATGGCTTTAAATATAGTTCATAACAACTAGGGACTAATGTGATCACAACCATATGACCAACTCCCCTATACTCATCCACACATGGAAATGGTGACATAAGTAAACTACCTACTTAGATTTTTCTCTATAGACCCAAAATGTCTAGATGAACAATATGAGGAACTGGATGAATTCCACTCATGAACATAAGTATTCTAATCATATTTTACCTCTGATATGATGCCTTTCACATTCTAAAATCACCATACTCATCCTAAGCATCAATGACAATCATATTTCTAACAATCTCCCCCTTTGTTAGTGATGGAAAACTAAACTCTATAATATTCTAATGCTTTTCTCTTTCTCTATAATTGGTTGCATTGGCTTATGCTAAGTATAAACTAAATCTATTCATATTAAACTTGATCCCCCTTAAGCAATGACACATTTTCCTAATACTCAACTTAGACACTTGCTATACTCTTCCAAACTTTTATAGTGAGCATTTGCACTTTTTCTCCAAACTTTTACCAAGAGCATTTTCCATTTTTTTCCCTTTTGACATCAATGGCAAAGGGACTCCTCACTATTTGTCTAAAGTGTTCTCCCCCTTTATCATAAAATGAATTTGTCCAAGAATCTACAACCATCAACTCATTATAAATTTGCACAACATACATACCTCAGTTTCCTTTTCTCTTCTTCTAGGGATCAACATGGATTTTATGATCCTTCCTCTGGACTTATGCTCCATCACTAGTATCTAGTGATGTGATGTAGGAGCTATCACTAAATTTTTTTTGTCTCATTGCATCACTTGAGCATCTTTAGGTGTTCATGCATAGTCTTCTAATCCTAGCACCTGACTAATTACAAAGCTCCCATTTTGTTTATACATGAGGATTCAATATACTATCTAAGCACCTGAATTGGTTTTTTCAATTCATCATTTCAACCTACTTGAGTTAATGTATGTAGTAGACAACACCTTATATTTAAATAATGACTAAAGCATGTCATATATGCTCCTTTTCACATCATGCATAGCTCTTCAAGAAATTCAAGATATCTGAATGTTGGGTGAATATTTTGTCTTCAACTAACTAAAGGCAAAATAGTTATATCGATCATAGTGTAATGAGATAAATCTCTCCTCTCAATAAGGGGAGGTTCCCTATAAACTATCAAAAACTAATTTAAACTAAATACTTATTCAGGTGTGAGACCATATCATCCATTTCTCTTTTTTCAAAAATGATGTTAAAAAAATAAAAGAACACTTTCTTGATACTAACTAAAAAACCAAGAAACCCACGAGAGCATAAAGTCTATCATTGCTTCTTTTGTTGATTTATAACTTAGAACATAGTAGAATGAGGTGCAGCCCAAAGTCTTCACCGAATACTATGATAAAATATATGATCACAAAGGATAATAGTAGTTCAAAGCCTTTCCAATATCCTTTACTTTAAAATACTAAAACACAAACTAAAGATAATTATTGTATCATAAAGTCTCCACAATCAACTTTAGAACATCTCCTAGATTATTCTCACTCACACTACTATTTAATCAAAAAGATAAGATCATATTAGGAAAAGGACAGAAGAACAATTTCCAATACAACACAAGTTATTTCAACATAAGGTTTGAACGATCACTTGATTTTTTATTCACTTGATAAATTTTGATTTAAAATTTGAACTCAAAGTCTCAAAATGCTCTCCAATTTGATAGAGTTTCACTTTAATAGCTAAAATATAGATAATTAAAATAGATGCCCTCTTTGTTTATAGGGAGAGGCCTTTATAAAATTTAGGAAAAACCTAACTACTTTGACCTATTCAAAAATAGGAGTCCTTGTTGACTTGGGACTTCCTATGTTTTTACATGTAATTACATATGAAAAAAGTACATGTAAATATGTCCAAAGTTGTTTTAAAAGTACATCTTAAAAATAGAAAATAAACTAAGAGAAAAAAATTGCTTCAATTTGCATCACCATCTTTCTTCATGTGACCATCATACATAGTGAAATCTACTTGCATCTCGATACTATCTGGATTAACAGTGTTCCTAAAAATCATCCTAGCCCTAACTATGGCATCTCTTACTGTGGTGACTCATTTTGCATGACTAGTTAACTTGGTTTTCAAATTATCTAAAGTTAACTGATTATCCAAAATATTATCCATAGAGGCCATTGAAAATGTTTTACCTTCAAACTCTTTCTAGAACATATCTTCAAATTCCCCAACCATTTATTCTACAGAGAGAAATTGGTTATCTTGTGATGCGAGCTTGCAAGGTAGCTCCTCCAATTTATGTAAAAGATTGACATCAATTTTTTCATTGAGTTTCCTTGTAGTTTCAAGGTCAATGATCAAATCTTTAAGCACACAGCTCCTATATGTCAATACCTCTTTAGTTTCTATATAAGAATCCTGATTAATAATGACACCAATTGATATTAGAGTGCTTATATTCAATTTCCTCATTTCTACCCATTTATCATGATTCTTTTCTATGCTCTTAATATCTTGAGAAATAACATCAATGAGATCATCAAGTTCTACTCTTATTTTTCTCATTTTATCTATCTTCTCAGATAGCTCTGTAAGTAGGGAAATTCCTTATGCACGCATCTTGTCTAAGTACTCTTCAAGTATTTTTCTTTTGAGATGAGTCTTTTCTGCTTTTTGAATGAAGGGGTCTTCTACAAAAATGGCCTCAGGAGTTACTGCTTCTACACTCAAAGTGATTTTCCTTACCACTATAGTCAACTGTTCCACCATTACTTTGTAGTGATCTTTCATTTCTTTCTCTCTATCAAATTTATGAATTAGGATGTCCATGGCTGACCGCATATCATTCTTGGCACTTTCATGAGTTATCTTGCCTAATTCAACTCTAGAGATAGATTAATCATTAATATCAAAATTTTCCATGGTTGTATCCTATGGAGGTCTTGTAATCTCCAAAAATTTGTGTCCCTTGTCCCCAAGAAATTTTTAAAAGATCTTTGGTTTCTTCGGGGTCTTGGCTTTTATAGGCACCAAATTATTAAAATCAAAGTCATCTAAGGAGATGGATTGTTTCTTCCTTTTTGGTGTATAAGCTAACAACCATGGTGGAAGCACAAAAGTACTCACATTAGGGTCTATCCCCATTGTTGGCATCACTGGAACTACACTAGTAGTTGAAAAAATAGTTGGAGTGTTAATAAAAACTGCACCTCTTACAAAGTGATAAAAAATAGAAGCATCTCCAATATCAAAAGATGAGGAGGATAAACTAGGAATATACCCTGAGGAATGGAGAACATCTTCAAAAGTGTTTTGAGGGTTTTAAAAAATTATTTTGGAAGGAGAAGGAGATTTAGAAGAGGGAATATCAATAGGAGAAATAGACAAAGGAGCTGAAACAAGTGTGTCAAGCAAGGGAGAAGAGACTCCCATTTCTTGTTGTACATTCTCTTGTGTAGACAAAGCTTCCTCCTCTTGTTGATTTTTAGGCCTATCTTCAATCTCCATCTCTTTTATGGCTAATTCTTTAGTTCTCTATTTCTTAACTTCCATATCTTCTATTTCAGACTCTTTCTCCATAGCTTGACTTCTTCATCACAAATATGATCTTAGGCTTATGTGGCTTGGAATAAGAGGGAAAATCACTTTTGTTCTTCATCCTATTCTCCACTTTTTTCCTTTTTTCTCTTGAATCTTAGTCTCTGACCCTGTGAGGAATTCTTTCAAAGCAATTCCCTTGTTTGCTAGCTAATTATTAGTGTTTACCAATATAGACTCAAATATTTTCCTCAAAGAGGTCAGCTCTTTTTGAGACCATTGGATTGGAGGGAGAAGGGTATTAGAAACCTGTTTATTATTATATCTATCATCAACCAACTCTCCATCATCCACTAGATTTTTAGGAATATCAGCAAGTCCCAAATATTCAATTTGCTCAAGAGATAACCAAATGTAGTCTAATTTCCTAACATCTTCTTCTGTTCTCAAATCTACCCAAACATCTTCAGCCATAAGTTCATGGAATTGGGTTTTCCTCTTGATTTTGTCTTTTACACCCCTATAGTCAAACTTGGTCTTCTATTAAATTGCTTCATAGTTATAATTTTCATCTCAATTTCCATGTCCATAGCCTTTGCAAAAGTTAATACTGAATACCTACCAATTTCAATTGGGAACCTGAAACTAGGCTTCTTGAGCTACATTTGTTTATTATGCACGATGATAAATTGTCTGCATAACTCTATTAAGACCAATTTGTCTGAGGGGAATCTTGGAAGCATATAAGGATGACCTTGGAAAAATCCAACCCTCAAGTATGAGAAAGAAGGAAATTGTAAGAACATGCATCCAAAATCATTTACCACTGTCCAAGTCTCATCTGACACTCTTCTTTGTTCTAGTTGAGGATAAAAAAAACATAATAATATTGTAAAGAAATCATCATTTACTCTCCTAAAATGATGAATAAAACCCTTCAATGTTAATTGAGAATAGTATTGATACATAGGGATTACCCTCCTATCTCCTTCTGATGTTAGACCTAGAAATATTCTCATAGAAGCTGCAATATACACCAGATAAGAAATCATGTAGAAATTAAAGGTATTAAATACCTTCATTAATTGTTTGTGTAAAGCATTGATAATTTGTTCTTCATAGAAGATGGTTTTTTTGCCTTGGAGTATTACCTTGATGAAAGGATACATCCATTCATAAAACTGTGAGGAAGAGGACAAACCTCTTATCCTGCTGAGAAGAGTTATCAGATCACCAACTTCTTCTATGAAGTCACTTCTAGGAAAACTCTGTGGCAACCTTGACAAATTTGACCTTGATGTCTTGATCCATTTATTATTTATTACCTTCTTTGCCTTTTTAGGATTTTTGTCATACTCTTTTTGTGCTTCAACAAAATCAATCTTTAACACTTCTATAGCAAGAGGGCACATAAACACCTTATCAATGAATTTAGGATCTAGTCTAATTATCACATTGCCACTAGCATCCATCATAGCCCTAGTATATTTGTTATAAAACTAAGCACACTAAAGGACAAATTCTATGTTATGGGTTGCCACTGGGAAAGAAGATACCAAATGAATGTTAATGTCAATTATCTTCTTCATTTTAGATCTGAGATTGCTTGACTTCATTCTCTCCACAAACTCAATTATGTCCACATGGCCAATCTCTATATCTCTAATGTTATCAACATTAGAAGTAACTAAGGTGATTGGAAAAACACCTTGATATTTTTACTTCATCACTTTCAAATTCTTTAGAGATAACTCAGTCATCTGAATGAGCTATCACCAGAAGGATGTTGATGAAGAAAGAAGATCCATAGAAGAAACTATAAAAAAATAATGATTATGCAATTAGGGGAAATACTAGTAATCTAAAAAAATTGCATGTCAATGATCATGACTATGGAGATGCACTTGAAAGGACTAGAGTGCGAGTAGACTAAAAAATCAGAGGAAAGTGGGCTAAAAAAACAAAATTTAAAATATCCCAGAGTTAATAAAATTTGAGATAATATTTGCATGGGTGACAAAATTTGCCACCCTTGCATGTGAGGGATATTGTGAACTTGTATTGGTGGCAAAATTCACCACTATCACATATTAGTTATATGCTGGAGAAGAAAAAAATGCTGACACTATAGGTAATGAGGAAATTCCAAGTTTTATGTTTGAGCAGCGAATTTTGTTGATAATGCATATGGTATAAATGGTGTTTGATGTTCAAGTGGATTTTTTTTGCCAATACCACATGTGATCAAAGTTTCAAGGTTTTCATGTAAATGTAGTGGATTTCACCACCCATCTACTTCCACTTGAAAGCATCTTCAAATACATGGGTGGCAAAAATGCTAACTTTTATTTGACTTATTCACAATAGGAAGATGTGAGAGCGGCTAATATAGCCATCATTATAATGTTTTGTAATAATTGATTTCAATTAACATGTTTTGAAGGGTAAATCCTTATCAGGTGAAACCACCAATGTCACACATCAACTTAAAATGTAGGGCACAAATAATGCTTAGCAATTTTTGTTGGTTTGACCAACTAGAAATAATCTAGGACACAAATGAATGGAAGAATAAGGGTTTGACACAAAAGACCAAGAAAATGAAAATATCAATATATAATAGATACTGCTAAATAAATTAAACCCTAGAAGTTAAAATGACTTACCTGGTGAGTTTGAAACCCTAAGCTTGATGGTGGTGAATTTTAAATCTATCTGAATCCTCCATCACCATAGTTGATCAGTTTTGAAAAGGGTCAAGGAATAAACTAAGAGACTTAGAAAAAAGAAATGACAAGAAAAAAAATGAAATAACACATTTAAATAGTTTTAAAACAAACCCTTAATTCTTGGAATGAGTGACCATTAATGCCACTTGAAGTTCAAGATCTTAGAGATCTTGCTTAGGCGGCAATTTTAGTCGACCTGACACATGCCTAGATAAAATGCAAAAAGCAGTAAAAATTATGAACCATGCACATACCCTTTTGATTGGGAACATGTAATGGCAGAAAAAAGTGTTGCTTAAGCATGAGAAAAATAAAAACCATGTAAGAGTGCAAAAAAGTGCTGACTTTACACAAGAAAATTCAAAATTTCACTAACACCCCCAAAATGATCAAAATTGACATTTTGATCAGTTTACGACTACAACAAGCTTCACAATTTTTGAGAAATCATGGTAGGATAATGTCACAAAATCTCCTAGGATGTTAGAAGACTTCAATTGAGATCAAGAGAATCTTTTCTTGATCAATGAACTTAGAGTGTAGATTATGAAAAAAAAGTTTCATAGGGGTTGTCTATAAAATGAGCATAGCTGATTTTGGGAACAACAACTGGCTCTAATTGGGGAACTTCTATTGATCAAACTTTGAAATGATCAAAGGGAGAAGAATCCAGTCTCTAAGTGCCTTCATCCATGCCATTGGGCTACAGATTCAAGCTATCAAAAAGAAAAAGACACAAAAGACTAAATAAAAATACAAAAATAAAAACACAAAACTATACAAATGAACTTATATGATACTACAAGGATTGAAGTGTTTTAGATGTTTCCCACTATGAGGTAGAAAGAATAGTGTTTTATCTTTATATTCTAACAATAAGCTATTTCCACCATAGAATTGATGAATGGTGAACGAACCTCTCCACAAAGAATCAAACTTTTCATGCATTCTTTTTGGTTCTCTCCTCTTGTCCCATAACAAGACTTGATCTCCAATATGAAACTCATGAGTCCTTGCTTTCTTGTCAAAGAGTTTATTTACCTAAATTTGATCTCAGTGATATGATCCACTATCATAGTTCACTGCTCCTCAAGTTTAGTTAGGCACATTTTCCTTTTATCAATAAAACTTTCAAAAGTCTTATATTCTACTACCTTTGCTAACTTCAGTGGTAGTAATTCCAAGGTAATTGGTATCTCTGCATTCAGACCATATAGAAGATAAAATGGTGACATACCTATTTCCCTTTTAGGGGTAATCCTATCTACCCATAAATCATCAAACAACACTTTATACCAAGTTCTCTGATTCTCATCTACTAGTTTCCTGATAATAGTAACCAGATTCTTGTTACTTGATTCTACCTAACTATTTCCTTGCAGATAATAGTCTAAAAAATGGGAAATAATGATCCCATGCTTGTAGAAAAATTTATCAATCTCATGGGAAGAGAAACAAGTAGCATTGTCTTCTATAATCTTGTTTGGAACTCCAAACTAGGAAATAATGTTTTCCTTAAGGAAATTGCATACCACTTCAGAAGTAGCATGCTTAACTGGGATGGATTCCATGCACTTGGTAAAATAGTCTATCATGGTGAGAACATAGTTGTGTCCCACACTTGATGATGGGTACACAGTACCAATGAAGTCGATGCCCCATTGTTGAAAGGGTTCTTCAATCACCACCAACTTGCGAGGTAATGTGGCCAACTTAGGTTTCCCAATGAACTATTGACACAACTCACACCTATGCACCTAATTTTACACATCTTGAAATAGTTTAGGCCAATAGTATCTAGCTCATAGAATCTTGTGAGCCATTATGGTTGCAAAAAATTGTCCTCTACAGGCCAAATTGTGGAAAGACTCTAAAAGTATACTTTGTTACGCTTTATCCATGCAATGAAGAAATACTCCATTAAAGCTTTTTTTATACAAACCATTGTCCCATAAGACATAGTTATCAACCTTCAACTTAACAGTCCTTTTCTCTTTATAAGATAGATGGGTAGGACACTCACTATAGATAAGAAAATGAGTGATATTTGAATACCACTCATCAGTTGTAGTGACAAAAAGAACTGTTGGCATGTCCTCAACTTCTGCTTCTTCATCCCTTATCTCTTTTGGTACATTATCAAAAATCAATTGACATAAACCTCTTCCATGTACAAGCTTAGTAGGTTTGATATCAAGATCAAACTCTTGGATCTTAGCAATCCAATTGCCTCTTTTAGTGCCAAACTCTTGTTGAGTTAGAATAGACTTTACTGTTGTGTCAGGCACTAGTATATGAATTTATAATATAGAACTAAAAATGCTTTACCACCTTAACCATGACATAAGAATGCTTCTCCATGTTCAAATATTTCAATTCATGAGCTTTGAGAGGATAACTCATAAATGATATGGGAGATTCCACACCTTCTTCGTTCTGCTAAACTAGAATGGTTGAAAGTGTATGTTCAACAATGTAGTTGTATACTATGAAATCTTTGGTATAGTTAGGATAAACAAGGACTGGAGCATAAGTAATATCCTTCTTGATATCCTTAAATTCCACTTTGCCTTTCATAGTCCAATGGAAATTATCCTTACCCTTCATCATGTTGATGATGTGATGGGTTTTCTCTACAAATTTAAGAATGACACATTCACAAAAAATTAACCTTTCTAAAGAAAGAATGAACTACAGTCTTACTAGCAGGTAGAGTAAGACTTTGAATAGATTTGACTCTTTTTGAGTCAATTTTAGTGCCTTCTCAAGATACAATGTGACCAAAAAGTTTACCTTCTGTAACCCCAAAAATTGACTTCTTAAGGTTGAGAGATACCATTTTATTGACAACATTCCAAAAATTGTCGTAAATGGTGTGAATGATCATGATAATGTTTAGAAAAAATAGTTAATTCATCAAGATACACCACAATGAACTTTCCCATCTCATCTCTGAAGGAAAGGTCTATCACTCTCTAGAATGTGGTACCAACATTGATCAGACCAAAAGGCATTCTATGATATTCAAATGTGGCCCAAGGCATAGTGAAAGTAGTTTTATACTGATGCATGATTATATATAGCATAGACAACATTTCTAAACTAGTTACTATTTACCACACTTAGTCCATGGTGGGTAGGGGGTAGTTATCCTTTGGAGAAGATTGGTTGAGATTCTTGAAATCAACACAAATATGGATTTCTCCATTTTTCTTCCTTATAGGAATTATGTTCATGATCCAAGTGGAATGATGAATTGGAAAAATTATCTTTGCATTCAAGATCTTTTGAATCTCAAAAAAGATAGTACCTAAAATTTTGGGGTTGTATTGCCTTTGTTTCTACTTGTGAGTCAATGACCTAGCTTTAAGGAGAATTTCATGCTAAATTTCCTTAGGCCTAAAGGACTTCAGATCATCATAAGAATATGCCAAAACATCAGTGTAATGGTGAAGGAGAGTAATGAATTTGAAATTTTCATCGATAGTTCAACATTTCCCAATGTTGACCATTTTGGGATCTACCTCTGAACTCAAATTTACTTGCTCAAATTCCATAGAGGAACTGGAATCCAGTTGTTGTTGCTGCTTGATATATTTGTCATGCTTATCAAATAGATTTTCAAGGGAAACCAAACCTTTTGGAATTTTATTCCTTTTCAATTGAATAAACTCTTCACCAATTTGTGAATCTATTTCAGAAACATATTCCCATGGTGGAGATTCACTACCTTCAAAATAGAGCTCATCAAATCTATCCATCTTTTCTAAGAAAGAAATGATTTGATTATCACCATTGAACACCTACCAATGGTCAGCATTATTAGGTACATTTGGTTGAAAGACCAGCTCAATAGTGTACTTATTTCCTTTGAAATATTTATGAAAAACCATGAGAGTGGTAGAGATAGAATGAATATGCATGATTATTAAATTCTCTTGGCATCACAGAGATATTGAAAGTATCAAAATTTTTAATGCAATCCTATATGTGATTTTGATAACGTTGCAATATTTTATTTTTAGTTTGATACAAATTTCTCACTTGAAAAACCACTAATTCAACATCTCCTTGAGCATGAATAATCTTAACACCTCTAGCATGAGCAGCTTTCAATCTGAGAAACAATGACTCATATTTAGTGGTGTTATTGGTATTTTCAAATTGCAACTTATATGAGAAAGGGAGGATATCACCTTGTGGAGATATCAAAACAATTTTGGCTCTAGAATCGGTAGAGGAACAACTATCATCAAAATCTAAAACCTAGACCTCATTAGAATTTGATTTTTTAATTTTTTTTATCAGAAGATTCATCTTCATCAGTGAGGGAAGAATTTGGCATTATTATTCCTTCACCTAAACTTTCATCTAAAAACTCTTCTAACTCTCTATCTGAATTGTCTAAGCTATCACCTGATGAAATAGAAACATCTTCAGTGGATAAGAAAAAATTACCCATTCCTGAGGACAAACAAAATTTGAGCTTTAGGATTTGCCATTTTATGTAACAATGTATTTGGCCTCCTTCTCGAGAAGCAACTTTTGCATGATGCCTTTAACATGTATCCTTGCTTTAGATAGATCCATGTTCAACTCCCCACTTACATCCTTGCAAAAATTTCATCTGAGCAGAATGCCATAAGAAGCTAGAACATTAGCTACTAGGACTGTCATCTTAATCCTCTTGTCTGAAAAAGATGCAAATGCAAATTGGGCATCTTTGATTTGACCCAAAAGTGGTACTTGCTTATTTTCCATGGAGAAACATCTCCCAAAAGTCTTAGTTAAGGTGAGACCAAGGGATTCTTCTACCTTGGTAGGCATAACATTATCAGAGGCTCCAGAATCTATTATGTAATTGCTCAACTTATGACTATTTACCAATAAAGAAACATAGAAAGGTTATATTTTTCCAAAGACAATAAGAGGAGTAGTGATAAGATTATTTTAGGTAGATTTTTTCTTTGAGGAATCATGGGTAACTTTTAGAAAATCTTGTCTTATAGGGATGATTTTGTTTTTGATGTATTTAGCCAATCTATCAAACTGTTCAGGATTAGCTTGTAAATACTCAACTTCAGACATTTGGATTTTGGTCTTCCTAGCATGATCTATTATGTCAAATAATTGAAATTAACTAGAAATAGAGGAATGAAATCCATCATTTTAATTTTTATTTAATGTAGTACTAGTTTAAGGGATAGAAGTAGAGGATATAAGATTGTTAGATGTACTTACTTACTTATTGCCCACTGGGTCCTTTGATTGAAAAGGTGGTAGAGTTCCCTATTTAGCAATTGAGATCACTGGTTGAGGTTCTTCTCATGCTTTTCCATTATCAACTTGTTGAGTTGACGGACTTTGGGACCTATTAAAAACAATAAATGCTCCATCATACACTTCTCCTTCTTTTTTAGCTTCATCTTGGTAATTTAGAAAGCTGATGGTAGAGTCACCAACTTATTCTTCTTCTCCTTCTAAAAATATATTAACATCATTCTCATGTTCAAACTTGAGTTGGAAATAATGATCATGTTTAGCTTCATAATAAATAACTACTGAGTTGACCAACATTGCTTCAATGGCAAGCTTCCCTTGTGTAGGTGGAAGATGATTAGGTTGACCTTGATTTTTAGCAGCATTGCCTTGATATGAATTGTTGAGAAATGTCCTCCTTGGTATATCCTAATAAGAAGGAAGGGCAGACATACCTTAGAACAATTTTCTTTTTAGAGCTAGCAATTCATTTGCTAACTTTTACACCATAGGGTCAATGGTGCTTGTGGAAGAATTCTTAGTAGAATAAGAACCTTTATTTCTATTAGAATCTCTTCTTATCTTACCCATAAGGATAATATCATCTTTGAATTTAGTAGCCAAAATATGAGTTGCAGGAAGATCTATAGGGCTAGCCTACCTTAACAAAAAACTCACTTCAAGAAGTTGAGAATTGATAAAGAAACACTTAAGATTCTCTAGTGTTGGCTAAGCAATTGCAGGAATCCTATTTCTCAACTTATTGAACTTAGTGATGAAGTCTCACATAGGTTCATGAGGCTCCTTCTTTATTTTTTTAAGCTAAGCCAATAAAGCGTGTGCAATTTTTGTAGGTTTGAACCTAGCCTTAAAATTGGTATTGAGAGTGTTTCAGTTGGTTATAGTATGAGCTTAAAGATGATAAAACCAATCTGTAACAATATCTTTCAGTGTTTCCACAAAAATCCTTACTTCTACATCTTCATGTTCAACACCTATCACACCACAGGCTATGCAGAAAGCTATAATGTGTTCATCAGGGTGAACTTTCCAATTACCATAGAACTTGTGAAAATTCTTTTTGAACTAGAAGGTAGTTCATGCAAATGTGGGGTTAAATTTAGAGGACCAAAAGTGTTACCCCAAGGACCTTGGGTTGCCATGATGCACTGATTAAAAGGCAGGATAACAAAGATTTTTGGAGTATGAATAGATAAAACTCTAGTAGCACTAGAACTAGAAGCTTCACCTGGTATTGGAACCTTGCATTGGTAGGAGGAAAACTCCTGGTTCACTAAAGGTGAGGTTATAGAGGCAAAATACCAAAATTATTTTGCTACATAAACTCAAATACAAGATCAATAATATGTTGAGATCTCTTAATTTTCATATACTATGAATCTGCCATAATGTAGTATACTAAAAAAAATTGTAAAAAATGGAAAAAATCTAAAAATGCTTCAACTAAGAGCATGAGGCTTCAAGTTGCACATTCGATCCCCAGCGGAGTCATCAAAAAATTGTTGGGTGACTATTTTGTCTTCAACTAACTAAAGGCAAAATGTTTATATCGATCATAGTGTAATGAGATAAATCTCTCCTCTCAGCAAGGGGAGGTTCCCTATAAACTATCACAAACTAATTTAAACTAAATACTAATTCAGGGGTGAGACCGTATTATCCATTTCACTTTTTTCAAAAATGATGTTTACAAAATAAAATAACACTTTATTGATACTAACTGAAAAACCAAGAAACCCATGAAATCACAAAGTCTATTGTTGCTTCTTTTGTTGATTTATAACTTAGAACACAATGGAATGAGGTGCAGCCCAAAGTCTTCACTGAACACTATGACAAAATATATAATCATAAAAGATAATATTAGTTCAAATCCTTTCCAATATCCTTTACTTTAAAAACTAAAACACAAACTAAAGATAATTATTGTAGCACAAAGTCTCCACAATCAACTTTAGAACATCTCTTAGATTATTCTCACTCACACTACTATTTAATCAAATAGATAAGATCGTATTAGGAAAAAGACATAAGAAAAATTTCCAATACAACACAAGTTATTTCAATACAAAGTTTGAATGACCACTTGCTTTCTTATTCATTTGATAAAATTTAATTTACAATTTGAACTCAAAGTCTCAAAATTCTCTTCAATTTGGTAGAGTTTCGCTTTAATAACTAAAAGATAGATAATTACAATAGAGGCCCTCTTTATTTATAGGGAGAGGCCTTGAGAAAATTTAGGAAAAACCTAACTACTTTGACCTATTCAAAAATAGGAGTCCTTATTGACTTGGGACTTCCTATGTTTTTACATGTAATTACATATGAAAAAAGTACATGTAAATATGTCCAAAGTTGTTTCAAAAATACATCTAAAAAATAGAAAAAAAACTAAGGGAAAAAAAATTGCTTCTATTTGTATTTCCATCTTTCTTCATGTGACCATCATACATAGTGAAAGTTGCTTACATCTCGATACTGTCTAGACTAACAGTGTTCCTAAAAATCATCTTGGCTCTAACTATGGCATCTCTTACTATGGTGATTGACTTTGCATGACTAGTTAACTTGGTTTTTAGATTAGCCAAAGTTAGCTGGTTGTCTAGAATATTGTCCGCAGAGGCCATTGAAAATGTTTTATCTTCAAACTCTTTTTGGAACATATCTTCAAATTCTTGAACCATTTCTTCTATAGAGAGAAATTGGTTACCTTGTGATATGAGCTTGCAAGGTAGCTCCTCCAATTTATGCAGAAGATTGAAATCACTTTATTCACTAAGTTTCCTTGCATTTTCAAGGTCATTGATCAAATCTTTAAGCACAGGGCTCCTATATGTAAATGCTCTTTTAGTTTATGTGTAAAAATCCCTATTATGAATAACACCAATTGATATTAGATTTCTTATTTTCAATTTTTTCATCTCCACCCATTTATCATGATTCTTTTCTATGCTCTCAATATCTTGAGAAACAACATCAATGACATCATCAAGTTTTACTCTTATTTTCCTCATTTTATCTGTCTTCTCAGATAGCTCTGTAAGTAGGGAAATTTCTTGTGCATGCATCCTATCTAAGTATTATTCAATTACTTTTCCTTTGAGGTGAGTCTTTTCTACTTTCTAATTGATGGGGTCTTCTTCAAAAATGGACTCAGGAGTTACTGCTTCTGAACTCAAAGTGATTTTCCTTACTTCTGTAGTCAACTATTCTACCATTGCTTTGTAATGATCTTTCATTTCTTTCTCCCTATCAAATTTTTGAATTAGGATGTCAATGGATGACTACATATCATTCTTGGCACTTTCATGAGTTATCTTGCCTAATTCAACTCTAGAGATAGAGTAATCATTCATATCAAAATTTTCCATGGTTGTATCCTATGGAGGCCTTGTAATCTCCAAAAATTTGTGTCCCTTATCCCTAAGCATTTTTGAAAGGATCTGTGGCTTCTTCAGGGTCTTGGCTTTTACAAGCACTAGCTTATTAAAATCAAAGTCATCTAGGGAGATTGATTGTTTCTTCCTTTTTGGTGTATAAGATGACAACCATAGTGGAAACACAAAATTACTCACATTAGGGTTTGTTCCCATTATTGACATCACCAAAACTACACTTGCACTGGTAGTGGAAATAATAGGTGGAGAGTTAGTAAAAACTGCACCTCTTACAAAGTGATCAAAAATAGAAGCATCTCCAATATCAAAAGATGAGGGGTACAAACTAGGAATATACCCTAAAGAATAGAGAACATCTTCAAAAGTGTTTTGAGGGTTTTCAAAAATTATTTTGGAAGGAGAGGGAGATTCAAAAGAGGGAATATCAATAGGAGAAATAGACAAAGGAGCTACAACAAGTGTGTCAGGAAAGGGAGAAGAGACTCTTATTTCTTGTTGTATATTCTCTTGTGGGGACAAAGCTTCCTCCTCTTATTGATTTTTAGGCCTATCTTCAATCTCCATCTCTTCTATGCCTAGTTCTTTAGTGATCTATTTCTCAAATTCCATATCTTCTATTTCAGACTCTTTCTCCACAGCTTTTGACTTCTTCATCACGAATATAATTTTAGGCTTATGTGGATTGGAAGAAGAGGGAACATCACTTTTATTCTTTCTCTTGTTCTCCACCTTTTTTCTTGTTTTCTCTTAAATCTCAGTTTCTAACCCTGTGAAGAATTATTTCAAATCAATTCCCTTGTTTGCTATCCAATTATTGGTGTTTGCCAATATAGGCTCAAATATTTTCCTCAAAGAGGTCAGCTCTTTTTGAGAGCATTAGATTACAGGGAGAGGGATATTAGCAACCTATTCAATATTATATCTATTATCAACCAACTCTCCATCATCCACTAGATCTTTAGGAATATCAGCAAGTCCTAGATATTCAATTTGCTCAGGAGATAACTGGCGGTAGTTTAATTTCTTGACATCTTCTATTCTCAAATCTACCCAAACATATTCAACTATAAGTTCATGGAATTGGGCTTTCCTCTTGATTTTGTCTTTTATGCCCCTATAGTCAAACTTTAGTCTTCTCTTGAATTGCTTTATAGTTACAAGCTGCATCTTAGTTTCCATGGCCCTAGCCTTCATAAAAGTTAATACTGAATACCTACCAATTTCAATTGGGAATCTAAAACCAGGATTCTTGAGCTCCATTTGTTTATTATGCATGATGATCATTTGTTTGCATAACTCCAATAAGACCAGTTTATCTGAGGGGAGTCTTGGAAGCATATAAGGATGAACTTGTAAAAAGCTAACCCTTAGATATGAGAAAGAAGGAAGCTATAAGAACATGCATCCAAAATCATTTACCACTGCCCAAGCCTCATCTAACACTCTTCTTTGTTCTAGTTGAGGATCCAAAAGACATAAGAATACTGCAAATAAAACATCATTTACTCTCCTAAAATGATGAATAAAACCCTTCAATGTTAATTGAGAATAGTATTGATACACAGGGATTACCCTCCTATCTCCTTCTGATGTTAGACCTAGAAAGATTCTCATAGAAGCTGCAATATACACTAGATAAGAAGCCATGTAGAACTTGAAGGTAGTGGATACCTTCATCAATTGTTCATACAAAATATTTCTGATTTGTTCTCCCCAGAAGATGGTTTGTTTGCTTTGGAGTATTACCTTGATGAAAGGATACATCCATTCATGAAACCTTGAGAAAGAGGACAAACTTCTTATTATGTTGAGAAGATTTATTAGATTACCAACTTCTTCAATAAATTCTCTTCTAGGAAAACTCTGTGGCCACCTTGACAAATTTGACCTTGATGTCTTGAGGCATTTATTATTGATTACCTTCTTTGCCTTTTCAAGATTTTTGTCATAATCTTTTTGTGCTTCAACAAAATCAAGCTTGAACACTTATATAGTAGGAGGGTATATAAACACCTTATCAATGAATTCAGGATCTGGTCTGATTATCACATTGCCACTAGCATCCATCATAGCCCTAGTATCATTTTTATAGGACAAATTCTATGTTGTGGGTTTCCATCAGGAAATAAGATACCAAATGAATGTTACTATTAATTATCTTCTTCATTTTAGAGTTGGGATTGCTTGACTTGGTTCTCTCCACAAACTTAGCTATGTCCACATAGCCAATCTCTATATCTCTAATGTCATTGACATTAGAAGTAACTGAGGTGATTGTAAAAACACCTTGATATTTATACTTCATCACTTTTGAATTCTTTGGATACAACTCAGTCATTTGAACGAGCTATCACCAGAAGGATGTCAATGAACAAAGAAGATCCATAGAATAAACTGCAATAAAAAAAATCATGATTATGCAATTAGGGGAAATATTGGTAATCTAGGAAAATTGCATGTTGATGATCATGACTATGGAGACACACTTGAAATGATTAGAGTGAAAGTAGGCCAAAAAATCAAAGGAAAGCAGGCTTAGAAAAACAAAATTGAAAATATCCCAGAGTTAGGAAAAATTTGAGAGAATGTTTACATGGGTGGAAAAATTTTCCACCCTTGCATATGAGGGATATTGTGTACTTATATCATCAGTAAAAAAAATTTCTATCACATATTGGTATATGTTGGAGTGATAAAAAATGTCGACACTGTAGATAATGAAGAAATTCCAAGTTTTATGTTTGAGTGGCAGATTTTCCTAATAATGCATATGGTATAAATGGCATTTGATGTTCAAGCAAAAAATTTTTGCCGATACCACATGTGACCGGAGTTGTAAGGTTTTTGTGTAAAGGTGGCAGATTTTTTTTTCCCATGTACTTCTGGAACTTGAAAGCATCTTCAAATACATAAGTGGTGAAAAATGTTGACTTTGCTTTAACTTATTCACAATAGGAAGATGTGAGAGCGGATAATATAGCTATCATTACAATGTTTTATTTGAATTGATTTAAACTAACATGTTTTGAAGGGTAAAGCCTTGTCAGGTCTAACCACTAATGACACACATCAAATTATAACCTAGGTCACAATAATGGTTGGTGGTTTTTGCCAGTTTGACTCACTAGAAATAATCTAGGACACAAATGAATGGAAGAACAAGGGTTCGAAACAAAAGACAAGTAAACAAAAATATCAATCTATAATAGATACTACTCAATAAATGAAACCCTAAAAGTTAAAATGACTTACTTGGTGAGTTCAAAACCCTAAGCTTGATAGTGGAAAATTTGAAATCTATTTGAATCCTCCATCACCATAGTCAAGCAATTTCAAAAAGGGTCGAAGAATCAACTAAGAGACTTCGACAAAAGAAATGACAATAAAAAAAATGAAATAACACATTTAAAATCTTGAAAAAAAACCCTTAATGCTTGGTATGAGTGGCCATTAATGCCACTTGAAGTTTAATATCTTAGAGATTTTGCTTAGGTGGCAATTTTAACTGACTTGACATGTGCCTAGAGAAAATGCAAAAAGTGGTAAAAACTACAGACCCTGCACATACCCTTTTGATTGGGAACATGTAATGGTGGTAAAAAGTGCCACTTGAGCATGAGAAAAATAAAAACCATCTAAGAGTGGTAAAAAGTGCCAACTTTACACAAGGAAATTCAAAATTTCACTAACACCCCCAAAATGATCAAAATTGACATTTTAATTAGTTTATGACTACAACAAGCTTCATGATTTTCAAGAAATTATGGTGGGAGAATGTCACAAACTCTCCTAGGATGTTAGATGACTTCTCTTGAGATCAAGAGAATCTTATCTTGATCAATGAACTTAGAGTGTAGATTATGAAATGGACAAGTTTCGTAGGGGTTGTCTACAAAACGAGCGTAGCTGATTTTGGGAACAACACTGAGTTAGCTCCCATAACTCTATGGTATATAAAACTTGTCATCTTCAAAACTTAGAGACTTTTTACATGATTTTCTTTGTTATAAAACATAGACAAGTCTCAACCAACATCCACCTAAGCATTTTTAAATATTCCACCATAGAACATACAACAAGTTCCTCTATTATGAGCCTTCTTAATTCTGATAGACTGAACAATCTAGCTCCCCCTTACTCCACCAACCTGCCAATGATCAATACAAGACTTTACAACATAAGATCATTATTTATATATCAAAATAGTATTGGTATAAAATACCAATCAATAACCTACATACCTCTATACTGATTGGTATGATGATCTAGAGTAATCACACTTCCACACTTGAAAGTCTGCATATCCTACCTTTAGAACCATAATACATGAACACATTACTAGAACACTCATTTTTTCCCTACAAACACTACATACACAAAACATTTCTAATCTTGGCACACTAACTTCAACTAGGAGCACTTATTTCTTGCCTTTAGAATATTCTAAAGAACACCACTTGCTTCTTTACTAAAAAGAGTCTCATTAAAAGCATATATAGAGACACCTACTTCATAATGTCTTAAAACAATGTGAAACCAGGAGTTACCCATAACTCCTCATATTCCTTCTCCTCCTTGGTCATATTATGATTTATTTTCTTCTTCTTCTTCTTCTTCTTCTTAGGCTTAAGAGAAGTAACATGCTCATCCACTATGATATTCTCCTTTGGATTAAAGATACATGGAGACAACATGGATTCATGACATACCTTTTCATTTGATGAATCTTCCTTACATCTTGGAATATCATCACTAGGCTTAAAAGACTTGTGTTATATGATTGGTACTTGCTCTATAGTAGTATGATGTTCACTTGAATCTGTACATACCTCTGGAGTATCCTCAGTTAACACCTTAGGCTTCTCCTTGAGCTTGGTCTTCTCATTCTCAACATGAGCAGACATTGAGAGCTCTTTACATTATTAAACCTCTATAGCATTATTTATCATGTTTGATCTTTTACTTTCCATATATGCTTGGGTTTCTTAAATGTCTTGTTTTTATCTTTATGAGAGACTTGTGAACCTTTGTTCACATTAGGAGGCATGTCTCTTTTCTTACTCTATAATTTTGATCTTACAAATATTGTTCTACAATGTTTAGCTATGTGACCAAAATTATTACAATTATCACACATTAAATTTGTATCTAACAAGGGTGAAAATGAATTTTCACGTACAAATCTTGTCTTCTTTTTAGATACTACTATACAATTACTAGCCTTATGACCAAAATTATTACAGCTATAATAATAACCATAGCAAAATGAGGAATACCTAGTCATAGCTTTTTTTTATGTAGGATGGGGAGTTATTCTCAACTCTTGATTTTTCAAATTGCTTATCCTTGTTTAACCATTTGCATCAGTTGCCTTTGTCTTCTACATCTTCCTTGAGTTTGTAGAGATGGACTCATTATTCTTTTTCCTTTCCTCAGGCTTCTTTTCAGCTTTAACCTTCTCATCAATAGTGTTACTGTCTATCTTTGTATCTCTAAAGACATTCCTTTTCTTTACTCCTAATCCTTCTACTTTGAAATTGTCATATAACTTAGCAGATGTAATGGATATGAGACTTTTCTCTTTTTCATAACCAAGATGAAAGTTCCCTTTTTGATGGATTTTTAGAGCTGATTAATTCATCAAAAATATCTGATCCTCATTTTAGCTTGAGACCTTTGTCTATTTGTTCTTTAGCCTTTTCAAGCTATTTTCTCAAATCCACTATCTCTACTTCTAGCCTCATACATTCAATAGACTTAAGTTGTAGTTTAATTTTGAATACATATTCGTTTAATTTTGACTACATATTCTATTCTCTTAGACTCTTGAATGTGTGTCTTTAGGCTTACCCCCATTTAATCAGATCTTTCAAGACTTTTGGATAGTTTTTCAATTTCCATTCATCCAAGCTTCTTCTACCTTGAGTTCTCTTTTTTTAGCTTATCAATCTCATCTAGAGCATAGATGAGTTCAGACTCAAGGTCCACTTCTTCTTCTTCTTCACCAAAGTCTTCAACTTATTCTTTATCTAAATTTATAGAAGTTGATCTTAATGCCATGAATAGGGACTCCTTTCCCTCAACCACAAAGGCACAATCATGGTCATCATCTAAGCTATCACTAACATCCAATGAGTCACTATCTTCTCTTATATACAATCTTTTCTTGATTTTAAAGAAGTTACTCCTTTTCAAAAAATGGGGATTCATTATTTGTCTATCCTCTTCTTGCTCAGAGTTATCCTTTTTCTCATATGGGTATTTAGTGATAAAATGTCCTACTTTACCATAATTAATACCTTTAAAGGGTAACTTACCTTTGTACTTTCTAGATTCTCATTTTAATATTCTAAAAAATTTGGCTTCTTCTTCATCAGTCTCCTCAGATCTAGATGTATATGATTTTGATTTTTATTTCCTAGATGATTTGAATGCATCTTCTCTCTTAGGAGTATCTACTTCTCCTATTCTTATCTCATAAGCAATGAAAGTTTCATGCAACTCATCTACAATAAGCTTATCTATATATCTTGCTTCCTCTATTATAGAGATTTTAGAATTATACCTTTATGTCAAATATCTTAGGACCTTTTTGACAATGATTGATTCTTTCATTTCTTCTCCAAGGCCTTTGATTGCATTGACTATTTCATCTACCTTGAGAAGGTAGTCTGCAATCTTATTTTATCAATCATTTTAAGAGTCTCAAACATTCCTCTATATGTTTGTAGCTTGGCCTAATTTACCTTGTCATCACCTTCATAGATGCTCTTCAACTTGTTTCAAATCTCTTTTTCATTTTGACAATGCATCACTTTGAAAAACTTTGATTTGGACAATCCAAAAAGAATAACATTCTTTGCCTTGGCATTGTTCTCATATGCCTTTTTGGAAACCTGATGAGTAGGGGTTGTAGTAGGGGCTATGTATACATTTACTATAGACATCCATACATCAAACCCTAATGAAGATAAGTATGCTTCCATTATTATACTCTAGAATGCATAGTTAGATCTATCAAAGAGAGGTGCTTTGTTTGATGGAGATCCTTCTTGACTAGCCATTGTGTTCACTATTCCAAGATCTACCTGATCTAATTAAGAGTCTTTCAAAGAAACCTAGGCTTTGATAACAATTGTTGGCCCATCATTTAATGTTGCACCAAAATATCAAACTTTTAATGCTTGATACAATTGCTAGAGTTAATGAATCCATAGGGGGTGGTTAATCCATGTCATGAACCCAAAGCTATGCTACACAAACAAGGAGAACAAGGGTGACACCTTGTAATACTAGGTAGTGAATTTATCATAGTCATCACTTTTATCACACATAAACCAAATCACATTCATAATAAACTCATCCAAACATCTAACATAAAGGAACTGATGGGGATTTCATCACCTTATAAAAACCTTCTTCTTGACTAGCCCATTTGGATTTCACCACCAAGGGGAAGACAACCTTATTTCTCTAGCTGAGTATAAAATATGGTCTATTAGTATATTATAGCTAAGTACCTAACACCTTTATGCTATGGTGTGTGAAGTAAGGGGGTAGGCCCCAATACCAAGCTAAGTATTGATATAATACAAAAATACTTGGGTGTTAAAATAAAACCTGAGACTCTCCTTATATTATCACTTATTAGGACCCTTAGTTTCCTTTTTATTATTTTATTTTATCACACCTTAAAGTTAAGAAAGTAAAATATTTTAGGAAAAACTTTAGTGTGTGCACTTTTTCATCCTCTTAAAATGAGATAATCAAAAAGAATATTTTGCATTATTTCTATTTCTTATTTTTTATCGCTACATGGATTTGACATGATAGCAGTCACAAAATAAAACCAAACCTATGTCTTCATCTTCATCTATGGATAATTATCCTAGCCCTTATTATTACACCTAGGGTGATCCTAAATTTTCCACTATACTAGACAACAATCCCATAGATTTCAACCATTATCTCACCTCTAAATCGATATGTGTCCTAGTATCTCCTCATATGTAGTTCTCTCAACATCCACATGGCATGCCCTTGAAATAGGGTGAAAGGTTTACCACTGCTATGATAACTTCCCACAATAATCCTCCTCTTACTATCTCTAACACCACTATGACACAACCCTTAGGCAACCCACCTCCAGTAATGTCTAGTGCTCCATCACCAACCACTACTCAAATTTATAATGTTACTACTCCTTAGCCTACAACTACCCATCCATTTACTACATTACTCTAGAACCTAGTCATATTGGTCCCATCAACCCTTTCATCGATTCAAACTAGTATACCCTTAAGTACCCAAACACAACCATTATAATTGGCCCCTATAAGTTAACTACCTCAATAGTATGTACCCTTAACCACCTAGTATTTATCACCTACATAGGCTATCAAGTTTATGTACATCCCTTTACAAGCTCTATGGTATGTGGTGACTTCTCAACCCATCATAACCACCTAGATTGGTTATCCCTTATCTTAGGTGTTTTCCACATAATTACCTACATTCTAACTCCCATAGTAGAATGTTTTGGGAGGGATCCCTCAACATAACATCCAACCTAATCTCATGAGCATCCTCATGAATAGGATGGCTAACTTAGAAGCTTCTACATCTAGGTAGAAAAATATGCTTACCTATGAATAGATCTATAATGAGCCCATCAATCTAGTAGTTTCTATTAGACCTTATCCTCTATAATGAGAACTCCCTACGTTTACTAAGTTCCAAAATAATAAGAACCCACAATAAAATATTTGAGCATTTCAACACACTTGTTACCTTATAACACATGATGATGCACTCCTTCTTAGGACATTCCCTATGTTGTTAGTTGAACTGGCCCTAGATTGGTACACCTCAATCCCCCAACATTCCCCATTTTCATTTGGGTAAATAACTCAAAGATTGATAGAACTCTTTTCTATCAATATAGAAAGAAAATTTACCATTATAGACCTTTATACCATTTGACAATTTGATGATGAGTCCATCATTGACTTTGTAGCTAGATGGCGGAGTCTAATCAATCAACTCACCTTATCTATATCACAACCCAAGTTAATCAAGTTATATATGAGAGTGTATGCCAAACACATCTCATCAACACTATGGGTACAATCTTTTAAAACCTTCTATGAGACTTTTTCAATGGCCCACAATATTTAAATTAGAGCCCTTGAAAAAGGGAAGGTTAAACTACAAAATAAAAACTTTAAATCTACACCCTTTGAAGGGACCACTAGTAATAACAATAATAAAACCAAAGGGGCTAGTGATGTCGTAGTTGGAAAGTTAGCACCACCTCAAAAAAGAAACCAATCCGAGCCCTCCACTTCATAAGCACAGTCTTCTAAGTTATTAACATGTTTTCCCCCATGATAATATACCCCTTTAGGAGAATCTTATGCATCTATTTTAGATAAACTCCTAAAGGCTTCACTCGTCGAGCTTCCTCTTGTAAGACCTCTTGATGAGTCTCCTCCTAAACTTAGTTGGTTTAGGGAAAATGACTTCTATAATTTTCATCATGTAATAGGCCATAACATAAGAAGATGATTTTCATCATGTGATAGGCCATAACATAAGAAGATGTCATTATTTCAAGGTGTTAGTACAAAATCTTATAGATTAGGGAAAATTACAATTAGGTAATCCTAATGCACCCATGAATCAATCTATAGATATATTTAGGCAACCATTCCCCAATCATGCTTCTACATTGAACTCTGTACAAGCTAAATCATGATCCACATCAGAACATGAGACCCATGTAATTAACACCATCCATGACCAACTTCTACCTAAAGAAGTTGTCGATGCCCCTATCCCTAATCTCCTCATGGGAGACACTTTTGAACCATCCAAACCAAATGAAGACATCCCAAAAACATCCTATAATTTATTGGATCTTATTTTTTGGGACCCATTGGAAGAATCCATATATAAAAACACTCAAGAATGAAGAGAGGAAAAGATTATTAAATAAAAGGTTTATGTAGACATTTTGTAAGATCCCATTCCTCACACTATTTAAATACCTGTGTCTAGTAGACATGTTCCCTCTAGCCTATTGCTCTTTGAGGAAACTATTGTGTTACCCCAAACTATATCTAGATAAGTTCCCCTTGTTATCGAGACAACAAATCATATCGAGAGCAAGGGAAATATCATATATACCAGAAACAAAAATCTCAGAGCCTTGAGGAGAAAATCTCTTCAACATCCTCCTATTAGGATTGAACTACCTAAAGAGGACATCCCTACAACCCTTGAAAATATGTGAAAAGGAAAAGAACCATTGCCCCCTATTTGAATAAGAGTGTCTATATGAGTGTCCCATCCTTCAATTAAATTGAAAGCTACTATTATAGAATCTACCACTAAAACACATGTATCATCACAAAAAAATATCCCCACTATGGTCATGTCAATCCATAATCCATTAAATCCCTATTACCCATAGGGTTTATGTGTTAAGACTTACCCTCAACACAAAGTACCTATAGTAGGGACTATCCAAGTAACTAGCTCAAGAGGCCAAGGTTCAAGGTCATGTACTTTTCTTCCACTAGCACCCCAAAAGATAGAAAAGCTAAGTCAAGATTTATTGAAGGGATTTTATTCTAAGATCTTTGACCATCTTATCCAAACTTCCTTGATATTTCTATACCTTTAATGCATGTCAACCCTCATATTCAAAATCCATCATGATATAGAGAAAATAGGACATGATCATACCATAAAATAGTAAGACATGACACAGAAAGTTGTAATGCATTAAAATTCATGTCCTAAATCTATTAGATGAAGATGATTTCTTAACAAAATAATCAAGTCATGCCCATCCTCCTATAGCTACATTCAACATAGGAAATAACACATCATAAAAAACTATAAAGGAGGATATAACCTCTGATTGGGTGCAACACCATTCTCTCCCCCTAGATGAGGATGATGTTAAAAACACAATGAATCCCCCTCTGTTCTAGATAGATGCAGTCCACATAACCACATGATCCCAAGCATAGGGTCATAAGACCCACAATCATGAAAAAGCTAAAGTGACTATCACTAAAGCATCAACTTCTACCACAAATAGTCCAACCACATATATCCCTAAACCTAAAGTCTCTATTTTAGGAAAGGTACAAAATAATAATGCTTCAAAAATCATACAATTATCTATTCTAAAGTAACTACATCAACTTCTAGTTAAAATGTCCTTATACAAAGTTGTCTAGAACTCTCCAACCATGAAGCCATGATAGAAACCTCATAGGCTAAAAAAATATAAGAAAATGAGCCCTAATTATTTTCATCTTTAATTAAATCACTTTAGAAACCCTTGTCCATAACATTTCATGATTCAAAAATACCACCCTAATAGCTAGATGATCAAGATCTACCTTATTTATCATCACCTAGATATATCAAACTTGGATTAAAATAGTCATGATAGATAATGGCACTAGCATAAAAATCATTTCTTCCCATGTATTTAAACAACTACAACCTAAAATAGTGTTATCCCAATCACTTGTTATTTTATGAGCCTTTAATGATACCATTTCCCTTGCATTGGGAATGATAATACTTCACATTC
This sequence comes from Torreya grandis, assembly GCA_037957365.1. Classification (NCBI taxonomy): domain Eukaryota; kingdom Viridiplantae; phylum Streptophyta; class Pinopsida; order Cupressales; family Taxaceae; genus Torreya; species Torreya grandis. The sequence continues at coordinate 2,049,988 of JARHVA010002257.1, read as the reverse complement.
AGGTAGGCATGCAGGTTCTCCCTAAATTATTCTACATTATTGAAGGATAATTTTAGTACAAAATTTTATTAAGATATCCTTGGATATGCATTATGAATTACATCCCCTCTACATTGCATCAGAGCCTTAAATTTAAACATGATGGTAAAATCCACAACACCCTGGCTAACCCCCATCCCTTCAAAACTTGTAGCCTTACCTTCTAACCCAACAAGGTCCTAATTCCATTAAAAAGTGTTACCCCATCCTCATCTAACAAAGTAACGACTATCAAAACCATCCTTTCATTGAGACTAGGTAAGGATTCTATCAATTTTACCTTTTAATAGATTTCAATTATTGACACATAGTACCCTTCCTACTCTATAAGAATATGGATGCCCTAATAGACAACTAGCTTATTATCTGAATCTAGGGGAAAAATATTCCCTTTGACCCACCATTCCTTTGCACCCACCTGATCTATGGGGGATTGGACCAGCCTTCTTCATCTTCTTTTGAACAAACTCACACTAAAATATTTACATCCAACTTTTCAATTCTTGATAAACCCTATTTCATAGAGACATACCTATAATGGTATGCCTAGAAAGGTTTTGGTATGGAACATTATGAACATGGATAGTATGAGATTGCATTTGGGGAGTTTAGAAAACCCCATGAGAAACATGGATTTCAATTTAGAAAAAATCCCAAATCCTCCTTAAATCTTATTCTTCCCCCATCCCTGAAGAGGATACACCATCATCACCATCTGACACTTCTTCCTCAACTAATATCATCATATCCATTCTGTCTAACTTTTTTTAGTCAATGTTATTACAATAAAGCCTTTCATCTATCAATATGATGGTGAGGTCTGAACCTTTCCTCTATCCTACCCTAACATGATAGGGAAGGATTATCCCACCATCCCTATTATTTAGTGCTAGGATGATGAGTCCACATTAACTCATTTAGTAACCGCGAACTCCCACCTACATAAAGTCCTCCCATTAGAGAAATCTCTAGTCTTCTGAATGAGACCACTATTAATGTTAACATAGGATCCTTAGAAACTTCATGTATCATTAATGTTAGTAAATATTAATATCCCTATGAGTACCAAGATTTCATTAGATTTCTAGATAAAAATAGTGATCCATTCACTTGGTCCTATAGTGATATGCCTGGTATTGATCCTGTCATCATCATCTATAATATTGATACATTTCCTGACACTAAACCTATCAAGTAAAATCTTAAGAAAATGCATCCTCACATTACACTCTTGGTTAAAGATGAGCTACAACACCTCATATCCATTAACTTCATCTAACCTATTGATTAACCTCAATGGGCATCTAACATTGTCCCTATAATGAATCCTATTGGGGGACTTTGCCTTTGTACTGAATTTCAAGATCTCAATCTCACTTGTCCAAAGGATAATTTCCCTCTCCCCGATATTGATCAGTTAGTTGATTTAACTACCAGACATGAAATGTTGTCACTAATGAATGGTTTTTTTAAATTTAATCAGATCCTTATCACACCAAAAGACAAACATAATACCTCAATTGTTACTCCATGGGGGACTTTATACTATCATGTTATGCCTTTTAGCCTAAATAATGTAATAACCACCTATCAAAGAGCCATGACCTACATTTTCCATTATATTATCCATAAAATTGTGAAAGATTATGTAGATGACCTCCTTGGTAAATCAAAATTATGAAAAGACCACCTTTCCATTCTAAAGGTTAATTTCTACCACCTAATCCAATTTTGCGTCAATCTAAATTATAAGAAATGTATTTATAGATTATTGATGGGTAAGATCATAGGCTTTATTATCTCCATACATGGGATAGAATTTGACCCTACCAAAATAAAATTCTTCTTAGAAATGCCACCTCCATCCAATCTCAAATATCTCTATACTTTGCAAGGTAAGCTATAATCCATCTGTCATTTCATCTCCTAATTATTTAATTATTATTAACCATTCCATCAACTTTAAAGTAAGGTTATCCACTTTAAGTGACTAGTTTTTAAGAGGATGTTAAAGCTCTTAAGACTTACCTTTTCTCACCACTAGTTCTCACTCCTCCAAAAGAAGGACAACCATTCTTCTTATATATCTCTGCTATTGACCATGCCCTTGGATCCATGTTGGCCCATCGTGATTAGAAACACAAAGATTAGTTTGTGTAATATATTAGTCATACACTTTTTGAATATGAGATACATTATTCTCATACTAAAAATTTATGCCTAACTTTTGTCTTCATTACTACTAAGCTATGACATTATTTGCTCAATCATAAAACCCATGTTTTTATGAACACTAATCCCTTAAAATGTATGCACTCCAAGCCTTATTAGAATCAGTGAATGGCCAAATGGATTATGATTTTGGAAGAATCTAATCTAGAGTTTATCCATCAAAATTTAGTTAAAGGTCAAATCATTGTTGATCAGCTTGAGGAGGCCCATCTATATGATAATCAACTAGTTAACTATGAATTCCCAAATGAATCTATAGCCTCCACATCTCAACTAGATCCATAATATCAAATTAATCTTTTCTTTGATGGATCCAAATGTGAATGTGGTGGGGGATCTAGAATTATCCTAATTCCTCCTAGTGGGATGCCTATTTCTCTATCCTTTAAACTTAATTTTGACTGCACTAATAACATGGTAAAGTATGAGGCTTTAATCATAGGTCTCCAAACTGCCTTAGCTTTGGGAATTAAAATGATCAATATATATGGTGATTCCTATCTCATTTTTAACCAAATCAAATTCATTTATCAGTACAAGAATGATACTCTTTAGAAGTATAAAATCTTAGCTAATCAATTATTAGCCACCTTTGAGCATTATGCTATCCAAGCCACTCCTCGATCAACTAACAAATTTGTGGATATTATGTCCTCCTTGGCCTCTTTTATCTCATCCTTGTCATAAGAGTCTACATTATTTTTCCTTATTCATAGGATTAATCAGCCCTATTTTACCAAATTGACCTCTCATCCATCCATAATATGGAGGAGAATTAATTAAATCTATGGTATACATATATATTTGATTATTTATCTAGGGGGATTACTCCTCTAGACCTATCTAGAAATGCTAAGTGAGCCTTTTAGTATTGTGTCACCTATTTTGCCATACTAAGGGGTGTATTTTATAAGCATGTTTTTTCCAAAGTCATGAGGCTACCTTTTCTATCAAAGACGCTCATGATAGATCATGTGGATGACACTTAAATGGCTACATTATCGCTAAATAAATCCTATAACTAAGCTATTATTGGCCCACTTTAAATCAATATTCTTATGAGTACATTAAGAAATGTGTCAAATGTCAGTATCACACCAATGTATCACATGTCCCTAACCAAGCTTGTATGTAATTAAAGAATTTTGGCCTTTCTCTTAATGGGGGCTTGATTTTATAGGTCAAATCAATCCTAAATAATCCTAGTGTCATGGGTTTATCATTACCACCACTAAGTATTTTATTAAGTGGGTGGAGGATATCCCCCTTATCTCAACCAAATAAAATAAAATAATTGAATTCATTGTCAACATATCATTTGTCACTTTGGCATCCCTCATAATATCATCACATATAATGGAAAATCTTTTAAGAATAAAAAGGTTCAAGAGTTCTATGATTCTTTTAACATTAAGTTCAGCTTTTCCTCACCTTACTAACCTCAATCTAATGGATAGGCCAAGGCATCTAACAATAATCTAGTCAAAATCCTAACCAAAGTCATCAATAAAGTAGGTAAGAACTAACACTTGCATGTTCCCTATGCTTTATGGGCTTATTAGACTAGTATTCAAACCCCTATAAGCACTACACCTTTCTCCCTCATCTATGGTACTAAATTTTTACTTACTCTCAAATTTTATATTCCTTCCCTTTACATATCCCTAAAATATATCATTTTTGAAGATGGCTTTCATCAAGAAAGATTATCCCAGCTTGAATTCTTCGATGAGCATCACTCAACTACCCTTGAACATCTACATGTATATCAGGAATGAATAAAACATGCCTATAATAAACATTCAAAGCAATGTACATTTAACATTGGTGATTTTGTCTTAAAAAAAATCAACATGTAACCAATATGGAAAAAAAACAAAAGCAAAAAAATTTTCTCTAAATTGGCTCAAACCATATATCATCACCCATAAGTATAGATCTAGGGCATATCTCTTAGCCTATCTTGATGGAAAATGATAATGAGAACTTCTTAATGCATTACATATGCATCCTTTCTACTATTAATCAATCTTAATCACTTTCATTAGCCTAGTTTAATTTCTAGGTGTCATATCCCTATTACTCTTATAACCAATAATGATATTTAGAGACATGTGGTTATCTAGCAACATTGCCTATTATTAGCCTTAAATATAAATACCCTAGATCTATTCATAACATGATTTAAGTGGATAGACTTCACCTATTATAAGAACGAACTCCAAATCATTATTCCCTGAACTCCCTCCCTATCACTACATTCATTTTGAGAATAAGTATTTTATCTTATATATCAAAGCTTTGGGAAATTATCCTAGGATAACTAAGGCCAATCCATAAAAAAAAAAATAACATTGGGATAAAAATCAAAAGTAAAATCAAAGCATCTAAAAAAATAAAAAGTAAAGCAATATGAATAGATTTCTCCTTCAAAGGATAGCTATATAAATCCACAAAATCTATAAATATATTTCAAAAGCACATACTACTCCCTTGAAGGATAACTATTTCAAAAAGCATGTCTTAAAATATAGACCACTCCCTCAAAGGATGGCTATCATGCATAAATTATCCCTAGAAAGCTTCCCGCATCAATCAACTTTCTTTAATTTAGTAGACTTATCTCATTAATCAGTCTACATGGATTGGAACACATAATTTCTAGAGTTATCCCTTATTTTTGGGTATGTAAGATAGAAACATCTTCTTCTTAAAACCCATTTTTTATTACATCCTAAAATCAAATCAATCAGATCCTAAACTTAGTTGACCTAAATATGTAAGGACTTTTATTAGTAGTAGGTTAAGGATGCATATACATGTCTTTTAGTAGGTTAAGGATGCATATACATGCCTTTTAGGTGGTTTTTTGGGTCATGATATGAGCCAATAATGAGCAAGAAGCCTTTTTGTAAATGAAAATTAATTACAAAACTTCCATCCATATTAAATCCACTAATTCACAAATTTATGGAACATGCAAATCAATAAATTATAATTGATATCCATCATAATCATAATTTATAACCATTATAATCCATAATCCATAACCATTAATCATGATCCTTAGTCTATAATCAAAAATCCAAATTTTTAATTTTAAATCCGTAATCCATAAACACATTGCATAAAATCTACAAACCCATAATCAGCTAATAAAATCACCATCTATAAATCCATAATTAAATCCAAAATAAATCCATAATACATAATCTAATTAATTCATATAATCATAATCATATCCATTTTAATCATAAGTATTTTTGTAAGCATCAATCCATCACATCCATATCCATAATCCATGAACAATCAGTAATATAAGCATGATCCATAAAACATTTCATAACATTTAAATCCATAATTACATAACATAAAAAATCATAATCATAGTAATCTAATCTAATCCATAACATTAAACCATCACATGTTAAACCCCATAATCTAAACACATCGCATATGAATCCATAATCCATCATATCCATAAACATAACAATCCATAACTCTAAATCTATAATCCATCATATCCATAATCCATAACAATCCATAACTCTAAATATATAATCCATCACATCATATAAACCATAAACAATGTAAACATCCATAACATAATCCATAAACTGCTAAATCCATGACATCCATAAAACATGATATATATATATATATATATATATAAGTAATTTACATCAAAGTATTTGTATATATGTCCATCACTCTCTAACCAGTACAAATACATATATATACATGCCAATCTAATGAGTAAAATCTAATATGCTTAGATGAATACTTAGTATATCTCCACTCCCATCTCAACCCCCATCTCCATCCATGTCTCTCCTTTGTGTGACACTCCCCATACTGACTTAGTCTATGTGCATGCACCTAGAAGACCTACCCTATCTAGCTATGTAGGGCACATAGCAAGGAGTCTCTAGAAGCTTCTCTAAATAATCCACTCATAATATTTAGCTCTTCCACTACCTCCTTGTATCGATCCATGATAATAGTCCCTACTGACCTCATGTTAGGCCCTACCACCTCTTCAATCACCTATACTAAGGACTCCCTCTCCTCCTACCTCCTCCTTAGGGTCTCTATCTCAACCTTGTACCTATCCCACTCCTCCACCACCATGTCATGACTCATTTATAATGAGTCAAACCCTACCTACAAAGTGTCTAGTTAGGTCTACATTATATTTCACTCTATTCACATAATAATCAATGCCCCCTATGATATAACTAGTTATCCCTATAAAACTATACACTACTCCCTTAGTGTTCCCTCTCTATAATCAAATCTCTTACGTCTATCTCCTCCTCTCCACCCCCATCATCTTCCCCAACCACCTCATCTCCCATCTCCTCATAATCTCCCTCCTCCTCTACCTCCTCCATCTCCTCATCCCCTCCTCCCTGGCATGGCTAAACCACCCTATCTTATCGTGCCACCCACTACTCAGCCCACCAAGATGTATATATGAGAGTGCACCCTACATCCTTTATATCCTCCCTTACTAGTACCTGTACCTCTCCTACTAGGATGTCTCTTGTCACTAGTCCAGGTAACTCTTGCTCTATCTCATCTCACCTATATATATGTGGGGCCCATGGTATATCATACACTAAACCAAATTATCATCACACTTAGCCAAAATGGAGGTAATATTAGTGATCTCTCCTCCTAATAACCCAATGCTCATTCTATACCCCTGTCAGCTATGCCTCTACTCCAAGCCACTTAGGAAATCATAGATAAGGCCTCCAGATTATGTATGTAGCCCATAGCCCCTCTAAAACACCCCTATATTACTCTAAATCTATAACCAATCCATATATAAATCCCCACACTAGATCGACCTTCCACCACAAGAAGGCCACACTAGAGTCTGTCTCATACCATGTATCCATGGGGTATCAATGGGCCACACTATCCTAATATGCTCATATACCTAGCACTATAATATAACAATAACATATAAACCATATTGCCTCTATTTCCTCTAACCCCAAATCTCTCGATAAATATGTGTCAACAAGGTAGATGCCCATGAAAACATGGTGTAATTCTCTAGCATGTCTGTAACCACTCTAGTTAAGCTCCATGGAAAGCTCCCTCACTTGAGTCTGGGAGTGCATAACATGAAATTGATAGCATCATCATCATCATCATCATGCCTCTCCCTACTATGTCAACTCTATAAAAAGGCTCGAAAGTGAATCCCCTAGCAACAAACCTGATCCCCTTTACATCATCACCATATAAGCACCTCAAATCTATGCTTTGACCCTAATCATCCACTAGTACTATCAGTTCTCCCTACACTATAACTCATAATATTTAGTAGATGTCCTCCTTAGTAATGGTCATCTCATTGGTAGGAAGCTAGAAGGTCATAATAGTGACATCTCATCACTCCACTAAGCTACCAAAAAGCCTTTATTTTGATGGATGTGTCAGTAATGATGCACCCCTCCTAAGCTTATGGCCTTTAAGTGGTTCCAGTCATCATCACTTAGCTAAAATTGTAGTCCCTCCATTAATGGTGGCACTTGATCCCATAGCCATAATATCCTTCATTCATGTTACCTAATATCCTAAGAGATTTAATTTATCCTAAACCTTAGCCCGATTTTAAGACCTTCCCATTTGGTGTGAATCATCATTGATCCTTTATGGATTGGCATCATTTTACATCAATTAGTGATATTTTGTTTAAATGATGATGATTCCCTGTGAATCATTATTGATTCACTAAAGAATTGGTACTAATTCACTAGGGAATGAGTGTTGATTCTGTAGTACCATCCCCCCATAATCTATCCTAGCCCTAGCTCCCAAGAATCATAAAAAATCCTAAAAATTAAAAAAACTCAAAAAACTTAATAAATTAATGGACCGACCTTATCCTATGATCATCATCATCATAATCCATTATCATTATCTTCCATCTTGTTTCATAGTACTTACATCATTTGTGCTATCAAGCATCATTGAGGTTTATCAAATAGAAAAATGAGCCCTTTTCTACATTAGACTTGCTTACATACCTAGATTTTAATTGACACTAATCCATTTTGGATCGATGCCATTTGTATGAATCATCATTGATTCATTATGGATCAATGTCAATTAACCCTTTTTTCACTACTTTTACTCTCATGTACATATATCCATTCTCCTTAGATTTATTCTAATTCCTTACCACATCTACCCTCTTATTTGGCCTATACCATTCTAGGTTTTGGGTATCTCCCCTTAGTGGGTCCCAAGAATACATTCTTCCTTGAAAACAACTTTCTGTAGGTAGTGCACACACCATATAGCACATCAGATGCTTTGATGAACCTACCCTATCACTTGTTCTCTTGTTTAGACTTTGTTAATCCCACCTAATTATAGTTGTGGCATCCAATTATATGATTTACCTTAGGTAATCTCTACATGTATTATCTTCCAGCCTACTAGTGTAAAACATACTCTTCATGTTATACATCCATGTTTATTAGAGCCTATCTATTATTTATCCATCCCATCCATTTTTCCATTTTTCAAACCCGATGCCTACTCCTTATCCTTTGTCAACTCCCATTTTGAGGTGGGATACCTCCTCACATAAACCTAGGGTAGTGGATCTTTTGTAGTTTTTATCTCATGGTACATATTCCATACCACTCCACAAAAATAGGCAAATATAAACACTATATTTTCATACCCTTAGGGATTATTAATTAGGTGTCATAGGTTTTATTTATTTAAATCTCCTAAATAGACCCTATCCTAAGGTTTAGATCATTCACCATTTACTATCTTGGTAAATAGCCTTTTACTCTTATCTCTTTACCCTTCTCAACCTCCTAATCCATTTATAACCTAAGAATCTACCCCCATAACCAATTTATCCCCATGTGGAGTCATTACAAATAACTCCACCCATCCTCAAGCTATTCTCATTTATTATTAAAATAATTGATCTATTTTAGGTGAATCAATTATGATTCTCCCATGATCAATGATGATTCTATAGATCGGTGTCGATCTATAAATATGCAGTCTACCTTTACATTTTAGATGAGAAAATTAAAGCCTCAAATCACTATTAAAATTCATGGATATTTTTTTTGATGTTACTAATGATACTCTACTAAATTTTCATTGCATTCAACCATATCCTTTATGTAACCCAAACTACTACTTGTTCCTGTGGAATAATTCCATTTTACTCACAAGTTGTTTAAAGGTAAGTATCATATTCTATTTTATCATTTTTTGTCAATTATCTTTCTATTATTCACTTATTTAATCATTAAAATACTATTATCACCCATCTATATCCATTTTTCAACCTATTAACAAATTTATCTTATTCTACTCTTTGTTTTATTAAACTCATACACAAGAGAGAATTGACATTGATTCATTCTGAATCAACATTGATTCTTTCAATCAGTATTGATCTTATTAAGATCAACATCAATCTAATATTTTTAATACACAAGATCTAAGACCTTATCATAAGCTTCTATTTTTAATCCATTTTTTGATTACTATTGTTTCAACATGGCCTTCTACTTGTAGATGACTCTACCTATTTTAATTCATGACATAACCAACATTATTGATTTCCCCATGGTTTCTCAAACTTTCTTTGTAAATCATAGTGATATAGCCTTTGAGCTATCCCTCTGTGATATCATTTATTCACCCTCTCATGAATCGTATGAGGAATCATTAGTTGTTATCCAAGATAATGTAGATTTTGCTTCTATTTAATGGGAAGAACATTTCATTTACATTGCTAAATTAATTGAGGAGGAAAATTTGAATTAGATTTATTATTTCATCATTTATTTATTATAATTTCTTATGTTTATTATTCACTTAGTTTCATAAATAGTGGAATAACATCCATCTAAGGAAGTGTACCACTTACTAGAACTGATCTTTAATCAAGCAATCCACCCATCTCTTTTATTAATTTATTTATGTCAAATATTCACATGTGTGTAGGTCAACCTTCCTAGCCAAAAAGGAGTTCTCACTATTATTATATTTAAGTGGTGTGCAACATATTTTTATCTATAGTTATCCACATAAACCCTATTTTATTTTTATTTTTTAGTAAGTGATATTTTAATTTAAAAGAAAACAAAAAACTACTTAAATAGTAATATTAAAAGATGACATTTGTACTTTGAGAATTGAAACTTGTCTTTAGAACTCTCCTATAGTATTCATCATAGACATAAGATAAGTAGAAGGAATTATTGATGTTTGTAAAGATGTAATCATCAGTGGGAATTCATAATTTATTTTAAACATGGGATTAATATATGTCTCATCATTATGAACATTGTTTTGAGTTTTGTATCACTTGTAACATTTGTAATTTCTAGTAATTTATTTTCACTTTAGAATTTTTGGAGTTAGTGTATCTTTTCAAAATTTAGAAACCTTTGCTAAAGGCTTATCATGTAAAGTTTTTGTCATACTTGGTAATGGTACCTCATTTGAAAACATTGGTAGTGGTATATCATGTAAGAGTTTTAGACTCTTTAGTAAGTATGCATTGATTGAATATTTGATAGCCTTTGGTAATTGCATGTTGTTTGGAAGTGTTATATTTTTTTGTAATTGTGAATTTTTTGGGAGTTGCAAGGAAGATATGATATCTTTGTGAATATTGTGAAAGTTTCACAATCAAAATATGGAAAATTTGAGTTATTATCATACACTATGAGTCCCTTATTTTAAAATGTAAGAACCCTAGGTAAATGTAGTGTATTACATGGAGGAGTATTTCTATGGGTTGATGTTTGAAAAGAGGTCATTATATCCTTGTGAACCTTGTAAAAAAATTCATGATTAAATAAATGAATATTTTTCCTATGTGTATCCACATTTATTTATAGGGGAGGAATATGTTGACCATGATGTGATGACTTACCTACCTTTTGGTTATTAATAGTATGGACCATGAAACCCAAAATAGGTAGTTAGAGAGTGATTGGAGTGGGATGGTGACTATTACAAACTTGAGGAGTAAGTTTATCAATGAAATGGGTAAAACATTCATTTTTTTGCTCACTTGGAAAGATTTAAAATTATTTTTCTCAATATTGATGGCTTTATAAATATATACCTCTTCTTGATCATAGGATATCACTAGTCATAAAAAAACACTCTTATGATATAGATTATAAATAAAATATGAAACCCTAGGAATTTTTACAACCCGAGAGAAAATAATGGTTGCATATGAATACTCAGGGTTCATGTTCATTAAATGTTTAACCCTAAATTGAAAAGGTGGTATAGGGTTAATAATATAGAATTAGTTCAAGCATAAGGGTGATAAAACCAATTTGTAGTACGTCAATTAATTTTAAACTTATATAAATGAATATTATAAATTATTACATTGATATATGTTAAATATAGAAAGTTCTTGATATGAAATATGTTAAGTTTGATTGCAATACTAAAGAGAAATGATACTTAGTTGGTATGATGTAGGAGCATCACCCTATTTGATTAATTTGGCTTGTTATTATTGTTTTTGAGTCTTTATGTGATCTTGGTAGTCTTATATATCCTCATGGAGTCATTTTTAGGTCTTAGATGTCAATAAAATTTGAATTGGAGCTCTTTTAGAATTTTCCCGCCAAAACTACCAATTCAATTTTTTGAATTTATCTCACTATTCATAGGGTCTAATTGATTTTTTTACTACGATTTAATGTTGAATTTTTTTATTTGTATTTATGTTAACTAAATGGTCTTATTTGGTTGGCCACCTTCTTGGTCATGTTTTCCATATACCACTTTTTGTAATGCCTAAGAAGCCTAGTTGTACAAGCATGAACCTACATTAGAGGCTAACAAGATTCAATTAGAGACATTAAAGGAAATTAAATTTCATGAATATGTTTGAGGTGAATTAATTCACCAATGTATAACAATGTGTATTGATTCAAGAAATGAAGAGAATGTCCAAAATTTCCAAAGAGAAGGTTGTCTACTTGAGTTTCTTGTATATGATTATTTAAGATCAAGAATGCTAATAAATGAAGAAATATTTAAAGAGCATTGAGACTCATTTTGAAACTTTTGGTAAGTTTTATTATAAAAATTATTGATTTATTTATGTATTTTTATTTATATCATTTATCTATAGGTGTAAAAGAGAGAAACTCAAGCCTAAATAATTTTGTGTTTGACACAGTCAAGTATTAAGAGGTGTGAAAGGTTTCTTTAGCTCATTTCAAGAAATTTGATGAATAAAATAATGTTATATAGTTTTTATTAATTATATTAAACTTTTGTTAATACTCATAACCCATATAAAAATAAAAAATCTCATCCAAACATCAAACTTCATACACACAGTCCTATACCCTATATTCCTATGCATAGTCAAGTTAGTATTTGAAATTTGTGAGTATATTTTCTATTGATTTAAGTTATATTTCAATTAAAAGAGGTAATTTATGTTATAATATACCTTTTTTTTTATTGGTATTTTAAACATCAATTGGATTTTATAAAACTTATTTTATTGTCTCTTGGGTCTATATAAATCCCTGTCTAGGGTTTTTGGTTATTTTATGGTTAAGCACCTTAAAAGCCTTTTAAAACCTTAAAATTTCAATAAGTTTTATTTTATTGTCCTAAAAGTGAATAAATTTATTTATTTAAGTCTTGGAATGTGTGGATAATGTTTGATTCAAAACTCAGTTTGATAGTCTTAGAGACCTAATTGAGGCCTAGTTTCAAGAACATATAGTTGAATTAATACACTTACCTTGAGAGTTATCCCATAAAAATATTTAATGAGATTTATTCCCTCAATGGGTATTTAAAAATATTATTTTTTTGTATTTAAACCCTCTATGTTTTCAAAACTAATTGAATAGGTGTTATAGGAGGGTTACAAGGAAATAAGCCTAATATAGATAATTTGCATTTTGTTATGGCAATCTCTCTCCCTCAACATCAGATTGGTATTAGAGTAGGTTGGATACTTGAAAAAGTAGGAATTGGAAAGTCTTTGATAACATGATTTAATTGATATTCTTTTAGTCAATTGAGTTGTGTAATATACCTAGGGAGGGGAACATAGTGCATAATAGGGGTAGAATAGTTGTAGAATGAATAGTAGTAATAATAACACATTCATGGAAATAAAGAGTGGAATAGATTTAATAGTATAAATGAAGGGGAATAGGCAATTTTAATACATCCAAGAAAAATATAAATCAATTAGAGTTAAATACTCTAATAATGGGGTAGTCCCCTCGAAGTGGTAAATGATTGTGGAGTTATTCATTCCCACCAAAAAGGAATATTATACTAATTAGTATTTATGTGTATTTTATGTATGTTAGATATTAGATTCTTAACATTTGGTATTAGATCTCCATCTAGGGCCATTTCCATGTATTTTTTTGTTTTTTATGAAGTTCAGCAAGTTAGTTTTTATAAATTTTTTCATCGTATGCTCTCACTTTGCCTTCAAGACCCTCGTGATCAAAAAGTGGATAAAAATTGAGTTAGAGAAAAAAAAATATGAAGTTGGTTTTGGGAGTGGAAATTGTTATAATTATATAGGTATTATGGTGAGTGTTTTTATTTTAGGCACATTTTGGATCATGGAGTAAGTCTAAGAAGTGCAAATTTCTATTTTTTGCCCTCAACAAACATAATCGTTATTCTATATACATATCTCTAACCATAAATAATCATGCTAAAAACTTTTTGGGTATGGTGTGTCTAATTTCCAAATTTATATATAAATTTGAATTTTTAAATTTTATTAAGTATTGTAGAAGTTATCATAGTTTTATTAATTAATACTATTAAAAATTTATTAAAAACAAAAAAAACCAACTATTCTTTTGCATACCACTCTCAACCAAAAAATAATTTCTTCAATTTTTTTTGTATTTTATGTGCCTCTTCATATTATCAAAATAGTTTTTAGTTTTTAATTTCATTTAGTAAATCAAACATTACCACATTTTTACTAACTACTACTATGCATAAAAAAAAAAGGAAAAAATAGTGTTTTATAGAAGTCTGAGTGTAGGACATATTTTCAATTAAAACTGACATCCACTCAATTATAATCATGGAACTTCACATTTTATATGGTTCATTGATTTGAATTCATCAAATTGGCATAATTAGGGAATATTAGGTCATGTTTGACAGAATCATTGATCCATTTGAAGGCCTATCTAATAATTTCTATATGGGCTACTTCATCTAAGGACGTAAGGATGAGATCTAATCCAAGGTCTAAATGTTTCACCCTTAAACCTATGTGGATACTTCTAGATTATCTAAGATCTTTGAAGACTATATCTAGCTACATAGTAATGAGTCACCATTTTGGTTTTGCTAACATCCCAGCACAACACCCCCTATTCAGGCCCCCAACAAGCCCCAATAAGCACCAATAAAACCTGAGTCAGGATTAACAACACCTGAGCTAATGCTAAAAGATCCCAACTCAACAAATGTACTTGATGAGCCCAAGCAATTAATAAAAGAACCCAAGATGACACCTAAAAATCCCAAGTAAACAACAATAGTAATCGAGTAAGTCACCACCAAGCCCATTTAAGCCACCATAGAAAATAATGCTAAGGGGGATGGCATGTATCCATAGCTGGCTCACCATAAAAACTATTTTCCCCCCTTCTTCTATATTTGAGGTGCTCATCCCCAAGATTAAATTTTCACTGCTCTAATCTAACTATTAGACTGACCTAATTCCAATTATGGTTATTCTATTCCTCCATATATATGCACATCCACCTCCTATTTTAGTGATTTTATTCACATTGTTATTGTACATTATCTTATCACAACATAGGAAGAAGTGGAAATAGAATAGAATGCATTATAGGGATTCCATCTTGTCCTCAACATATTTTTAGATATGTAATTCTTTACATGTTTCAAGGATGAAACATGTCAAGGGAGATGAAATATAATATACCAATGGAGGGAAATATAGTACATAATAGGGGTCGAATAATAGTAGAATGAATAATAATAAATAATAGTAAGGAATAGTAATAATAATACCACATTCATACAAATGAAGAGTGGGATATATTATAATAGTGTAAATAGAGGGGTATAGGTCATTGTAATATATCCAAGCAAAATATAAACTAATTAGAGTTAAAAATATGATAAGAAGGTATCCCCCTCAAAGTGGTAAGTGATTGTGGAATTATTCCTTCCCATCAAAAATTAATATTATATTAATTATCATTTGTGTGTATTTTATTTATGTGAGATATTAGGTTCTTAATAAGTTAAGAATCCATAATTCCACCTAGGAGGAACCCAAGAGGATTTGGAAGAGTAGGTATCTAGATGGGAGATGCAATCTTAGAGGAGTTAAGAAACCTGAGAGTGAGTTTTGATGCAAGGTTGATTTCATTAGAGGCTAATAAGAGAAGAAGAGTTATAATAAGGGATGTCAATGACAAGAAAAAATTACCATAAGCACCAGAAGAGGAAGAAGAAGAAGTAAAATAAGAGGAAGAAGGAATTGATATGCTATTGAATGTAGTCATGGGATAGGGGTCTAAACCAAAGATATAACTTCCCACTTATGTAGGCAGCCTAGATGGAGAGTATCTCCTTGATTGTATTATAGATTTGGAAAAGTATTTTGATTATGAAAATGTACCATAGAAGAACAAGGTAAAGTTTGCTTACACCAAACTAAAAGGACATGAAACCCTTTGATGAGATTATGTGTAAGATGAAAGGAGAAAGAAAGGCAAGGCCAAGATCAATTATTGGGATAAGATGGTAGCTAAATTGAAGGCAAAATTTATGCATAGTGATTATCATAATAATCTATTCAAGAAATTACAAATTTTTAAGAAAAAGGAGATGGGTGTTAAGGAATATATCAAGGAATTATATAAGTTGACCATTAGATCAGGTCATGTGGAAGAGGATGTGAAGAAGATTACTAAGTATCTCAATGGGTTAAGATATAATTTTCAAGATGAAATTAGTCTAGTAAGTTTGAGTATAATTGAGGAGTGATACCAATACACTTTAAAGGTAGAAGACAAGCTCAATATAAGAAAAATAAACAAAATAGGGGCAAGGGTAGAATTTATAGAGGTAGAGATTAACAAGGAGGAATAGCCACATAATGAAGAATAAATTGATATCTAAGTACCTCTCAAGAATATTCATCCAATTCAAGAGGTGGATTTAGAGTAAAGAGAGCATACTTCAGAGGATCATACACATAATGAGGAAGAGTATTAAGTGGATTCATTGGTAAGTGTTTTAAATGCAATAATTTTACTAGTCATAGGTTTTGGGAATGTCCAGAGAATGCTCAAGCTAGTGGGTCTAGAACTAAAAGTAGAAACCAAATAGTCCAAGCATAATAAGAGAGTATGGATTCTCCATCTCAAGTTGAGGAGCCAAAATTTTGTGAATATTTATTGATGAGGAGAGTGTTGATCAAACCACCCAAGGAGAGAAGGCCTACCCAAAGAAAGACTTTATTCAAGAAAACATGCAAATGTCAAGGTAAGTGTTGTAATTTAGTGATTGATTTTGGTAGTAAAAATAATCTAATGGTAATATAAATGGTAAAAAAATTTGGCTTGTAGAGAACTACATCCAAACTACTAAAAATTCTTATGGATTTGAAAGGGTCAATAAGTTATTGTGAATGAGTAATATTGGGTAGACTTTTAGATTAGAGAATACAAGGATAAGGTATTATGTGACATAATACCAATGGATATGTGTCATGTACTCATAGGGATTATTTAGAAATATGATAAGAAGACCAATCATGATGGTATAAATTTTATGCACACCTTATAAAATGATGTAATAATCCATACACTACTACCTCTCAAAGAATAAGACATGGACAAAGGACCAATGAAAGTATTGTTGATGCTTAAAATTGTGTTGTTTCCAACACCAACAATGGGAATTTTTAGGAATGTGGGACTTGTAACTTGAAATGACCTCCAGATTTTAAAGAAGCTGGCTCTTCTTTATCTCAAATATATTGTGGGCAAAAGGGATAGAAATTAAATGGAATCACCAATGCAATGAAAGAAAATTTAACTATGGCGATGTGCCTGAGTATGATTCATTCCTTAATAATAATCACATTGAAGCTATATTTAGGATTTAATTACATTAAAGAGCAAACAATGCATGATCAATGTAAAAGATGAAAACAAATAGAATCAAAGGCTCACAACTTAGATGATTTTGCAATAACATAGAAAATATCAGCAAAGGCATAGAACACAGTCTTCTTATTAATTTTCAGTCACATAAAAGGCATAGATACATGCACAGTTATATAAAATTTTTGAATTAAGAAAATAGAACAAAGGCAAATGATATTACTGGCCACAGTAAGAAAGTCTCAAAAACTCTTATAAATCTCCTATAACAATCTATATGCAAAAAATCCCCCCTCCTTTTCTTTTCTTCTTCTCATATTTATAGCATAGGACTGGCTCAAGATTGCCCACATGATCCAATCCTCAATAGTCTAACTAAACTTAACTGGAAGTGTCTAACAAAAGATATCTTTTAGATCTAAAATGTTTATCCTCCCTGTAAGTTCATTGGCTAAAACAGATACACATGACATTTCCCACTGTGAAATAGGTGAGGACATTTGGCAGCATCCGCCATTCTTAACAAGTGACATGTGGCAACTTATGCTTGTCTATATAGCTTTAGATAATTTTTGAGAGTCCTAAAAAAGATGACACATGGCAGTTTCTGCTAAGCTTTAGAAACATTATAGAAACATTTGGGGCTCATTTTAGATTCACACGAATGATGACACTTGGCATACTCCACTTATCTATAGAAGCTTTAGATAATTTTTTAGAGTCTTGCAGAAGATGACACGTGGCAGTCTCCATTTACTTTAGAAACTCACCTGGGGCCCACCATAGTCCTTACTTGATAATGAAACAAAAAGAAGAAACTACAGATGTTGACACTTAGCAGTCTCTGCTGAGCTTTAACAAGGGACACGTGGCACTTTCCACTACATTTAGAGAAACATATTAAAACCTTTCACAGTTTCCACTTGGTTCCCTCTGCAAGACTTTGAGAAAATCTTATTAAAATAAGCTTTTGAAACCTATAAGAAACTGAAATGTGGATGCCAACACTTGTCGAGCTCTGTAGGTATATAACAAGACACATGACATGTTCTGTGCAACTTATAGAAATTATAATGTGTCTCAGCTGATGACACTTGGCATGTTCCACGTGACTCTGAGACTTAGATAAAACTTAGGAAAAATGAAAACCCACTGTGTGTCAAAACCCTCACTGCCTTGAAACTAAAATGTGCAAGGACAGATGCGTAGGGACAAAATTGGAGCGCACAACTGAAACTCAAAAACAAAATGTAGAGTATTTTAATCTATAGTTCTTGGTGACCTTGAGGATTTTTGAGCTTGCTCAAAAATAAACCACAGAATATATAAAAAAATGTGGCAAAAATCACAAATTTTGTAAGGCCATCTTATAAATAGACCATTTAGCATTAGATAGTCCCTATTTATTTTGCAAATCCTGGAAGGCTAAATCAAGGTTGATGATGTCCTTGTGTAAAAAACTCTGTAAAATATGAACTATAGCCTTCAATTGAAAATCAAGCTGGGCCATAGGGATCAAGATAGCTTCCACTTTTGGCATTGATGAAGCATCTGTTAAACCCTAGAAAACTGACTGATCATTTTTTTTGGCTAACAACAAAGGCTTGATCTCATCAACCATTAACATAGTGTTGTTATCAGGAAAAGGGGAGGGAAGACCCAATTGCACCATATCTTCAATATGCTTATTCATGTCTTTTAATCCCTCTTTTACCACATCTAAGAGCTCTTTGTAATTAATTTTTGTGGAGTTGTAACTGAGAACTTTGTTGACCCATTTTACAGCAATCCTTCTATCACTAATCCCTACTGCTGATAACATTTCATCAGTTGTGTCATATAGATTTTTTAGAAACATTTGAGAATTAGACACTCTCAAAGAGACAGTGGATAGAGTGGCTTGGACTGAAGTCTCCACCTTTTCACACAATTTTTGTGCATTTAGTAGGAAAGTTAGAGAGGGTCTGAGCTGAGTAATCTCCTCAGAGATTCTTTTCCATACTGATACATATAGCTCCTTGACCAAATTCATAACTCCTACATTTTTGGCCTATTAGCCAACTCAAGTGTCAATTGTTTTTTTATTTATTGCTCAGCTTGAAGTTGGGCCTATATGGTGGCAGTATTGTTTTGCTCATTCAACAGCTTCTGCTGGAACTGAGTGACCTATTGCAGGTTTTCTTGACATTTTTTTGTAGTGTTGCCTTTTCCTGCCTTAGGGCTGTCACTACAACTTTCTCTTGTGTTAGCTCTTCTTTCAAAGAAGCATTTATGGCTTGGATAGCCTAGTGAATCTGAAAATAAATAGTATCTTACAATTGTTTGTTGAGACTCTCTATTTCATCATTCTTTGTTTTGATTTTTGTAGCCAGATTGCTACCATTTGCTTTCTCTTGAACCAAATAAGCCTCCATCTTTTGTAGCTTCTTTGATACTTTCAAATAATTAGTAGCTATAGTAGAATTGGTTTCATTCAGTAGCTCAATCCTATCTTATGGTTTTAAAAGTGACATATCCATAGCCACTGCACTCATTGTATAATCTTGAGGCTACATCTGTTCATTTAGAATGACTACATTAGGTGAAAAATGAGTCATAGTTAGCTCCTACTAGATTGGGTCAAATAGTGACCTCATGTGTGGTGCAGTCAGAGCTTTATTACCTTTATTCTTCTTTTTATCCATCTAGGCTTCCCTAGCCTTCTTATCAGTGTCTGCTTGAGTTTGGAAGGTAGAGGGAGAGGTAATATACCTGACCACAAAAGGATAACCCTATGGCAAGCCATAGGGAATAGCCAAATGTTGGATAGGGGGAATCTAGGAAGATATTCTCTTTGGGATAGAGGGGGAAAAAGGAGGCAATGATTTGGACTATGATGACATGGCCTAAGTAGTAATAGGTGGGGCAAATTGGGAAATTGGCACAACAGAGGTGGCAGGGGATAATATTTGGCTAGTTGGGATTCCCACTCCTATAGAAGAAGAAAAAGACTGAGAAGAAGGGGGAGAAATAACACGTACCTAAGGAGCAATAAATGTACTCAGTGGTTGATGTTGTGAGGGCTCTACCTCTTCCTCTGAATCAAGCTAAAGTTTTAGCTTCTTATGTTTCCTTGGCCTTTCTTCTTCTTGTTGTGCTTCTTTCTCTTCAACGTTTACCACTGCTGCTAGTGGTGATTTCACAAAATTAGGAACCCCAAAGGTTGACACTGATGGAGAAATTTTGAGTGGTGAGGATACCACATTATTTTTCTTTTCTATGGCACTGAGAGATTGGGGCCAGACAGCTACAATGACTGTAGATGAGGTTTGTCTTGGGGCCTGCATTGTATGAGTGGATTCTGCTTCCCCCTTTGACTCTCCACCTTGTGTCTACAGTTTGCTTGTAGCAAGGCTATAAATAGGAGATGAATGCCATTCATCCCAAATTTCCTCCCATTTCTCATCTAATTTTACATTACCAAAAGAGTGAGTTGTCTCACAAATCTCCTGCCTATACTTCCAATAGGCTTCTATTTTCTCGAGTTTCCATTCTTTGTTCTTCAACACCCTTCTTAAACTAGAAGTAATTCTGAGTTTAGGGTCAAAAACCTTTTCCTTAACATAAAAGGTCTCCCATGGCTTGGCCCCTTGAAAGGGTAAATCTATCAATTCTACATACAAATCAGGAATATCTTCCTTAGGGTTTCTTCTATCTTCCCAAAAGGGATGACCCTCATGCATAATTTCAGTGCTGACCTTGTTATTATTGACCCATGAGGTTATGAAACCACTTGGGTCATATTTCCATTTATCTTCAATCAGAAAGAAACCTAAGATAGCTAGCTTCCTCAGCAACAAGTGCTTAGCATCTTTGACCTCTAGGGCCAAGTTTTGTTTTACCCATGGAATATCATACATTTTGTTTTTCTTCTTCCCAATGTCATAGTCATTATCAACCACAGACACTTGTCGGGTGACCTCTAAGAATGATAACCTAGGAGTCAAAATCTTGGGTAGCAACACTGATTCTCCATTAAAACCATGGACCCTAATGATGGCATGATGAGATCCAAAAAGGTAGTCACAAGGAATAGTACAATTTGTCATGAGGATTTTGACACTAGGAGTTAATCTATTTTCAATAGGCTCTAAGCTTAGGTGACAAAAGGCAAGGGTAACAAAAAGTTCCCAAAATTCATATGGGTTAGATGTTTTGGACAAGATATGTGTCCATGCAGACACAAGAATGGTCCTATTATGACTGAAACTTGGGTCATACATATTCAGATGCATATATTGTGAAAAGATGCCAAAGTTTTGATATAATATGAGGTGAAACAGATAAGAAGAATACCTAAAAACCCCTTTAGATTTGAAATGGGTGAGTTGGTCAACCATTGAATAGGCAATCTGCTCTGAGAAGTCTAGCTGATATTCTTGAGACTTGTCTACAGTTTTTAATCTAAAGAGAATGGCCATTTTCCAATCATAGATAGTTATGTCCTCCATTCAAAAAATAAATGCCATCATGGATAGTGCCTCTTGACTAGCCTACACAAATTGTGCCTTTCCTATTGGCAGCAATAGCATAGTGGTATCATCATCCCCTAATTGTAATTCTGATATGAGAAACCTCAATTGCTTATTAAGGTTTGCCCATGTTTTTTGCATTTTGGCAATGGTGAGAAATGTGGCTATTTTGTCATGATATAGGGCCAACATGTCCCTAATGGCCTTTAGTGTAATTTTCACCATGAATTGACCCTATTATATGGTGATTAAGGGCAAATGAAATAATTTGGTGCACATTTCAATTAAGTTAGGGCACTGATGTACACCTAGGACAATGAATTATTCTAATTGAGAAGTCCATATCCTCATACAAAATGTTTTGGATTGTCTAGCCTTGGCCTTCTGGATACATCTTAGGTGTGCCCCTTCTTGCAGATCTTTGCCAGACTTTGAAGGGTTGGGTCCACAATTTTGTCTGTAAAATCCTTCACCTTTGTTGGGTCAATTGCATAACCAACTTTGGGGACTCTAGTCCTTGGATAGGTCCTTAAGGGTTGTACAGGGGCTGAAGCATATGATTTACTAGTGAGAAGCTTATCAATGGATTCATAAATACCAAGCCCCTGCTGTGAAGATTTTCCCTCCTCCATATCTATGTCTATACTAGGAATTAGTGAACTTATGTAATAAGTATGGAGCTTTGCAACAGGGAAGGCACTTTTACGAAGCAAGTTTTGCTATGAATTGAAAATGTAGGTAATAGGGATTTTCTTAGCAAATGTAGGAATGGATGAGACATTGTTAAGCCTTAGCTCTTGTTATGCAGTATTTATTGACACATCAAGTCTTAAAAATGGCATTAAAACTAGATAACCGTTAGTAAATCTTATTAAATTTGTGTGGGACAACATGTCAGACATGTCATAAAAGTGGTTGCATAAAGGTACCTTTGGAAATTTTAGGGCTTTGAAAGAGATTTAGTGAATGTGAGAGTTTTGAAAATTTTGAAAAGACTTTGAGCCGCGGCCACATGTTCATAGCACACTTATTAAAAGAAAGAGCGGGGAAAAAATAGGAAAATAGAGCAACAAAGAAAGGGAAACTATCTAACTATAATACATGGGAGATACTACTTAAATGAAACATTTCAGGTAGATAACATTCACAGGAATCTCTTTAGGTTCAACGTCCATTGTTTTGAGCTCAAATGATTTTTTTTTTACATGTACAAATCTTATAGGGGCTAGTCCACAATGCTTCAAATTTAGTGTGTTGACCCAGCTTGGTAGCTCTTGCATCCCATTTCAAAACAACTGAGCCTACTTCAAAAAGGGGTTTTGAAGTCTTCTTATCGAAGTAGTCTTTGATTATTTTCTAATGTTTCATTAATGATTCATGTGTTGTATCCCTCTTTTCTTGAACTTCCAGGAGCTCAGTAAGTCTGACCTGCATGGGGCCATTCTCCTCAATTTCAATCTATTTTAATAACTTGAGAGCAAGAATCTCCAAGCTCAGGGGAATTACAGTAGGCTTACCATAGACCAATTCATATGGGGACATCTTTGTCACTTTTTTAGGTGTAATTATATCAAACCACAGTGTTATATTAAGCACTTTATGCCACTCTTTGTGATGATCAGACCATATTCCCTTAATAAGTCTAATCAAGTTCTTGTTGGTCGATTTTGCCAAACCATTACCCTAAGGGTAATAATTTGTGAAAGTTTTTTTATAGATTCTATAAATTAGTGCAAAGTCAAATATTTTTGCCCCTAAAATGCCTTAGCATTATCTGAAATTATGGTATGAGGAGGCCCAAAGTGAGTAGTGATATCCCCTAGAAAGTCTAAGATCACATTTTCTGTTGCTTCTTTGAGTGGCACTGCCTCACTCCATCTGGTAAAATAATCTATGGTAGTTAGAATCCATTTGTGTCCCATACTCAACACTAGATTGATCATTCCAATGAATTCAAGACCCCATTGAGTAAAGGGTTCATCAACACTTATAGGACTAAGGGGCATTGCTGCATTCCTTGTCTTCCCCACATAAAACTGACAAGATTGGCACTTTTTGACCAGTTGATAATAGTTTGTAAATAAAGTGGGCTAGAAATAACCTACCTGACTTATCTTTATAGTTGTGGTTCTTACAGAAAAATGTCCACCTGAGACTCCATGGTATTTCATGTAGTATTTTTTGAGCCTCATCTTTCTCTATGCATCTTAAAAGTATGTCATCAATGTTTCTTTTGAAAAGAACTTGGTCAATTAAAACAAAATGTACCCCTTGCTGCCTATAGTATCTCCTCTTATCCTGAGAGAGCTCTTTTGGGAAAATCCCATGTTTCATTAAATGGATTCTATTTGTGACCCAAGAGTTCTGATCAATTTCTTGTATCCTCAATATATTTTCTTTTTCTGTTTCTTCAGTTATCATCTTTTTCATATCTTGAGCCATGTATTGGCACAACCCCCTACCTCTAACCAACTTAGTGGGTCTGATCTCTACATCATACTCAAAGATCTTTGTTATCCAGTTTGATTTTTTTTTAGTAATTTCACCTTTGATAATGTATTCTCTGACATTAGGATGAGCCACAAGTATTAGAATATTATTTATTGATACTATATGCCTGAATTTCTTGAGGGATTTTACCATAGCATACACCTATTTCTCCACAAAGTTGTTTCTCGCTTCATACTCCCTAAGAGTCCTTAAGAAAAAGGATATTGGGTGTTCTCCCTCTTTTTGATCATCTTTTTGTGTTAGAACAACAACAATATTGAACTCTCCTCCATAAACATACATTATAAAAGACTTAGAGAAGTTTGGGTTACAAGTACTAGGGCTATTGAAATTGCTTTCTTGACCTCCTCAAAAGCTTGTCTTCCTTATGTAGTGCACTTGAACACCAGGTCTTTCTTCAACAATAGTGTCACTGGTCTCATTAGGCTTGCAAAGTCTGATATGAATCGACTGACAAAATTAATCTTTCCCAAAAAGGACTGAACTACCTTCTTATTTATTGGTAGGGACAAGTTCATTATGGTTGCAACTCTCTCTGGATCTATAGAGACTCCTTCTTTGGATAATATATGTCCCAGTAGTTTGCCTTGAGGTAATACAAAGATACACTTCTTGGGATTTAGGGATATTCCAAACTCTTGACACTTCTTAAAAATAGATTCCAGATGATCAAAATGATCAACAAAATTCTTGGAAAAAATAGTGAGATCATCAAGATAAATTAGAATTATTTTATTTATGATTTATCCAAATGTTACATCCATTGCTCTTTGAAAAGTGGATCTAGCATTTGACAAGCCAAATGGCATCTTGGCATATGCAAACATTCCCCATTTGGTAGTAAATGCAGTCTTGTGTTGGTCTTCATCAGCCAACCAAATCTGATTGTATCCAGAGAAACCATCTAGCAAGGAAAATCTCTCTGATCCAACCACAATCTATAAAATTTATTATATAGAGGGTAGGGTATAGTGATCTTTAAGAGATGCTCTATTTAGGTTTTTGAAATCTACACAGAGCCTTATATCACCATTCTTTTTTCTAACTGGTACTAGAGTGGATACCCAAGTTGAGTGTTTAATTGGAAAAATTATTTTAGATTCTAAGAGTTTCTAAAACTCATCCACCATTAGAGGTTCAATCCTTGGATTCACTATCCTCTACTTCTGTCTGACTGGCTTAGATCCTTCAGTCAATTCTATGGAGTGCTGAATGATGTCTTTGTTATAGCCATGAAGGTCTTCATAGGTCCAGGCTATTACTCTATCATAATTTTCACACAAGTCAATTAGTCTTTCCCTTTCCTCTTGGGTTTCAGAATTTCCAATCTTTATTTTTCTCCCTTCACTCACTTATATCTCAAAATAATATGCTTTATTTGCTTGAAACCTTTTCTTCTCTAGGCTTACAACTTCTGGATCAAATAGTTTTTCTAAAGTAATCAAGACTTTAGGAAGCTTATTGGTCTTTAATTGAATAATTTGGTCTCCATATGCTTCTTCAATTCTGGGTTGTAATTGATCAGCAAATTCCCCTGACTGTTGCAACAATGAGAGTACTTGAAAATTATTTTCAAAGACTTGCCAATTTTCATCATTATCTAAGATAGTTGTCCTTACTATAACTTTGACTGACTCATTATTGACTAATGGATCAGTTGTTGGGTCAAATTGTGAGCCAATCTATGCCATCCTATCTGCTTCATAATTTTGGGTTCTAGGAACTACTTCAATATTTAAAGCTTCAAAATCATCTATTAAGTCCCAAATTTTGTCTATAGGATCTCATCCTTACATTTTTGGCTATTGGCTTTTCTCTAATTTGTTTCACCACTAGTTCTGAATCTCCTTTTACTATCATATTCTTTACTCCCTTTTTCTTGGCTAACATGAGCCCATGTACTAAGGATTCATATTCAACATCATTATTAGTACAGGCAAATTGGAAATGGATAGCTCTTAAAATTTTCTCACCATTTGGAGCAACAAGACAAATTCCTGCTCCTGCACCATTTTTACTTCTAGCCCCATCAAAATTTAAGGTCCAGATTTCTGAGTCCTTAGATTCTTGAGTCTTTGGAATTTCTTCCCTTAAAACATTTGAGATTTCATGGTCTTCATCAAATATTACATAAGTGCCCAGGCCAGAAGAGTCATAATTTTCATATGGGTCACTTTGCATCATAGTTAACAATTGGTTATTTTCCTCCTCTTGGTCATGTTCAGTCTAGTCACCTAGCTCTTCAACAAAGACCCTTTATTCCTTATTCAGCATAGCATGAGCCACCTCTAATTTTGGGGTTGGTTCATTGGTGATGTGATCCTTAGATAGTGACTCAGATAGTATTTTCTTTTTTGTACTATAGTTGGTTCTTAGGATGAGGTGAGACCAATCAAGTGACATATAACCTCCTATCTTGGCTGTGAAATCTTTGGATAAACATAGGCCAAATACAGGGGGTATATCTATGACTATCACATCCTGATTGAAAATTATATTAGGGCAAGTATACAATTGCAATGGGAGTTGTTTAATTTTTCCTATTATTTGCACTAATTTCCCATCCAGCTGCATAACTCCTCTATTAAGTGGCTCATACTTTATTTTTAAAGCATCTACTATTTGTTAAGGCATTATTGTAGTACTGGACCTTGATTCTATCATTACATTATGTAACAATTTCTTTCCAACTATCAAAGTCAAATAGAAGGGCTCTAGTTTGGATTTGTTTACCTTTGGTGCATTGTTCAAAAGGGTTGTTGTCTACAGAGGAACTGTGTCTTTGAGCTTTTCCTTATCAGTAGGTCCTCCTTTGGTATTAGTATGTTTATTCACTGCTTGGCCCTATAAAGCTTCTTGAAATAGTGTCTTTTGCTCAAGAATAGCTAATATGTCCCATATTGACACATGTGATGGGGTCCTCTTCAGTTGATCCACCACATTCACCAGTCCTAGTGTTTGGGTTCTTGGATAATAAGAGTACCTTGATTTTTATTGAACTTGTCTAGAAATTTCTTGGTTCTACATTGGCTGAGGTATTTCTTGTCTATTAGCTATTTTTTGATGACTTTGAAATGGAGGAATCCCCATAATTTCATTATTTGTGACTTCAGGCTATTTCATCATCCTTCTCTTGGCTCTAGTGTAGTAATCTGATTGTATCAATGGCTTCTTGGAAGTAGAAGCTTCATTTAAGAATATTGACTCTTCATCTTCAACCCATGAAAACAAATCATGCTCAGGGGCTATTTCTTCTTCTTTCTATATGGACATCCCTTGCATCTGAGCCACCAAGACTAAATTTTGCATACCAGGGGATTGGTAGGGTTGAGTGTCAAAAGTATTTGTAAATTATCTATCCATTCTTCTTTGCTCTACTATCTTTTGCTGTAGATTACCCATGGGATAATCTTTGGGCATATGAGCATTATTACAAGGGAAACACCAGGCATTGGTGTCATCTACATAATTATTTTTCCCTTAAACAATCTCCCTATTTAGATTAGGGGAAATAGTCTGTGAGGGTGTAGGGACTGTGACTAATTGGTTTGATGGCTGAGGGTTAGTTTGCCTTTGAGGACCCTGATACTAAATTGGCTGTGGTGGAGTTTTATTTCCTTGGTAGCCTTGATATTGGGGTCTAGGATAATGATTCTACTATCTTTTTAGGTTAATTATCTCATTAGAAAATGTCCTTAAGATGTTCTTAACATCATCCATCTCAGATGACTAGACAGGGACAACTAATTTAAAGGTTGTTAAGGAAATGTATATATAGACATAGGTGGGGCAATGGGATTAGGGGCTTCTTGAGGTAAAGGTAAGGTAATCTCTAGAAACATGGGCATGGGAGGCCTTGGGGGCAACTTTCCAGCATCTAATAAGTTATTTTCATCTCTAACTACATAGTCATAGGCTTTTGGCAAAGTCTGACCTCCAAGTGACTGAATCATTATTGATATATCTAAATTTAAGGCTTTAAGATAAAATACTGTAGCCATACCTGGTAATGGTCTTGCTGTAGTAGGAATTGTTTCCCAAGTCTTTTGAAATCTTGAATTGAAATCAGTCATTGCCTCTTGTGGTGCTCTTTTGATAGTAATAAATTATTGCAACAAAGAAGATTTATCACTTTTTTCTTCAAATCTTTCAAAGAAAGCATCTCCAAGATGATCCCATGTAGATATTGTATTTGGGGTCAAAGATCTGTACCAATCAAGAGCCTTCCCCTTAAAAGAAGCTGCTAACAATCTTATAGCCACATTTTGTTGTGTGATCACATGTATTACATAGACATCAGACACATCCTGTAGATGTTCTTCAGGGGTTTTGAAATCTTGACCACTGAATTTGGGCAGAGCTTTCAAGGCATTTACTGGAATAGGGTCCCAAGTGGATGGTGGTACTAGGAGAATCAAAGGAATGCCAGTGTTCCAATTTGCATAATTCCTTGGGGCTATAGGTGCTCCCATGTTTGCTCTCAGTTTTGCTATAAATTGATTGACCCTTCTTCTTGAATTAGTTATCAATGGTGGTAAAAGAATACCTAGTTCACAACAAATTGAGCTCTTGTTATTGGTCCACAACTTTGACTCCTTGTAGCTCTTTGGTTCATATAGTCTTGAAAGAAATTTCAAGAGATTGTCCCTCTAGGCATACCAAGAATTGTGGATGCTTAAAATTGCATTGTTTCCGACACCAACAATGGGAAGTTTTAGGAATGTGGGACTTGTGACCTGAAATGAGCTCTATATTTTAAAGAATTTGGCTCTTATTTATCTCAAATATATTGTGGGAAAAAGGGATAGAAATTAAACAAAATCACCAATGCAATGAAATAAAATTTAACTATGGTGATGGACATGAGTATGATTTGTTCCTTAATAATAAGCACAGTGAAGCTGTCTTTAGGATTCAATTACATTAAAGAGAAAACAATGCATGATCAATGTAAAAGATGAAAACAAATAGAATCAAAGGCTCACAATTTAGATGATTTTTCAAT
The DNA here is from genome assembly GCA_037957365.1 of Torreya grandis. NCBI lineage: Eukaryota > Viridiplantae > Streptophyta > Pinopsida > Cupressales > Taxaceae > Torreya > Torreya grandis. The sequence continues at coordinate 2,020,490 of JARHVA010002257.1, read as the reverse complement.
AACATAGAAAATATCAGCAAAGGCACAAAACTCAGTCTTCTTATTAATTTTCAATCACATAAAAGGCACAGATACATGCACAGTTATACAAACTTTCTAAATTAGGAAAATAAAACAAAGGCAAATGATATTACTAGCCACAACAAGAAAGTCTCAAAAACTCTTATAAATCTCCTATAAAAATCTATATGCAAAAAATTCCCCCCTCCTTTTCTTTTTCTTCTTCTCATATTTATATCATAGGACTGGCTCAATATTGCCCTCACGATCCAATCCTCAATGGTCTAACCGAATTAAAACTTAACTAGAAGTGTCTAATAGAAGATATCTTTTAGATCTAAAACATTTAGCCTCCTTGTAAGTTCATTGACTGAAACAGATACACATGACATTTCCCACTGTGAAATAGGTGAGGACACTTGGTAGCATCTGCCAGTCTTAACGAGTGACATGTGGCGGCTTTCACTTGTCTATAGAAGCTTTAGATACTTTTTGAGAGTCCTACAGAAGATGACACATGGCAGCTTCCATTGAGATTTAGAAACATTATAGAAACATTTGGGACTCATTTTAGATTCACACGAATGATGACACTTGGCATGCTCCACTTATCTATAAAAGCTTTAGATACTTTTTGAGATTCCTATGGAAGATGACACATGGAAGTCTCTATTTAATTTAGAAACTCACCTAGGGCCCACCACATTCCTTACTTGATAACAAAACAAAAAGAAGAAATTGCAGATGTTGACACTTGGCAATCTCCACTGAGCTTTAACAAGGGACATCCAGCACTTTCTGCTGCATTTAGAGAAACATATTAAAACCTTTCACAGTTTCTACTTGGCGCCCTCCACGAGACTTTGAGAGAAGCTTATTGAAATAAGCTTTTGAAACTCATAAGAAATTAAAATGTGGATGTTGACACTTGTTGAGCTCTACAGGAATATAATAGGACATGTGGCATGTTCTGCGCAACTTATAGAAATTATAATGTGCCTCAGCTGATGACACTTGGCATGTTCTGCATGACTCTAAGACTTAGACAAAACTTAGGTAAAATGAAAACTCACACCTGTGCTCTATGTCAAAATCCTCACTGCCTTGAAACTAAAATGCACAGGGACAGATGCATAGGGACAAAACTGGAGTGCACAACTGAAACTCAAAAACAAAATGTAGAGTATTTTACTCTACAAGTATTATGATGGTAAATGATAAAGAGTTATTTAACACTATGAAAGAGGAAGAGTTGGGTTTTGGAGTTGTGATCAGACTAAGGAATATTGTAAAAACCATTAAGATAAATGAATTACCTTAATAAGTGGAAAATATGTTAGAGGAATATGTTTATATAGTGATGGATGAACTACCTAATGATTTTCCACCTATTAAGATCATAAGTCATCACATTGACTTTGTACCTAGTGAAATTTTGCCTAATAAAGTTATCTACAAGATGAATCCATCATAAAATGTATAAATCAAAAATAAAATACAATACCTAATGAAAAAATGATTGATTAAATAAATTCTTAGCCCATGTGTAGTACCAACTATACTAGTGCCCAAGAAAGAAGAAGATTAGAGAATGTGCACAGATTCTAGAGTAATTAACAAGATAAACATATGGTATATATTTCCCCTTCTAAGAATTGAGGATTTTATGGATCGATTGAGTGGTTATAACTATTTTTATAAGATGGATCTCAAGATTGGTTATCACCAAATAAGGATAAGAGAAGGAGATGAATGGATGATAACCTTTAAGACAAATGAGAGGATGTATGAGTGACTTGTCATGTCATTTGGTCTCACTAATGCCCCAAACACATTCATGAGACTCATGAATGAAATATTAAGGCATTTAATTTTTACTTTTTTTATTGTATATCTAGATGGAATCTTGATTTATAGACCTAGAAAAGAGGAACATATTCATCATTTAAGAATGGTAATTCAAAGGTTGTAAGAGAAGTTGTTGATTAACCTTAAAAAATGCTTGTTTATGAAAATAAAGCTTGTTTGTCTTGGTTTTATTATCTCTCAAGGTGTTCTGAATATGGATAAAGACAAGGTGAAATCCATCATTGATTGGCCAACTCCTAGGACAACCTATGAGGTAAGAAGCTTCTATGGCTTAGCTAGATTTTAAAGGAAGTTATCATAAATTTTAATGGTATTTGTGAACCCATTGCTGATACTATTAGAGGGGATAAAAAGATATTTTTATGGACTGATATGGTGTATATAAATGTTTAGTTTTTGAATAAAATAATAATAGAATAGCATATGAAGGCACTTCTTGATTTTAACATGGTGTTTCAAGTTGAGTGTGATACAAGTGGAGTGGACATTAGAGCTGTCCTAGGTCAATAGGGAATGCTTGTAGCATACTTTAGTAAGAATTTAAATGAGGCTAATAAAAGGTATTCATCTTATTATCTTGATTTATATTCCATGGTTCAATCGTTGAGGAAGTGGAGACACTATCTAATGCCAAAGGATTTTGTTATCTTCATGGATAATCATGAACTTTAGTTCATAAACATTCATCCCAAGCTCAATCAAAGGCACATGAAGTGGGTGGAGTAATTTCAAGACTTCACATTTGTCACTAAACACAATAAAGATCAAATAAACAAGGAAATAGGTGCTCTAATTAAGATAACTTTGCTTATAATTTAAATTCAACTTGAGAGTGGAGGAATAAAGTCACTTAAGAAGATATATGAAATTAATTTAGATTTTAAAGATGCACATGAGGATTGAAAGCATCCAACTACAAGAAACAAATAGTCTTGAATGGAGTACATGATTTAGGATGGTTTTTTTTTTAAGGGAGTTTAGCTTTGTGTTCCAAGGAAGATATGATATATAATTTGATCAAGGAGAAGCATTGTGGAAGTTTGGAAGGTCACTTTGGTCTTGAAAACACCTTGGTTCAGCTTAGTAATCATCATTATTAGCCTAGAATGCAAATAGTTGTAAATAAGTTTGTATAAAGATGTAAAATTTGTCAATATACAAAGGTAAAGAGAAATAATGCATGCTTTTACCAGCCATTACTAGTACTAAGTAGGCCTTGGGACTCCATTAGCATGGAATTTTTCATGGGCTTTCTAGGAACTCAAAGAGGGAATGATTCTATTTTTGTTGTTGTGGATACATTTTCCAAGATGGCTCATTTCATACCATGAAAGACAACTAAAGATGCTACTCATGTGGCCAATTTATTCTTTAAGGACATGGTTAGCCTACATGGAATACCATTGAACATTATTTTAGATGGAGACACCAAGTTTGTAGGACACTTTTAGAGAACCATGTGGAATAATATAGGAGCAAACTTGAATTTTAACTCAACTTATCACCCTCAAATAGATGGTCAAATTGAGGTGATTAATAGAAGTTTTAGTAACTTACTAAGATGTTTGACAAAGGAAAATATTAAATGGTGGGACTTACTATTTCCACAAACAAAATTTTATTATAATGACTCACCCAATAGAATCATAAGAAAGGGTCCATTTCAAGTGGTTTATGGTATACACCTAAGGGGTCTTTGAGTTGAGAGATATAATAATGATGGAGAAAATAAGTACTAAGGGAAAAGAATTTACCATTTCCATGAAATAGGTGCATGAAAAAGTGAAGAAAAAATTAGATTTGAGTGTGTAAAAGTACAAGTAACATGTTGATTTAAAGAGGAGATAAGTTAGTCTTCAAATTGGAGACATGGTTTTAGCTCATTTGAGAAAGAAAAGGTTCCAAAAGGTGAGTATAATAAACTAAAGATGAAGAAGATTAGCCCATGCAAGGTCATAATGCAGTTCTCTAATAATGTCTACGAGATAGATTTTCATAGTGGTATAGGAATCTCTCATATATTCAATGTTTAATAATTATATATATATATATATATATATATATATATATATATATATATATATATATACAAGGAAGGAGACTTAGGATCAATAATCTGGGAATGAAGATACAATAGTCTAAGAGTGGGCAGATCAAATACCACAAACAAAGTAAAAAGAATTTGAACTCATCTTGGACAAGAAGGTTATAAAGAGAACAAGAGGTAAATAGTATTACTAGTACTTATTAAAGTGCAATCATCATCTGGTAGAGTATGTCTCTTGGATGACAACATCAAACATCATCAAGCATGGAGGTACTCTTGAAAACCTCATGAATAGGAGTTCATGAGTCCATTTATTGTTCCTAGGGAGTATGATATAGGAGCATCACCCTATCTGATAAATTTTGGATTGTTCTTACTATTTTTGAGTCTTTAAGGAGTCTTGTTAGTCTTATATATCCTCATGGAGTCATTTATAGGTCTTATATGTCAATTAAATTTGAATTGGATCTCTTTTGGCATTTTTTCACTAACATTACCAATTCAAAATTTTGAATTTCTTTCATTGTTCCTAGGGTCTAATTAATGTTTTTTCTAAGATATAAGGTTGTATTTTTGTTTTTTTATGTGTATTTATGTTAATTTAATGGTATTTGGTGGTTTCCCACCTTCTTGGTCATGTTTTCCATATACCACATGTTGACCATTTTTACCAAAAGTTAAAATGGATCAACTCCCCTATAGTCAAAATCTTAAATAGGGGTTGACTATAATGTCATAGGGTGTGTTTTAGTTTATCTAATGTCATTTCATATGCCATTCTAGTTTTGGTCATTGTCTAGTTTAGTTATTGGGCCATTTTATATTTTAGGGGTTATTTTAGAGTCATTTATGAAGTGGTCAGTATTTACAGTGTTCATTTTAGTCAAAGCATAGAATAGGTTTGCATGTGCCTTAGGGAATCATTTGAGTTGCACAGGCCTTAGAAGTTCATCAAAGCCTTCACAAGATTAAGTGACAGTTGCTAGAACAAGTCTATAATTTTTTTAGTGAAACTGTTTCATTTTTTTGGCTAAGTGTTGGGGACTCATTGGACATTTTATCTACAGCAAAACTATTGAAGACATATTTATTTCAGGAAAAATGTTCAACGCATGAGTATTTATTTTGGAGAAATTGTTCTATAGCAACTTTCCTGAAGTTAGAATTCTTTCAAAGTGTACGCATAAAAAGGCTAAGTATGCTTTCTTTCAGAAAAAATTTCCAACAAAAAAGATGTATTCTTTAATTCAAAATGTCTAAAAAATAAGTCCCAATAAAGGATAAATTCTTTCAGACAAATTTTTTGACATAAAGTTTCTAAAACATAAAACCTGATGACCCATTTCTTTTAAACAAAGTGTCTGAAACAAAAAGTTTGAAGACTATTTATTTTAGGGAAGTGGTTTTGCAAAAAACCCACAAAAAAAGGTACAAGGCATCATTCTTGTGGGGAAATTATACCAAAGACAAAATTCTTTTGGGAGAAAAGCCCACAACAATTTTCTTGAGGACATAAAATCTGAAGATAAAAGGCCTATGGGAAATGGTTTGAAACACAAAGTCAGAAAGAATTATTTATTATAGGTAAAATGCATGGGAATTAGATCGAAGCATTCACATAGACGTCAATTTTAAGTCATGACAAATAATCATTGGGATTCAAATATCTCAAAGATGATCGTGCAGATGTCAAATACAATTGTGCAAGTGTCAAATATAGGCATGCAAATGTCAAAGTTGGGCCTCATAAAATAGTTCTTTGAGTTAAAACAATGGGTCCTAGTAGATCAAAGGTTAGCATTCCATCATACACCAAGATCTGATGGTATGGGTTTGTTGAGTAGAGATCTAGTAGCATGAGCTTGACTGACAAGAGGGTGGATCCAATCTAGATCAATGATCAACATTCATTCATACATCTTGATCCTATGGTGTGTATGAGTTCAAAAAGTTAGGATCTAATAACAAGAATTTATGATACCAATATAGAACAAAGATAGGTTGGAGGAATGTGGTTGATTTGAGTCAATTTGTAGTGGATAAATGTCAAACCAAAGAGTCATTTTAAATCAAAGAAAGCACTATTATAGACATAATTTAGGATGGAATTAGCAACATGGAAAGATAACACCACATGTGAAACTATGTAGGATCAAAGGAATATGTAGCAAAGCAAGCTCTTTAGACTCATACATTGTCATGAAAACATTGTCAAGGTCTAAGATAAATAATGACTACCAGATGTAAAGAATCAAGGTCCAAAAGACTAATGAATGACTGTGAATGGTAAGTACAATTTTTTAGAAGATAGTTAATATCTAAAAAAACATCTATAATTATCATAACATATGTGTTGACTCTCTCCAATTCAGTTTCAAAGGCTTGAGAGATCATCCATAATGAAAGGTCATTTCTTTTTCATAGCAAAGGGAGCTGTATGCCACATTTTAGGAGTTTTATGTTTTGAGAGTCATTTGTTCCATTAGACCTTACATGGTATATTTATAAATTCATCCTCATACAAGTGTAAATCCTCCTATCAAATGGATGTGTGTCATAGTGACCTTTAAACTTCATTCTTTTCTCCTCTCTAAAGTTCTATAAGTAGTTACTATTTTGACATTTATAATTTAATACCACACCATATATGGTGAAGCCCTACTAGTTTTGACATTTTATTTGGCCTTAAAAAAATAAAATTCAATCTGGTTTAAGTTCATATATCATCTTTTCAAAGTGTGTGAAGAGATGTATAGTGAATAGTTAAGAGATATTCATTTATCCTTGCTTTCTCTCAGTCCTTCCATATTTGATGCAAGTGATTTCAGCCTAGCAAGTCATATGAAGTTTAGTCAAATGTATGAATGTATCTTAAGTGTGTAATGAGCCTTAGTATTTTCTACTAATCTATGGTCTTATTTTCCTTGGAAAGTCTTCGTGCATCTCACCTCCATATTGAAAAACTAATGTTAATGCATTCTAGGACTCTTAAACTAGTGTTGTATGTTTTATCTCTTTGTGATAGAGTAGGATAGTCTTGTGGAAGACATCTTGGTGTATTACCTCTTTAGAGTAGGTTTAATTCTTACAGTCTTTAAATCTTTTTCCCATAAGTAATCAATTATTATAGATAAGAGAATTTCAAGATACATTCAGGGAGCTAACCCTTAAATCTAGAGGCTCATTTCTAATATAGGTACACCCACATACCTAGAAATGTTCCCATGTTGCCCAAATATGGAAGAGGATTGAACACCCTCTTCTAGGGTACAATATTTGGTGCCAAAAATTTTGACACAATCGATGGGACACTATATTCAAGATAACTTGTCAAGTTTAATGTCAATTTTGACAACATTAGCTATAAATTGGTGTGTTACTCAGCATTTGACAACTCCATTAAGATAAATATGGTTTAAGGCCATTATTCAATTATAAAACTTCTCTCATAATTCATGGTTCTCACTAGGTCATCCTATAGAAAGTTCTCAATCCCATTGACCCACTCTTTTAGCCTGAACTTCCCCTTGAAGTTAAAGATCCTCAGCCTAATCCACCCTTTAGAGAACCAATAGATTTTAGGTCAAAAAATTAGAGGAAATTGAAGATACTAAATATTTTTAAGAATTTTAAAAAGATATGGTTATACCTCATGCTTTCCCTAAATTCATTACAAAAAATACAATTCACCTTCAAGCATATGATGCCATTCCTCCCAATGCCACAAAAGGTGCCCCCCTATTCAATGGTGAGAGTCATGTTATACAGAGTGAACATATTAGAAATGTCTCTAAATTTTTTAGCTTATATAATATCACTCAAGAAAACATTGCCATTAGACTCCTTGTCATGTCCCATAGAGGGAAGGCTCTTGATTGGTATCAGAATCTAGAAGCTAGATGCATCACATCATGGGATGAATTTGGAGTGTTGTTGACCTCAAGATTTAGAAATGAGAACAACCATGCCTCTCTCATACACCAACTTAACATGATAAAAAGAGGATCCAAAAAAATAATACATGATTTTAATGAGAGGTTCCAAAAGACTTGGAATAGACTACCTCCTCTTATGAGACCACCTCCTAGCTTTGTGTTCCTAACCTATTTGAGAGCTATTGGCACTAAAATTATTTTCATGCTTAAATCCATGGGTGGTTTCACCTTCCCTAAAGCATATGGGATTTCCATCAAATTTGAAAATAATCTCATCCAAGCTAGAATATTTTCACCTAAAGTATTTATGCCTCCATTGTCTCATACTTCTACTAATACTTCAGATGTATCCCAAGTTCCTAATGCCAATACCAAAACTAAGGTTACTCTTAGGCAAGTAGAAAATAATATTAACTGGAAAATAAAGTTCCTATCCTTAGAGGCTCAAAATAGGTAAATAAATATGCAACAAGGTTTCCATCAAAATTCATGCCCTTATAAACAATAATATGGCCATAAATATGGAAGATTAAGAGGCCAATGGTAACCTAATCCCAATAGGCTTGCCAATGCGTACAAAACTAACTCTACGAGCAATGCAAGGGAGATGATACATGTGCATAGCAACTTGGTACAAGGTGAGAATTGGCAGAAAGGATAATTTATGGATGATAATAAAGGTAGATAGTAGGCTGTTTTTTATCAAGGAGAGGTTACTCCCCTCTTATTAGTTGAAAATGAAGTGATGATGTAGACAAGTGAAGGTGAGCATCTTCATGAATAGATCGTCACCAACTTCCTAGTTGAGGACACTTTTGTGCTTAACCAAGGAAACTCAATTGTAGACAACACTAGATCTAAGATAAAGGATTTTTGTGGTGATAATAATGTGCCTATAGGCTCATATAATCCTCATAAAAAGCAACACGTTATGGCTACAAGTGCAATAGCCTCAAATAACTCAGTACATCTTCCAAATTAGAACATTGGAAGGACTATTGAAGGCACTCCAGCTCCTCAAGTTTAGATCATTTTATTACCTCTAATAATTCAAGAGAAACTACGTATGTATTATTTAAATATATTTTATATTCATTCAATATTACTAAAACATTGATTTCTCTTTAGGATGTTCTACATATGCCTAGTCAAAAAGAGCTCCTAAAAAAATAGTTATCTTTTATCCCTACTAGTGTACCTCCTTTGAATTTAATTCAAAGTCATGTTATCCTTGAAAGTGTCCATAATACCATTGTTTAACCATCCACTAGAGTTGATAAACCTCTACCATTTTACCTCACTCTCATAGTGGGTGACAAACTGGTCTATAACTGCATAGTTGATAGTGGAGCTTCAACTTTGGTCATGCCCAAGGTGGTAGCTGAAAAGTTGAGCCTAAAGTATGAGACATATAGTAAAGGGTTCCTTCAATTAGATGGTACACCTACTAAAATATTATGATTAATAAAAGTCTTGAAGGTTTTCTTGCATGATTATCTTAGTTTTCATATCTTGCAAGACATAGTTGTTGTTGATCTTCCAGCCCACTTTGCAATCTACCTATCGAGGGACTTCATAGCCAAGATAGGTGAATATATCTTAATAAACTGGTATTTATTATCCTTTAGAATAAGTTATGGGGTTAAGGTGACAATTAGGACACAAACTCTTGCAAGGTTTCATATAGAACATTATATTGAGACAAGTTCTAATTTGAATTGTGTTGTTCATGAAGATAAGGAATCTATTATAGATAATGGCACTTCCTCCAAGATTGAAGGCATTACAAATTTTTTTCTTGATTAATATGGTACTAAAACTTATGATCATGATCCTTATACTCTCATGGAGTAAATTTATATAGGAATATATTGTATACATGAAGGAGTACCAACACCTCTACTTGCCAAGGAAGAGGGTGAAGAAGATGAGATGTGAAAAATGTTTTTTGATGGTTCAAGAAGTAAAGTTAGTGAAAGATCTAGTGTTATGTTGGTATTCCTATCTAAATAACAATAGTATGCTTCATATATATTTCATTTTAGTTGTACTGGTATTGTCGCTAAGTATGAAGGTTTAATTCATGGTCTTCAATGGGCAAGGAGAAAAGGAATCAAGAACTTGCAAGTATATCGAGATAGTGAATTGGTTGTACATCAGGTGAAGAATGTGGTTTTTTCCAAGAATCCTTTTCTTAATTCATAAAATCATAGGTTATGGAATTTTATTGAAAACTTTAATGCGTTCAATATACAATTAGTCCCAAAGGAGAAAAATAATCATGTTAATAAACTAGCTACTATATGAGCTCAATTTGATACTCCAACTACCATAAAAGAGGTGGGAAAATAGTCCCATATTGAGATCATTATCAAACCTTATGTACCTAATAATGAATTGTCTTGGAAAATGTTTGATACTGATAGACACATTGTATGCTTCCTATAAAATGAGGTTGAGTTCTCCTTAAGGAATCAAGGGAGACTCCATGAATAGTTTGGTGATCAGATTTTGTGGTTAAGGATAAATAAGAGACCTAAGGGTTTGGTGACCTTAGAAAGTATATTCAATGAGAATGATAAAAATGAAAAGGTGATTATTTATATGAAAGAGGATAATTATGAAAGGATCTTGATCTTTAAGGACAAACTCCTCAAACTAGGCAAGGTATGTTCTACATTAGAGAAGCAAGCATTCATTGATTTTTGTCAAGAGTTTCATGAAATATTTGCTTGGGAGTATAAGCATCTGAAATTATTTTATCCTATTATAGCACACCATAATATTGAGTTGGAACTTGGAATTAAATCAGTCAGATAGAAATAAAGATCCATTAATCCCAAGGTTGAACAACTCATGAGGTTAGAACTCAATAAACTCCTTGAAATTGAAATAATATTTCCTATCAAAAATTCAACATGGATAGATAATATTATGATTTTTAGAAATAAGACTCTATGTGGACTTCAAGGATCTTAATAGAGTGTCACTCAAAAATCATTACCCTCTACCTTCGATAGAGAAGAATCTATAAGTAGTTTCAGGTTCTCAACATTTCTCTTTCTTAGATGGATATTCAGGCTATAATTAGATTCTTGTGAATGAAGATGATCAGTTTAAGACAACATTTACCACTAAATAGGGGACTTTTTCTTATAATAATATGCCATTTGGTTTGTCAAATGTTGGCGCTACCTTTCAAATAGAAATGGACATGGCCTTCAAAGGTTTGATTAATGAGATGTTATTGGTTTATCTAGATGATATAATAATGTTTTCTAAAGATGCTAATGCACATATGCAACACTTGAGACAAGTGTTTGAAAGATGAAAGCAATATGGAGTATCTATTAATCTAAAGAAATACATCTTTGTTTTCCGTGAAGGCAAGCTCTTAAGACACATTATTTCCAAAGATGGTTTGGCTATTGATCCTAAAAGTATATAGGCTATTATTGGCCTATCATTTCCCTTGAATAAGAAAGGTCTCCAAAATTTCTTAGGAGAGATAAATTTTGTAAGGAGGTTCATACCTAGGTTTGCATCTTTGGTGAAACCTATCACAACAATGTTTAGGAAGAACCAAGTCTTTTCTTGGACCAAAGAGGGTAAGATCAATTTTGAAGCCATTAAGAAAGTAATTACACAATATCCTACTCCTATGAATCCTAACCTTTCTAAATAATATTAGGTTGTGGAGCTAAAAGCTTCATTGATGCAAATAGGGGAGGAGGTTGTTGAGTGTCATAGACATCAGCGTCGGTTAGGCCAATCGACATCGGCAAGGTGCAGACAAAAGAGCAACCGACCTCAGTCATTGGTCGGCCGACGTCGATTATCTCCAGGTAGATATGGACTGACGTCGGTCACCTATGTGGTTCAGAACTACCAGTTCACGGATAGTTAGTTAACGAACCAGGTGTTTGCGTGTTAAGGGCTAATTATAGTCTTGAGCTACGGATCTAATTATCGTAATTAGATGTCTAATTATTGTTTGCATGAGATCTATATAATAGACTCATGCGTTGTATTGTAATTAGTGATAGAGAGTAAGAGAGCAAATATTAACTCCTTCTCTGTGTGAAGAGAGAAAGGTGTGTTCCTCCTAGTGCCACAGTGCCAAGTATGGGTGCTGGTTTGGAGAATCAAAAGGATTCTTCATGTATGTAGGATCTTGGTCAATAGGTGTGCAAGGCCACGTTTAGAGATCTACATGGTAAGTAAGATCATTGATCTGTAGGTGTATGTGTGTGTAAGGTCTAAGGTTTGTAGGTGGCAATAGGATCAAGGTGATAACAACACAATAGGTAGCAGTATCATGTGGGATCTACTTGGAGTACAATTTATACTCAGTTGGAGAGCAAAGAGGAAGGCAAGGTAGTTCCTTACAAAGTAAGATCATTTGAGTTGTAGGTTGTTTCAAGTTCATGGGAGATCTACTTAGAGTGCATTGTGTACTCGGTTGAGTATGTTTGTATACTTGGTGTACTGGCAGTATTGTTGCTGACTGGTTGACTGGCGGTGTTGTTACTGGCTAGTGGAGGTGAACACCAACTCTATGTTTGAGTTGTGTGTTGGGACCATAAGAGAGAGAGAGTGAGCTCTTGAAGAGATTTACTATTTATGCCCTAGAGGTGTGGGAGCCCTAGAGGTGTGTAAGGAAGAAGAACTGTGGCAATCTTCTTTGTTATATTTCCTTTTGGAAGAGTATTAATACAATTGGGTATTGTCTCTCATATTCTGTGTTGTTTCTGAATTCTAATTACTTATTGCTTTTGGTTATTTCTACATGTTTAGTTGCTTGGTAATCAATGGTGCTTTTGGGTCCTAATAGTGGAGTCAGAGCATGTTTGTTGTTATATATTCCTGACAAGTTGGTATCAGAGCTAAGGTTGTAGGTAGTAGGTTTGTGTTTGGTTACAGGTCACTCTCAGGGGTTTCTGATTAAGTAGGAGTATAGCAATAGCAAAAGAAAGTACACTAAGAATGGAGGAATTGAAAAGCATGAATGGTCAATTACGGTGTTATGGAAAGAAAGAGTAGGTAAAAAAATATTGTTGGTTGGTAGCAGATCAGCATGAAGGAACTGAAGATGCAGATGTTGTAGGTGTTGTTGCACATGATGCTCTAGGATGTTTCTTGGATAAGGTAGAATCTTGTTTTATAGATTATGTTGCCTCTTTCCATGTAGCTCGAAATAGAGTATTTTTCCATGTTAAGGTCTTTGGAGACTTTGGAAAGATTTATTTAGGGGCTGGTGTGCCTTGCCAAAGAATTGGCAAAGGGGAAGTGAAGCTGAAATTGCAGGCAGCCAACACATGTGTGTTGAAGAAGGTCATGCAGGTTCCAGTCTTGAAGATGCGGCTAATTGCTTTAGGAAATTTGGGTGATGAGAGATGCACAAGAACTCTCAAAGCGGATGCAATTGAATTAGCGTGTGGTAAGAAATCAAGTACTCTTTATCTACTTGCTTGTATTACTGATTCCACTTCTATTGAACATGTGTGGCTTTATAGGCTTGGTCACATAAGTGAGAAGGGAATGTATGTTCTTAAGTCATATGGTAAGAGTTCAGCTTCAGAGAGCATAGACTGATATTTTTGTGAGTAGTGGGATGCTACAAGAAAGGATTAGATTTATTGCAGGAAAAGGAAGACTAATGTATTTGATAAACTTAAGAACTAGAAAGCCTTGGTGTTTTTGGAGGAGATGATGGACAGAGACTAGTGGATGGGGCTAGATACTTCTGAGTAGGGCAGTTTGGACATGGGATTAATTCAAAGAAAGCTTGCAGGCAAAAAGTCATCACTCACAGGTGAACATAGTTATCGACGTCAGTCAAAGGGAACCAACATCGAACAGACAGGTGCCGATGTCGGTCATGTGTAGACCAGAGCTGGTTGTGTCAGGTAGGGTGGCTACCAGCATTAGTCAGGGAACCGACATTGGTCAAATAACTGATGTCAGTAGAAAGGATAGTTGCATGGGAATCGATGTTGGTTGGATGCAGATTATGTGGTGACCGAGGTTAGTCACTATAACAGATTTTGGGTAGACATCAAGCTGTCAAGGAGTCTCAAATGCCCATATGGAGGATTGAAAGTGGTAAGTAAGCCTCAAATTTATTTTTCCTCTTATTTATACTCGTTTCTCACTATAGAGCATGAAGGATCTAGGAGACAGTGGGAGCATGGCATGATCAGGATGCAGAACCAAATGGGGGATTTGGTAAGGTTACCAGCTGAAAGAAAGCACTGAAAGATGAATGGAGACCTTAGTTAAATAATAGAGAGAATGGATATGTGAGAAGAAAGGCCAGGTCATATGGTCTTGAGAAAGCTGCAGGAAGTGGTACAAGTTTTGACAAGTGGATGACAAAGTAGGGCTTCAGTCAATGTCAGTGTAACCATTGTGTTTGTCTTACCAGGGTGGATAATGATTGCAACATTATCCTATTACTGTATGTGGATGGTATGCTAGCTAGTAGGTTCAGACATACAAGGTTTTTCTAAGCTAAGGGTAAGGTTAGTTCAGTGGCATGTCATGAGAAATTTGGATTAGCAAAATTCTTTGGCATGAGAGACATGGAAGATCACAGGTTGAATTTGTCTCTAGTGGGAGCTGATGTGAATCAGGTGTTAGCGAGGTTCAATACGCAGGATGCAAAACTAGAGCACACCAAGGGTTAGATAGTTTAGTGTCTAAAATCACATGAGGTATGGTATAGACCTGAGTTTTCCCTAGTAGTGGGAGCTGTCAGAGAGTTAAGAGCCAATTCAAGGAAGTGGGTTCTCAGGTATTTGAGAGGGACCAACAGTAGGTATACATGCTATACAGGGTCAAGACTTCACTACATGGGTTGTAGGTTTGGATGTGGCAGGTTACTTAGATGATAGGAGGTGCACCACAAGATTTGTGGTGGTTGGTCTTCAAAGTTGATCTTGAAGAGGGATACAAGCTAGGAAATAGATTAGACAGTGTACAGGTATAGGTACAGTGTAACTATTTATCCCCAAGTGGGAGATTGTTAGGTTATGGAGCTAAAAGCTTCACTGATGCAAATAGGGGAGGAGGTTGCTGAGTGTCATAGACACCGGCGTCGGTGAGGCCAACTGACGTTGGCAAGGTGTAAATAGAAGAGCAACTGATGTCAGTCATTAGTCGGTCGATGTTAGTTACCTCCAGGCAGATAGGGACTGATGTCAGTCACCTATGTAGTTCAGAACTGTCAGTTCATAGATAGTTAGTTAATGAACTGGGTGTTTGCATGTTAAGGGCTAATTATAGTCTTGAGCTACGGATCTAATTATTGTAATTAGATGTCTAATTATTGTTTGCATGAGATCTATATAATAGACTCATGGGTTATATTGTAATTAGTGCTAGAGAGTAAGAGAGCAAATATTAGCTCCTTATGTGTGTGAAGAGAGCAAGGTGTGTTCCTCCTAGTGCCACAGTGCCAAGTATGGGTGATGGTTTGGAGAATCAGAAGGATTCTTCATGTATGTAGGATCTTGGTTGGCAGGTGTGCAAGGCCACATTTGGAGATCTACATGGTAAGTAAGATCATTTATCTGTAGGTGTATGTGTGTGCAAGGTCTAAGGTTTGTAGGTGTGCAAAACCAGGTTGATCTGTAGGTGGTAGTAGGATCAAGGTGATAGCAACACAATAGGTAGTAGTATCAGGTGGGATCTACTTGGAGTACGGTTTATACTCAATTGGAGAGTAAAGAGGAAGGCAAGGTAGTTCCTTCCAAAGTAAGATCATTTGAGTTGCAGGTTGTTACAAGTTCATGGGAGATCTACTTGGAGTGCATTGTGTACTCGGTTGAGTATGTTTGTATACTCGGTGTACTAGCAGTATTGTTGCTAACTGGTTGACTAGCAGTGTTGTTACTAGCTGGTGGAGGTGAACACCAACTCTATGTTTGAGTTGTGTGTTGGGACCGTAAGAGAGAGAGTGAGCTCTTGAAGAGATTTACTATTTATTCCCTAGAGGTGTGGGAGCCCTAGAGGTGTGTAAGGAATAAGAACTGTGGAAATCTTCTTTGTTGTATTTCCTTCTAGAAGAGTATTAATACAATTGGGTATTGTCTCTCATATTCTATGTTGTTTTTGAATTCTAGTTACTTATTGCTTCTGGTTATTTCTACATGTTTAGTTGCTTGGTAATCAATGGTGCTTTTGGGTCCTAACAGTGGAGTCAGAGCATGTTTATTTTTTTAGATTCCTGACAAATACTTCATGTTGTATTCATTCACTAACCTTGATACTATCTCAGCCATTTTAATTCAAAAGAATGATGAGAGTGTGGAACAACCTATTTCAATATTTAGTCAAGGTTTAGAATATTATGAAGTAAAGTACACCTTTATGGAGAATTAAGTCCTTTTTATTGTAATAGGACTAAATAAGTTCAATTATATGGTTTCAAAAAATAAAATTCATGTTATGGTTTCTCATCCTAGTACCAAGGAGTTTATTTTGAGAAGATACCTTAGTGAGAAGAGATTAGGGTAGATCACTAAGGCAATGGAATATGATGTTGATATCAAAGTAAAAAAATTGGTAAGAGGTAAAGGCCTTTGAGAACACTTATATCTAGATTTTCATGAGTCAAAATAATAGGTTCTAGTCAATCATGATTGCTCCTAACTAGTTGGTTCCTTGCATATACAAAGTTGGACACAAGATATGATCATATTTCTTCAAAATGGTGAGTATCCTAATAATATGAGTAAATCACAAAGGAGATATTTTATATTGAAATATAATCTCTTTTGTCTTGTGGATGGTGTGTTATTTAGAATAAATATTAATGGTGTGTTATTGAGAATCATTGATAATGATCATTTTGAGGTGTTGCTTAAGAAGTTTCATGATGGGACAATAGGAGATCATTTATCTTTAAGAACCACAACTACCAAGATCATAAGGATAGTCTGTTATTCACCCAGCCTTTTCAAATACTACCATGTTTGGGTGAGAAGGTGTGTACAATGTTCTTTCTTTGTAGGAAAATAGAAGCTTACAACCCTTCCTTTAAAGCCCATCCAAGTTGATTAACCTTTCATATAATGGGGTATTGATTTCATTGGTGTGATAAATACCCCATAAAGTGTTGGTCATAAATGGATACTCACAACAAATGACTATTTTACAAGATGGTTTGAGGTAGTAGAATTGAAAGAAGCTAATGAGAATGTTATCTTAAAGTTATATGAGAGCATCATAACAAGGTTTGTCACTCCTACTATTATTTTGGATAATTCTCTTGATTTTATGGGTGATAAGATAGATGACTAAGAAAATAGTAATTGCATATTCTTGAGTACTTCATCTAACTATTACCTTCAAGATAATGGGTTGGTTGAATCTACTAACAAAAATTTGATCAGAATCATCAAGAGAACCTCAGAGCATAATCAGAAGGATTGGCACACCAAATTGAAGATAGCCTTATGGGTTGATAGGATAACTTCCAATAGGTCAATAGGGAATTCTTATTTTGTGTTTTTCTATGGAAAAGAGGCTAGGTTGTTTATTTATCAATATTTGTCTACCTTAGAATTGGCACATCAATTAGAGTTACTGAAAAACACTCCAATGGAGGTGAGATTGACAAAATTAATGGATCTATAAGAGGCTAGAGAGAAGGATCATCAAGCTATGGATCATCACCAAGTACTGATGAAAAGGTCTTTTGACAAGAAGGCAACTCCAACATCATTTTAATTAGGTGATATAGTATTGAAATGGGATGAGG
This sequence comes from Torreya grandis, assembly GCA_037957365.1. Taxonomy (NCBI): domain Eukaryota; kingdom Viridiplantae; phylum Streptophyta; class Pinopsida; order Cupressales; family Taxaceae; genus Torreya; species Torreya grandis. The sequence goes on along the minus strand of JARHVA010002257.1, from coordinate 2,002,873 downwards.
ATAGAGCAAAACCTAAGAGACATACCAAATTTTATACCCTATGGAGTGAACCATATGTCATCATCAAGTGCAAGAAAAGTAACTCTTTTTAGTTAGTTAGGATGAATGGAGAATAAATTTCTATCCCTATGAATGGGATACATTTGAAACCTTTTTATTGAGTGGTAAAGTTCAATTTTGTAAATAGTAGATTAGGTGTGTGTTTTGTTTATATTGTGTGTGTTATGTTCCCTAAATGTTCTAGTTGAACATATGTTTATTTACACTTTATGTTTTATCCTTTTTGTTTCTTATTGTTATGTGTTGTTAAGGCATTTATGTGTCAAACCTATTGTATATGTGACTCCATGGCCTAATGGATAGGATTAGGTAACTATTCATGGCATAACAAGCATACCACCCTTGGGAAATCACCAAGAATGTTGACCATTTTTACCACAAGTTAAAATAGATCAACTTCCCTATAGTCAAAATCTTAAATGGGAGTTGATTATAATTTCATAGGGTGTATTTTAGTTTATTTTATGTCATTTCATATGCCATTCTAGTTTTGGTCATTGTCTAGTTTAGTTATTGGGCCATTTTATATCTTCAGGGTCATTTTAGAGTCATTTATGGAAGTGGTCAATCTTTACAGTGTTCATTTTAGTCAAAGCATGGTGTAGGTTTACTTGTGACTTAAGGAATAATTTGAGTTGTACAAGCCTTAGAAGTTCATCAGATCCTTCACAAGATTAAGCAGTGGTTTCTAGAACAATTCCATAATTCTTTCAGTGAAACTATTTTGGTTTTTTGGCTAAGTGTTAGGGACTCATCAAACATTTTATCCACAAAAAAAAACCCAAAGACATATTTATTTTAGGAAAAATGTCTAAAGCATGAGTATTTATTTTGGATAAATTTTTCTATATTAATTTTATTGAGGTTAAAATTATTTCAAACAAAGTGTTCGAGCCAAAGTGTCTGTGCAAAAAGACTAAGTCTGATTTATTTCAAAAAAAATATTCGACATAAAAGATGTATTCTTTTGGACAAAATGTCTGAAACATAATTACTAAAAAAGGTTGAATTATTTCAAACAAAGTGTCTAAGACAAAGTGTTTGAAACATAAAACCTGAAAACCCATTTCTTTCAAATAAAGTGTTCAAAACAAAAAGTTTGATGACTATTTATTTCAAGGAAGTTATTTTTCATAAAGCCTATAAAAAAAGGTACAAGGCATCAATATTGAAGGTAAATTATCCCAAAGACAAAATTACCAAAGTAATTTCCATTAGACAAATTATCCTAGCAAAAGTTTCCATAAATAGAATTCTTTCAGGAGAAAACCCCACAACAATTTTCCTAAGGACATAAAATCCAAAAACAAAAGGCCCATAGGAAAAGTTCCAAAACACAAATTTTGAAAGAATTTTTTGTTGTGGGGATATGCATGGGAATAAAATGGAGATGTTCATGTGGATGTCAATTTTAAGTCATGATAAATAAACATGAGGATTCAAATATCTCAGACATGATTGTGTAGATGTCAAATATGGTTGTGTAGGTGTCAAACATAGGCACACAAATGTCAAGTTTGGGCCCTATAAAATAGCCATTTGAGTTTAAATAGTGGTTCTCAGTAGATCAACAGTTGATATTCCATCTTAAACCAATATATAATGATATGGGTTCATTGAGAAAAGATCTAATGGTATAAACTTGACTGACAAGAGGGTGGATCCAATCTAGATCAATGATCAATGTTATTTCATACATCTTGATCCTACGATGCATAGGAGGTCAAAAATTCAGGATCTAATAAGAAGAATCTATGAGGCCAATAAGAACAAAGATAGGTTGGATCAATGTGATTGGTCCAAGTTAGTTTTCAATGGACAAATGTCAAACCAAAGAGCCATTTTCAACTAGAACAAGTAAGTATTGTAGACACAATTTAGAACAAACTGAACAACATGGAAAGATAATGCCATATGGGAAACTATGTATGATTAAATGACTTTGTATTGAAGTGATATATTTAAACTCATACATTACCATGAAAACATAGTCAATGTGCAAGATAAACAGTGACTTTGAGATGTAAATAATCGAGGTCCAGAAGACTAATGAACAACTATAGATGGTAAATACAAGTGTTCAAAAGATAGTTAGTAATTGAGAAAATGTCTATGATTTTCATATCATATGTGTCGACTCTCTCTAATTTAGTTTCAAAGGTTTTAGAGATCATCCATGATGAAAGGATATTTCTTGTGCCTAGCAAAGGGATCTCTATGTCACATTTCAAGAGTTTTATGTTTTGAGAGCCATTTGTCCCATTTGACCTTGCATGGTTTGTTTATGAATTTTTCCTCCTATAATTGTAACTCCTCCTATCAAATGGACATCATGTGTCCTAGTGACCTTTGAAATTCATTCCTTTCTCCACTCTCTAAAGTTTTACAAGTAGCTACCATTTAGGCCTTTGTAATTTAATACCATACCATGTATGGAGAATCCCTACTAGTTTTGACATTGTACTTTTCATTAAAACAATAAAATGCAATCTAGTTAGAGTTTATATATCATCTTGTCAAAGTGTGTGAAGAGATGTTAGTGAATAGTTAAGAGATATTCATCTATCCTTTCTTTCTCTCAGTCCTTCCATGTTTGATGCAAGTGATTTCAACCTAGCATGTCATATGAAGTGTATTCAAATTGATGAATTTGACTTAAGAGTGTAATGACTCTTATTATCTTCTATTGATCTGTGGTATTATTTGCCTTAGAAAGTCTCTATGTATCTCACCTCCATATCAAAACACTAATGTTAGTGTGTTCTAGGACTCTTAGACTAGTGTTGTATGTTTTCTCTCTTTGTGATAGAGTATAATAGTCTTATGTAAGACATCTTGGTGTATCACCTATTTAGATTAGGTTCAATTCTTGAAATCTCTAACTGTTTTCCCCATAAGTAATCATTTAGTATAAATAAGACCATTTCAAGATACATTCAAGGAGCTAGCCCTTAAATCTAGAGGCTCATTTCCAATATAGGTACACCCACATACCTAAAAATGTTCTCATGTTTCTCAAATCTACAAGAGGCTTGAACACTCTCTTCTAGGGTGCAATATTTGGTGCCAAAACCACCTTTTGTAATGCCTAAAAAGGTTATTTGTAAAATCATGAACCTAAGTTGGAGGCTAACAACATTTTGTTAGAAACATTATAGGAACTTAAATTTCATGAAGATGGTATAGGTGAATTCATTACCAAATGTATAATAAGATTTATTTTGTTGAAAAAACAAAGAGCTGAAATAAAATTTTAATCCATGTAGAGCTGAATAGACACAGAGAGATATAAAACACATTGTATATTATTCAGCATAAAAACATACATATATATAGGAAGGATTATCCTATAGATAGGGACATTCTTATCTCCCTGAATATCTCATGTACCTCCCATATTAAATTAAAACTTATTTAAGTGAGTTTCGTTTAACAACCAAATCTCACACAAATAATAATATACTAAACAACTCATAATATGAGTTGTTATTATAATAATATTTATATTATCCTTAATAATATAAATTATACACACAATTAATAATGTGAACACTAAATACTCTAACATTCACCCCCTTGTGAACATTATTAATTCTTATCATACACCCCCTTAATGTGAACATGGGGGAAAAAATCTCCCATATCTGCACCTATACTCATGACCTGGTGATTTTTAGAGGATAATCACAAAACTCACATGATGGTTTTACACATGGTTAACCAACAACCAAAATAGTAGTTTTACAAGTGGTTAACTAGAAACCATAAAAGAATACCTACTAATTTTAAAAATGGCTAACCAAAAACCAAAATAGTGGTTTTACAAGTGGCTAACCAGAAACCATAAAATAATGGTTTTACAAGTAGTTTACCATAAGCCACATCATGATGTATAGTATATATTCTATCTCTCATCATTTTCACATATTAGAAATTTGATATAGGAATATATAGTTCACTTAAAAAGTGAACATGCATACAATGTTAATTATTATTCACACCACACTATGTTGAAAACAAGAATACCACACAATTGAAATAAAAATTCCACTAAATCAAAAATCAGCCTCATTGCTAGTGGCTAATGAGAGGCTATGAAACCTCCTGCTTCTATTTCTTCCATCCTCCAATATCTGAAACTACTTACTCAGAATATAAAATCTTTAGAAGCATATCCATTGTTCTCATTTGGTTCATTCTCAGTATCTTATTCTTCTTCAGTGATGATATTGGCTTCATTTGTTTTAAGTTTTCTATTGAGCAAGTCTTTATCTCTAACTCTATAATATGAAGTCATATGTCCCTTTTTATTGTAGTAAAAACACTCCATTTTCTCCTTATTTTTAGAGTAATTCTTGGGATTCTTTTTCAAGTACAATTTAGTCTCTTCCTCTACATCTTATTTAGTCCTTTTTATTTTTCTACAAGAGCTGAAATCGTATCTTTATGTGACTAAGAAAGCATCTATCCAATATTGAAAACAACATTGCTATATTTGGAAGGTAGGCTATTCAATAAAATGACTTTTGCATCTTCATCTTCTATTGGAGCTTGAAATTTTGCTACTTTTCTCAAAATAGACCTTAGATCATTGATGTGACTAGACATGTTGACCCCATCATTCATTTTGAATCTAAATAACTAGAGTTTTAAAGAAAACTTTGCATGGACTGCTTTTACTCTAAACTGTTTGTTTAGATTTTCCCACATTATGTTTGATGATTTTTCAAGATGTATATAATGTAACTCATAGTCAAAAAGAGTCATTCCAATAATATCTTTGGCTTTATCATCCCTATTTTTCCATTTTATTAACTTTACTACATTTTTTGATGCTACTTCATTTCCATTCACTATCCTCCATAAATTTTTGTTCATTAACTGCATCTGGATTTTGACTTTTCATGTGTGGACATTGAGGCCAGTGAATTTTTATAATGGAATATCAATTAAAACATTAGTTTCCAATTTTTTTAAACCTAATTATCACCTAAAAAAGACCCTAATATTCACCTAAAATATGACTCAAAGATAAAAACAACAAACTCTTTTTTTTTACATAAAATTGTCTTTTTGATTTTTGACAATAATTTGACTTAAATAAATATAAATATAACCTATGTATTTGGCACCCTATGATGGTTTTAAAAAAACATGGTAGAGAGTATATAAAACTTGGTGTGGGTAGTGAAAATATTTGAGTAAAGATACATGCAGATCTATGAATGTTACAAGCATGTAAAATGGCAAGCTCGTATTGGATTCATATTAAGCATACTTACTTAATACGATAGTCACCTTGTTTTATTAGATTTAGAAAACTAAAAATAAGGATAATATGTATGTTATATTTGGTTCTAACAAGAACATGATTGCACCATATACATAATAGTTTTAGAAAGAAATTGATTGGTCATTAGGTGTACATGAATGCATACATGGAATCTTATATCTTCAAACAATGACAATACTTAAAACTTAAAATATGACCTAAAATGAGTATGGATGGAGTGGAATATTAAAATATGCTGAATTCAACCCCAATACACCAAGGTGATACATTGAGCACAGAACTCTATGGTCAATAGAGTGGCATCAGATTTGCATATATGTTGGGTGCATAGAGATGGAAAAAGTAGATTTGGACTACACTCAAATTTTATGTACATTGAATTGAGATTGAAAATCATCAGTCAAAAAAAAATCACTAGTATGACAAAGTCTAGACTTGTCATGGTAATCATCAAGCTATTAACAATAGCGAATAAATAAAATTGTGAATAGTTTTGTTCACTAGAATAACAAATAATGGTTAACAATAGCCTATTACATGTTCCTCTTTCACATTGATTATAATAATATTATATTTCCCATAGCATCATAAACAAATCTTCCATTTTTTAGGTAGACCATCCATGCTTTGATACCACTATTGGAGAAACAAAGAGCTAAAATAATAATCTAATCCATGCAGAGCTGAATAAACACAAAGAGATATAAAACACACTGTTTATTATTCATTAGAAAAAAATACATATATAGGAAGTATTATCTTATAGATATAGGGAGATTCATATCTCCCTGAATATGTCATCTACTTCCCATACTAAACTCAAACCTATTTATATGAGTTTGGTTTAACAACCAAATCTCACACAAACAATAATATACTAAACAACTCATAATATAAGTTGTTATTACAAGAATATTTATATTATCCTAAATAATATAAATTATACACACAATTAATAATGTTAACACTAAATACTCTAACATATTTAATCAATAAATGAAGAGAAGGTCCAAAATTTATAAAGAGAAGGTTGTTTGCTTTAGTTTTCTATATATAACTGTTTAAGATCAAGAATGCTAATGAATGAAGAAAGATTTAAAGAAAATTGAGACTTAATTTTGAGACTCTTGGTAATTTTTATTTTATATATTTTTGATTTCTTGGTGTATTTTTATTTATATAATTGATCTACAGGTGTAAAAGAGAGAACCTCAAGCTCAGAGAATTATGTATTTGACATAGTCAAGTATTAATAGGTGTGAAAGGTTTATTTAGATAATTTCAATAACTTTGATTAATTTAATGGTGTTATATAATTTTTTATTAAGTGTAATATATATATATTTTTTTATACTCATAACCCTTGGAGAAGGCAAAATCCTCATCCAAACATCAAACTTCATACACACATTCCTATACCGTGTTTTCTTATGAACAGTCAAGTTGGTATTTGAGATTTCTAAGTATATTTTCCATTTATTTGAATGATATTTAAATTAAAAAAGGTAATTTAAGTTATAATATACCTTATTTTAGTGGTCTTGGTCCTTTAAACATCACATTTAGTTTAAAAAACTTGTTTTATTACCTCTCAGGTTTGTGTAAAACCATGTCTAGGGTTTTTGGTCATTTTATGGGTAATCACCTTAGATATATTTCCAAACCTTAAAATTTCATGTGGATCTTGATTTTATTGTTATAAAAATTAATCAAGTGATTTATTTAAGTATTATCACATGTGGAGGTTTTTTGAGCTAAAACTTAGTTTGACTATCTTAGAGACCTAATTGAGGCCTAGTTTAAAGAAGGTTTGGTTAAATTAATGCATTTGCATTAAGAGTTAGATCATAAAACTTTTTATGTATATGTATGACATCAATGGGTATATAAAACTATGTATTTTTTTTCTTTAACCCTTTTTTGTTTTCCAAACCAACTGAATAAGTGATCTAGGAGGGCTACAAGAAAAGAAGCCTAATAGAGATAATTTATATTTTATTTTGGAAATAAATCTCCCTATGCATCAGATTGGTATCAGATCAGTTTTTATACTTGAATAAGTCTTAAAGGAAGTGGAAAATATTTGAGAACAATATTTAATTGATTGTTTGTTGGTTAGCTAAGTTATGAATCTAGAATACCACCTAAGAGGAACCCAAGAAGAGGTGGAAGAGTAGGTATCTATATGGGAGATGAAATATTGGAGGATTTAAGAAAACTAAGAGTGATTTTTAATGTAAGGTTAATAATATTAAATGATAATCAAAGAATAAGAGTTGTAACAGGGGATGTCAGTGATAGGGAAGAATAACCACAATCACCAAAATAGGAAGAAAAAAAATTAGAATGAGAGGAAGAAAGAATTGATAGGGATATAAACCAAAGATATAACTTCCCACTTATGTAGGAAACATAAATGGGGATAATATCATTTATTATAGAGTCAAATAAGTATTTTAATCATGAAATTTTACCAGAGGAGAACAAGGTAAAGTTTTCTTATACCAAACTAAAAGGGCATGCAACTCTTTGGTAGGATTATGTGCAAGATGAAATGAGAAACAAAGGCAAGGAAAAGATCAAATATTGGGATAGGATGGTATCTAAATTGAAGGAAATTTTTTTTCTTAGTGATTATCATACTAACCTATTAAAGAAATTATAAAATTTGAAGCAAAAGGAAATGGGTCTTAAGGAATATACCAAGGAAATTTAGAAGTTAACCATCATATTAGGTCATGTGGAAGAAGATGTGGAGAAGATTTATAGGTATCTTAATGGGTTCAGATATAATATTCAAGATGAACTCAACCTAGTAAGTCCAAGGACACTTGAGGAGTGATACCAGTATGCTTTGAAGGTAGAAGATAAACTCAATAGAAGACAAACTCAACAAAATAGAGGCAGGGGAAAAAGTTATATAGGTAGAGTCAAATAAGGAGGAATATGCATATCAAAAATAATAATTGTAGAACCAATTACCTCTCAAGAACATTCATCTAATTCAAGAGGTGGATTCAGAGTAAGGAAACTAGGTTGATAGGTTGCATAAGATGGTCTAGTCCTTTCACACCTATTCCATCTCTAATATTTTAATGGAGTGTTTCCAAAAAATAATTATTCAAGGGGTGTTGTCTATGGAATGTGTATTGGAGCATGAAATCCCCTCACTTTAGGGTATACTTAAAACACACAATCACATAGCTAGTAATACTAGCTCCTCCCTTAATTTCTATACCTTATTGTAATACAGGGTCATTCCAAATGTTGGAAGATGAAACATCAATTACCAAACCCTAGATACTCTCACTTTGTGGTCAAATTACAACTTGAAAAACCAAAATAAATGAGACTCATGCTATTTTTAATTCCCAAGATAATTTGAAGGTGTGAGGGAAGAGAATACATAGTGTTTTTCTAAGATAAAAAATAAATCTAAGCCATTTATGATTCCAAAGAATTTCCTTACGGTGCAAGGGAAGAGCATACGTGATTTTATATTTCATAAATATATACACATAATCATATGAAAGTGAGAAATCAAATAAGTTCTTTTTATACCTAAATCAAAATGTGTGTTCAATTCTTAAGCCCAAAAATAAGTGTATGAGTTTTCTTGGTTGATTTAAGAATTTGGAAAGTGTAAAAATGTTGGAAATAATTTAATAATATAATTTATGATTCAAAATAATTTTCTTACAGTGCAAGGGAAGAGCATAAATGATTTTATATTTCATAAATATATACAAATAATCATATGAAAGTGAGAAATCAAATAAGTTCTTTTTATACCTAAATCAAAATGTGTGTTCAATTCTTAAGCCCAAAAATAAGTGTATGAGTTTTCTTGGTTGATTTAAGAATTTGGAAAGTGTAAAAATGTTGGAAATAATTTAATAATATAATTTTATTTTCTTTAAAAAGTGTTCCACTTTTTTGAAGGTCACACATGATTTTGTTTTTCAAAAATCAGGTTCAAAGGGTCAATTTCAGAGCATGATACCTCATTGGATACTGATCATAAGATTTATTATGACCATGTTTCATATATATCTTTAATTCATATTTTTATCTATGAAATAACTATCTAAATTAGGCACCTATGTAAGGAGGAAAAGCTTCTGCAAGATAGTCATGATTTTCTAAAAATAAGTTTTTGTCAAATGTGTGATATAGTCCCACTAAGTGTGCCAAATGTAACATCATGAAACAAATATTATTATTTATTTAGTATAAATAAAAACATATTTTAAATACTAATTAATCTATGTGTGTGTCCTTGGATTGAGAACGATAAAAATAAAGTAATTACAATTGGAAAATAACACTAGTTATACCTTTACTATCCTCTTGAATAATTAGGATGAGCTTAGATGTGATGCATTTTTAAAGGAGGTAGAGACGCGTATAAATTCAAATAAACCTCCCCTTATAAAATTGACATTTGTAGATGAGTGATTATGTAACTTGAATCTTTGATTGATAAAATGACAATACTTCATTTCATAAAAAAACTTGTTGAATGAGGGGGTCACTCTCAATTTATAGATTTTTTAAATGGATATGAGCCATTGATATTGATAAAAGATAAATGGTGGATAATGATTCCTAATCCTCATTAAATGAGGGATGTATAAGATTAAATATGGGAGGTTTGTATGTGTTAAGGATTTTAATTTATGAGGCATGGAGGTGATTTGCTTTGAAAGAAGGGTTGATCGCATGGAAATATGGAGAAATGTATTTAAAGTTGGGTTTTATTGGTTAATGTGTGATTGCATATGGATTTGAGAGTGATGTGAGGATATTTAGTTTTTTTTCTATTATAAAATAGTAATATTCTAAATCCATGAAACTTGTGATTAGGGAAGGATTAATTAATTAATTTGGATTAAATAACTAATAGAATAGGGTGTGAATTTTATCGTATTAGAAATGGTTGTGAAAGAAGGAATTAATTATATAAGGGTGATAGATTGGTTAGGATATGGATGTTAGTGAAGATAAAATATTTATCTAGTATTTAGGGATGATGTTAGTTGGAATTCAAAAGAAGATTAAAATTGACATGAAATCTCTAATTTTAGGTGTCTACAACCTATAAATATAGAAACTAGTAAAATCACATAACTAATGTTAGGTCTTATCGTAATGAGTACATAAAAACTCCCACCATTATATTAAAATTATTTTAATCATCGTAAATAATCCCATCCTCTCTCATTAGTTTTTCCAGTTACAATTTGAGTGACCATAGGCTTAGAATCTTGAAGATTGTACTTTTTAAACATTTTTTTGGCATTTTTGGTTTGAAAAATGAATATTACCTCTTTACTTTGATGGAATTTCATACCAATAAATTAATTCATAATTAAAATATAAATCATCTTAGTTTATTATTTCATAATTTCCTTGAAGCTATTCAACATCTCCATAGAGCTACCTATAAATATCAAGTCATCTACATAGAGACAAACTTATAATACATTAGAACCCAATCCTTATATGTAAAGAGTTGGTTAATTTTTTATTATTAAAAATCCTTGATATAATAAATATATATATCAATTCTTTAGTACCAAACTCTTATATCTTTCTTCAGCCCATGAATATCCTTCTTCAACTTATATACCCAAAACTCTTTACATGTTACCTCAAAACCTTGTTGTTACCCCACTTATACTTCTTATTCAATTACTCCATTTAGGAATGAACTTTTGAAATACATTCGATGTATTTACAATATTTTATGATATTTTTAAAAAATCACTAGTCTTATGGCATGGGTGCATATATTTCATCATAGTCAACCCCATATATTTGTGCAAACCCTTTTGTGATTAGTCTAGATTTTAGCTTGTCAATTGTAAAATCACTCTTCACTTTGGTATTTTATACCCAATAGGTTATAATGAGATATTAATTATATGAAGGATAAATAATATTACATGTATTATTCCTCTCAATTGAATCCATCTCAATTTTGATAGCATCAACCCATTCTTTCCATTAACAAACTTATGCATAAATTATAGGTTTTCTAGCCATAGATGACAATGTAAACATAATAATAATAATAATAATAATAATAATAATAATAATAATAATAATAATAATAATAATAATAATACCTTCCTAATTTTTAATCCTTTTAATCCTCCTCTAATAATTATGATCTAACATTTAATTTGTTGGATGTGGATTCAACAAACACTTGTTCTTACTTTGAGTTGATAAAGATGGATCACTAGTCTCTTATGAAGAACTATTATTAATAAATAGTGAACTAGAAACATGTGTAGGACTTTATAAGCCTTAAAAATAAACTTCAATAGACTTCCCACCTTCACTTATGAATTTTATAGCTAGATGATCATAATCAACATACACCTCATTTTGAAAAAAATTACAATCCCTAGAAATAATTGTGGATTTATTAGTAGGATTATAAAACTTGTATGTTTTTATTTCATAACTATATCCTATTAGAAATGGGATTATAATTTGGATAAAAATAAACATCATTTATATCACCTTTACCTTTAATTTTGGTGTTTGTCATGTTTCCATTTCTTTTAATTTGGATGGACTTTCCATCTCCTAATTACAATTATCTTTTGAATGAATCATCTAATTGTTAAAGCCATTTTTATGACTTGTCATGTGATTTGAGAAACATGAGTAAAAAAATCACAAATTATTTGATTCTTCTATTCACACTTTACATGTTAGACACTAATTTGAATTCTCTTGCTCCTCACTTTGTTTAGATTGTAACATTTTATATTCATCCTCTTGATTAGCTTGACTCTTAGCTATCAATACCTTGTAATTTTTAATAAAGTGTTATGGGTTTTTTATAATACTAATAAGTAATATATTTATTAATTTTTCTTGTGAAGTTAGATTCAACTTCCTCCTTTGAATTTTAGTTTTTTAAACTCCATTTATTCTAATTTTTATTTTTCTCTTTGTTATTTGAAACTCTTGTCTTGGTTTCAAGTTCATTTTAGATCATGTTCTAGATCTCCTACATATAGTCTCATTTTATCCTCATGCGAAAAGAGATATCCCACTAACTCATCAACATTTGTAGTGTTAATGTCCATACACTCCTCAACAATGATCATAATATGCATCTATGTTTGATTTAAAGATATAAAAAAAATCATATTATAACACTATCTTGTATAATTTCTCCATAAATCCTCATTTTATGCACTAAGTAATTTATCCTTATGTAATATTATCCAACTCCTCCATTATCTAGCATTCTCAAATTCTCAAAATTTATTTTAAGAATTTGAATTTTTTATTCTCTTACCTTTTTATATCCTTTATATGAAGTTTCTAAGTTATAACTTAGATAGATGTTTGGGTCTATGACACATTAAAAATGAATAAAACTTGCGCATCTACCTTTTCTTCCTCTTTTTTTGTTATTATTTTTTTAATCTTGAATCAAAAGTATTCTAATCTTAAGGCAGTGTGTACCTAAGGAGAACATTCTCCCAAACATATTTCCATACAAGAATTCTCTTCAACTAATCTCTCCAATATTCAAGGTTTTTACCTTTAAAGATGAGAATATTCATGGAAGCAAAATTTATTGAAGCTATTGAAGCTATTGATAATGGTTTAATAAAATTATAAAACTTTCTTGTATGATTATATGATACCAAATGAATGTTTTGATGTATGGAGGGAACATAAATAAGCTTTTATTTAATCTAAAATTGAATTTATATATCAATCTATCTATCATATAACATCTAATTGTTAATCTATAACATATAATTGTTAATCTAGTAGTGTTGTAAGTGTGGTTATTGACAAACATTCTATTGAATAAATTAAAATTAGAATATATAATCTTGATGGTTTTAATTTTTGAATACATGCAATAAAAAAATTAGAGATAACATGTATTTTTTTTCAAATAATAACTATTGTGCCACACTTGTGCACAATCTTTTATTAACAAGTAAGGCTAAAACTAACCAATTAAAAATAATTTGCATGATAATTTAATGCTAAATTAAGACATTAATTAATAACTAAGTTAACTAAAAATATAATATTAAAAATAATTAACTTTAATATAATTTGACTCAATGATAGGATAAGGTCAACATGCAAAAAGCCTTCCGTAGAAAGTAAGTAATACATGCAAACTAGACAAACTAGGTACCCTAAATCCATATAAATTAGGAAGTTCACTAAAAATATATGAAAATTTAGTTAAATATCTCTTAAAAGTGCACCCATATTTTAGATCAGTTAAGTACACATTATATGAATTACACTCTCACTGACACTTCTATCTTCTTCTTTTTTAAATCTCTAAAAGTGTTCAAAATTGACCAAAAATTTAATCTAAAACATAACTAAATTAAATAACCTTAATAAAATAATAAAAAACTAAATAAACTAAATCTAACAATAATAATCAAGTTACTATATTGATATCATATTCAACAATATATTCCTCCTACCTAGATGTCTTTGTACTCAATCCTGATCAACTAGAATGTAATGCAATGCCTTGGATTTTGACACTTGAAGACATGTAATTTTTTACCTTGAATTTATATTTAGATCGGATTTAGAACTTGTTCCTTTGAATATTTCTCATATTTTAATTCTTTTAGATAATGTCTCGAGGATATGCAAATAGATTTCCTAATGTACATGTGGGTCTCAAGGAATTTACTAAGTTAGCCCATATCCTAATAGCTTAAGATTAATTTATATTTGTAGATAAATTTAATTTATTTATCCCCCATAACCGACATATAAAATGTGCTTAGGCCAGCCCAAGGGATATGTTTTTATTTGAAAATTATCCATTGAGGATCTTAGGACATTTCTAGTGGAGGAGGATGCCACTAATGCCCAACTATTTATGACACTATCCAAAAAGAGAGAAACATAAATCTAAAACATGGTGATAGTATTCTTAGTATTATAGTGTGTTCTCACACATGCTAAGGAGATCCTAAATATGACTAATAGAATATTGGGTTGACTAAGTCCATATATATATATATATATATATATATATATATATATATATATATATATATATATATATATATATATATATATATATATATATATATATATATATATATATATATATATATATATATATATATATATATATATATATATACCCATGTACACCTAAGTTTTGTATTAAACACTTAAAAATACCAAATTTGACATATATTTGACATACATTACTTGTGTGTACACATTTGACTATTATGCACACTTTCCCATATATATATGGGAAAGTGTGCATAATAGTCAAATGTGTACACACAAGTAATGTATGTCAAATATATGTCAAATTTGGTATTTTTAAGTGTTTAATACAAAATTTAGGTGTACATGGGTTTTAATTTATTTTTTACCAATATAATATATTATGGATTTAACGTATTGAGGAGATTAGGGATTTTTTCATGATTATTTGTTAGAATTTATATCCATTTCTTAAAAAATTTGTAAAGTCATCTCAAATTAAATAATATTATAGTAAGTTTAATAAGTAGGTTCGATCCTCGTATGTATTTGAGCTAATAATACCAATGAAAAATTTTGCTAAAATTTTATGATTTGAGATTTTAATAACCTAGATTTACCTCTTATATATCTAATTGTTCCTTAATTCTAAAAATAATAGAATGTGTGTGAGCATTATCAAAGGTCTAGTTTGGTCTAGAAAAAGTATAATGTATGTAAAAAATTAAGATAGATATACAAATTATCCTACTTATTAAATCCAAGATCAAATAAAATAATAAAATAACATCTATTACAATACTTTTTATATTGGGAGCATGACCAAATTGGATCTGTTAAACTTTACTATGGGGGTACTTATCACACAACACTAAATGAGAGGCTTCTAAAGACTTTAGGAAAATAATACTATAAAATAACCCTAACTAGGTTTTAATACATGAAATAAAACTAATATAGTATTATCAAAGCATATAACACAAATTGAGATGGTTAAAATAAACAAAACTAATCAAGTGATCATGGTAGGTAATTAGGAGCCTAGATCACCTAAAATGGAAAATGAAAAACAATGAGAACCTTATAGCTATACTAAGTTTAAGTATAGAGGTAATCTAAGTAGTTATAAATTTAAAACCTATTACCTTGTACAATATCTATCTATCAAATGAAATATAAAAAGTTAGAGATAATTACCTTTGAGTGAATCTGTTGAGTCTCAATATCCCCCTTGGCCAATGGTGGTTTGTAAGAGATTGGTATGGATTTGTAAGGATATAATATATAAAATAAATCTAGGCTAAAATACTCCTACTTTACATCTCATAATTCCCACAAGATAAGTTATCTTCCCTCCAAGGTAAACCCTAAGAATGGCTCCTTCAAATGTAGATGTAATAGAATTATGAGCTATAATAAATAGAAAATGAATGTTCATCTCTATTATATTGAAGTGAAGGTGGTATTTATAGAAATGGATAAGTCTTAATCCTTCTAGATTTTTAGATGATAAGGTTAGCCAACATGACTCTATTTTGTAAAAGGTTACCATTAGGTTTTGTTTTGTAATGTGTGGCATAACTTTTATAACAAGGTCAACCAAGCCACTTAGTAGGAAAAATGGGTGTTTGTTTAGTTAGTGCCTATTTTAAAGGATAATTTATTATGGAATTATATAAGTGGGATTTTAATGTGTTAAGGTATGATAGAGTTAAATAAGAATTTTGAAAAGCACCAATGGTCTTCTCAC
Source organism: Torreya grandis (assembly GCA_037957365.1). NCBI lineage: Eukaryota > Viridiplantae > Streptophyta > Pinopsida > Cupressales > Taxaceae > Torreya > Torreya grandis. The sequence continues at coordinate 1,986,740 of JARHVA010002257.1, read as the reverse complement.
CCTTTTTTTAGTGTACCCTTTAAAGCATGCACTCAGAGAGATTGAAACTCAACAAGTTAATATAAGAGAGAAAGCTTCAGTAAATGATAAAGTTTTAAAATATTATGTGTATACATATTCCCCACTCTAAGCTCATCACATGTCACATAGATTTATCATGGGATGGTGCTTCAAGAAAGAACATAGAAACACATTATCCAAGCCAAAAGATTTTTATAGAATGTATAAATTGAAATGAAAATATGTAATTTTGGAAATAATTTTAAGTAACATATACATACCTTGATTTATATTTATTACTGAATGGTTATCTACTATATTTTTAGTTTTGATCATGGAGGGAACAATAACTTCTTAAGATAAACCCTAAGGATATGAAGCTAGAAAGTAAAAACAAGTTATTAGAGGAAAAGTCAAAGCCTAATGAAAACTTGCTTAATTGAATGAGTCACTTTGAAAATTACTAAGTTGGGATGAAAATGTCTAATTTAGAACCAAAAATACTAAGGAAAATTAATAAAATGAGAGTAAACCAGGGAATCAAAAAGTCAAGGCTACTGATGATTGAAAGACCCAATAAATGCATCCTAAGTAAGAAAAGTACCAATCCAAATCTAACCAAAGACACTTAAAACTAAAATAATGGAACTAAAATCAATGTTAAAGAATTAAAAAACCATACTCAAACAAATATGAAAAATACAAGAAATATAAGCAACACTGATGAAAGATAAGTAACAATCCATACTCAATCAACAATGGAAAAAATAAAGTAATTAAATAAAGCTAACAAAATAGCCCACAAAAATGTGAAAAATAAAATTATAAGTCCCATCAATAACTAAGGGAAATATAAGGATAAAAAAATTATTAATAAAGTGTCTCACAAACATTCAAAGATATAACTTCAATTATAATGAAAAATGAACTAAAATAATCATATTCTGAGCATGTCTAAAAGAGATGAATAATAAGGAATAGAGAAATTGGGAAAATATTTAGAAACAAACTTTCTTGTCAAGGAAAGAATGAAATGGGTGATGAGGAAATGAAGTTAGAACTATGGTGAAAATAGAATATTTACTAAAGATAAGACACTTGAATCAACAAGTTGGCAAGACATAGAGACTTTCAAGATTAAGGACCCTAGATAACTCACTCTATCCATGAAAATTTGGGTTAATGAGTGAAGTATAAATATCATCCCATTCAGAATACATATGCAAAAAAATCAAAATGGACCTACCTTCTCACAACATGTTCCCTATTCCTTAGGATCCCTTATAGAGTCGTTAGTCTATTACAAATATTGGGTACTTGTATGAGAAGATAGGTGCCACTATATATATTTGTGAAAGTATGAGACCTATTACCCTAGTCTACTGACCTACCACACCTCAATGTACATTAGCTATATTATGAGGCCAACTATGAATTTTTAACTTCAACTAGGATAAGAGATGTGCTTGATAATAATCACAACTTTTGTTGTGATTTTAACTTTTAAATAGTTATTTTTGCCTTTTGATCATTTCAATTTGTTTGAATGATTTGTATTTTAATTATTTTTAGCTTTTTTATGATTCCTCCCCCTTATAGATTTATAAAACTAAACATGGGTGCTAAAAATGAATATCCCTATAAAACTTACACCTAGAGGGTATAAAAAAGAACATAGAGAGCATGGTGTCTAAGAATCCTATACTTGTATGTTAGAGAAGAGTGTTATCTCAAAATTGACCTTGGTATGCCCATAGTGAAATGTAATAGGTGAGAGTATGGAAATGAAAATGGAATTACTTAACTACCTCGGATCCCAAAAATATGCAATTTTAACATGGTACAATGATAGATAAGTATGAATCATTATCATAAGGAATAGGGTATGTGAGTGGAGGCATTCAAATATATTTATAAAGTTGCTACAAAAAAATAATTTGAATGAATTTTAAGAGTATAGAGACACAACTCTCAACTAGTGCATTATTTTTTTTGGAATAAACTTAGCTAAATTTGTAGATAAAATCAATTTAGAAAATAAAGACTTGTGAGGAAGATTGGTCCTATTTGATGTCTTACAATGAAAATCACAAAAGGAAAACCGAATAGGTGTAAAAATGTAAGGTGTTTATAGTAAATAAAGTTTTCTTATGAGGAAGTCTTGGTCTTATCTAAGGTCTTACATTGAAACTCATAAAAAGGAGAACCAAGGAGGTGTAAGAGCTAATGAAGGTTTTAAATCAAGAAACCAAATACTCAAAATAGACTTGGAGGTTGATTGATGAAAATGAAAAAGAAACAAAAAATATTCACAAGGATGGTCAACTCTTATCCTTGGTCTTATGATGAAAACTCATGAACTAAAGAATACATGTAAGTGAATGTAGATAGACCAAAGGACCAATGATAGGAACTAAAGTTACTAAACTGATATAATGCTACACTTTAGGAAGATTTAAAAAACTTGTAAGAAGTGTTAGCACCACAATATATAAAAACATATGAAAGAAATGTAAGATAATAATAGTATTAGAAATGATAATAATAATTTATGAAAAATATCTCTTTAAAATTTGAGCATTAGTGGGTATTTTGAAAATATATCCTTCATTAGTTTTTAAATGGTATGTGCTAAGACTAATAATGCCTTTAACTAAGGAATCCACCATTTTTGGGAGTACTTTCCCTCTTTTTCATGGGTATAATATAATTTAAAGACTTAATCATAAATATTTAAGGTATGAACTTTGACATTTTTATTATGTTGTTTGGAAATTTGAGCTTTATATTGTTAGTTATGTTGCAAAGCACTCATATGGCATTTGTCAAGAAGGTCTAGACATGAATATGGGATTCACATATTTATTCATCAAGAATGGTATGGTGAATATAAATGCATAAGGAAGGTAGCTCAACTTCTAAAGGTAAGACATTTTCAAATCCATATACTAAGGAAAAAGGGGTTGCCCCAATAGTAGTATAAATTATATTGAGATAAGCCCAAAGTGTAGGGTAAAGTTTGAGACGATAGTCAGAACAAAATATCAAATTATATTTTGAAATATTTTATTAATAATTTTGTTAGTGGCCTCTGCTTGGCCATTGGATTGAGGATGATAAGGTGTAGAGAATTTGTGTGTGATTTTGAATTTAACACATATTTATTTCATATCTTTATTTTTTAATTCCCACCATTATCAAAAATAAAGGTGTGGAGAATTATGAAGCAAAAAATTATTTGATTAAGTGGGAATTCAGATATGGTGATACCTGGGACATTAATAAAGTTCATAGTTTTAACCCACTTAGTGAAGTACTTTGTGGCTATGATGATGAAGATGTGACTATCTTGAGAGTGAGGTAATTTACCAATGAGATATAATCCCCACATGGAAAAAGGCCAATAATATTCTAATTTTTACATCTTGAATAGAGGAGAGTGAAAGATTATAACTAAATTGGTGTATCCAAGGAATCTAAGAAAAAAACAATTATTAGCTTCTCTTTGTTAGAAAAATGAACAAAACAAATAAAGAAAAGCTAATTTTCTAATCCTAAGATATAGTTAGAGATAAATAGCAAAGCAAAAAAATTGCAAATAGAAGACAAATGAACACTTATAGTTCCTTGCAAGTTTAAAGAGCTTATTGGCATGAGGTTAGGCTTGAGCTCAGCTTGTGAACAATGGTTCTTTATCAATGGTACTCTCTAATCATCTCCCTTTGTCCACTTGGTCTATGGAATTGGAAATTGATCTCCTTTGAAGCTTTCTCTAAGATTAATTTAGGATTATAGATTTTCACAAAAAATCTTGTTAAAATGAGTTTGAAGCCTTGTATTTATAGGCTTCACACTAACCTCAACCTAGGTGTAGTTAGGTCTAGGTTAACCCTCAATCAACCTTGGGAGGTTAAATGCAATAAATAAGGTCATCAATTATGCATTTATGGAGGCTTGGATCAACATTTATGATTTTTAATGCATTTATGTTTATATTTTACCATTTTTGACTTTGAAGATGATGATGTCATCATCACCTCACTTTTATTGATATTTATTGAATTTTTATTTTTAGAAATTGTATTTTCATTAATTTAACATGGAATACTTAATTTGATTTGTTTAATTAATTATACTTAATCTTTTTATCATTTTAAGAATTGGATTAAGTGTCCCATTTAATAGGTCAAAAGTGTCAATTTGCTTGGTTGTAACCTAACTAGGGATGAATCTATGGGAGGTTACTATTGCATACAAGATAATACCCCAAATATGGATTCCTCAACATGATTCTGGGAACTAGTGTCCTATATGTAGATGAAATTAGGTTGTTTAGATAATTTATAGGATTAATTTATATCATTTACTAAAAATTAGTCTGATATCTAGTTTAGACATGGATGCAGCCAAAATGGAGTGTCTACATTTTACACTTATTTGAGTAGGGGATGCAAGACACATGCACATTAAAATCTTACCAAAGAATGAAAAAGTTTTCAATGCCTTAGTTAATCCCATAGAGGGTGATGGATGAGCCCTAGATTCCTCCTCAAGGGACCAGGTGTAAAATAGTGTCATCGAATGAGCCCTTAAAAAGAGGGTAAATGATATGACCTAGTGGTAATGGGGGTGGAAGTAATGATTTAACCAAAGGTGGTTATAATCAGTGGCATAGTGATTTGCCCTAGTAGAGTGGATTGATCATGATAAAATAAATTTTTCCCCAATAATACAAGATAAAGTCATAATTGATCAAAAAATAATTTGTTGCATTTGGGCAAATTGGTAAAGGAAGGTCATGTAATAAATCTATAAATGGAGTGATGATGAGCTGGAAAAAAATAACATCATGAATCTAAAAAAACTAACTAGTACAAATATGCATGTTCAAACTAGAATGAAATAGGTCTAAAAATAGCATTGTTAAATGGGCCTCTAAAATTCCCAATAATACCATCTGATAAAAAATAGTAAATTTATAATAAAATGACATGAAAAATGGACCACAAAGTAAAAAATAAGAGATCTTTAAATGAACAGAAAGAAACCTTAGGCCTTGGGGGGTATGATTTAATTTTCAAAGTTATATATTCACCCCATGGGGTAAAAAAAATATTTTTACCTTATCCTACTAAGAATTTAGAGCTCTAACCTTGTGTAGAAAAATGGCTCATGGACTAGCACAGAGGCATGTGAGTGACTAGGTGAGAGAGCATCAAAAACCACCACATGATGGGAGAGCATCAAAAACCACCACATGACGGGTAGCTAGTACGTGCATTTACTTGAATATTTGGGTGTATTTATTGCACGTTTATTGCTATTTTTAAAGCAAAAACTTATATAGTCACTATTTTCATGAAAGGGAAAACAACGGCTTTGAAGATAAAATTGGTGACTTCATATGAAGTAACCATTTTTTGAAGTAGTGAAATCACCAAAAAACATTAAAAAATGCTTAAATGGAGATTTCACCCAAGTGATGCAAATTTTAAATTTCATAAAAATGAAAATGGTGATTTAGCCTAAAAATGGTAAAAATGCCAAAATAACATCTTTGTTGTTTGGTAAAATGATGAATTCACCCTAACAAAAAAAATCGTTAACTTAAGGGACCCAAAAGGGGTCCAATCTCTAAGAGAGAGGTGGAAATTAGTCTATACATAAACTAGGTCTATTAGGGTATGTATTTTCTAGACAATAGGATAGATGTAGACTGATGTTAATATATATGTGGTTGTAAGAGAGACTAGAGGTATTGATAGAATTCAAATGATGTTCACATTATCTATAGACATAATAGATATAAATAATAGGAGATGATCAAGTTCATGTAGTCGATGAGTCTAGATGAGGTGGTGTGAATGCCTATTATCGAAGTAGATTGAGCTCATTTGAGTGCACTAGTTGAGTGATGGCACTTTGAGACTTTGACATTCTATTTTCTTATGGGAGAGGCAATAGTGGCACTTGAGGATATCTAACATGTCATCAAGCTATCTATGATAGGCTAGAGGCTATTTTGGACATCTATAGCACAACAATATGAGGTATTAGATTATTTTAATATCTACCAAGACACTCCCATGTCACATGAAAAGGAGATATTGATATGTTGGATTCCTATACAAATATTCAACCAAATAGCCTAGTGCTAAAGGATCTAATAATGACAACACTATTAGATAGAGAGGTTATTGTGATTATGTCCATTATCAGTTCTATATTGCTTCTTAACAAGAGCAACCAATTTTTTCATATGGGCCTAGGTGGAGTGACCATATCTATGATGGATGATAGCACTAGATTTATTTGGGGGCTAGTAGTATTGGCCCAACTTTACATGTACTTAAACATAGTGGCATATCAATGCAATGACAATACTCTAGGTGTGGGATGGGATCACATAATAATGGAGTGCTTAGTTGGGCACATGAGGGTACGAGACCCATAGGATCTAGTATCATATGTTTAGGTGTACATAGTTGCATGATAAAGATGTCATCATGGGGATATTTACTTCTATCAACACATTTTAGATGATATTAAATCATATTGATTCACATGGTGACCATATTTACCATTATATCTAGATTGGTCATGAGATAGATGGTATATTAGCTTCATGATGACTAGGTGTTTATTAACTTAGGAACAGATGCATATCATTCTATAGTATAAGCTTGATCAAGTAAGATAGTAGTTTGGGATGTATTAGGATGTCATAGAGGGTCCTAGGTGGTTTTCACACAACTATTGAGAGAGTAGTCCATAGACACAAGTGATTACTAGGTGGGTGGTAGTGATTAGTTATGGAGGAGTGGCATGGACTCCATGGGCTTATACAAGAGGTTCAATAGATGTAGGTGTGACACATGCTTATATATTATGGTGGGCATAGTTTTTTCCATTTATATTAATAGTACCAACATAAGCACTAGGATAGGTTTAGGAAAGACAATCATAGGGTGGGCAAGTTGGACATGTTGGCCAGGATTTAAATGGACTGGGACTAGATGATTAGGGAAGGGATCAGGTTAGGGATGAGATGGATGTGGGGGAATATGAGGGTGAGTATATTATGAAGGCATAAGATATTTTGATGGAGGTAGAGGATTAAGGTGGTGATCAGATGGATGTGGAACAAGGTGGGGATGAGCCTATTGGGCATCTTGCTACTAGGGGTACTACGAGGAGAGTTGTGGAGATATACCGTAGTGAGGTAGGAATTTTAATGGCTCAGGAAGATATAGGCTAGGTAGTGCCATTAGATACATGGATAAATTAAGATATTACCATGTTGGAGGTAGAGATTATGGCATGGGTATGGGGGATTGAGGGCTTGGAGAGGAGAGTGGGTTAGCTATAGGAATAACTCATGCTCAAGGATGATGATAAGACTCTCCTTCAATTGTACATTATCTGAGTGAAATAATATGTGGCACAAATGATGTAGGTATAAGGATAGTTACATGTTGCTTAGTATTAGGCCATATTTAAGAGGGATCAGACCATTATAAATAAATATCTATCCTAGGTTGATGTACAACAAATTAGATGGGATTGAGATAAGGCTCATAGATCCAACATACATGTAAGGTTCTCATAGATGGTACTTGAGAGACTTCAGGATAAGGATGAGGCCTCTTAAGTTCAATGATCATATGAGACTATAGTGTTTTAGGATCAATAGATAACCACATTTGAGGTATGGGAAGTATAGAGGGTTGGTAGTAGGTCCTCATGGTTTGAGACATGGACACATGATACATGTGCCTTAAGATAATTAGTTCACCAACCACAACAAACACCACTACTAGGGCCAACTCTTACTATAGGGATGAGATATTCACAGAGTCAAAGTTGATCTTGTATAGCCCTTTGGCATGCTTGTATTTTGACATTATGAGATGTATATTATCATGATGTTTATGACATTAATTATTGGTCTACAAACTTGTACATGGACTATTATTATTTTAATATGTATACAATGTTCTCTTCCTACTTTATCATGATATAGTCTTCTATTTATGCTTTGTTATCTTGGAACTATTGATGTTTTGCTTCCATTTAAATAAGTGTATGGGCTTTGATTTTTTATTATCTCATGTTATGGCATGTTGGAATGTGTGTATTTACTCATGTTTATGATATATGATATATACTTATTCAGATATGCACGTCTTCATTATTTCATAACGTAGTCATTATGATTTGGTTATTATGGATTTGCATTTTTTTGGGAAAATTTTCCATTTTGAACAAATATAAAATATCATGACACCATTGCTTTGAGATCCATTGGTCTAGTTTTTAATTTAGCTTGTTACACTATGCATCATAGTTATAAACAACCATAATAACAATATGCATCTTAAGCATGTAAAAATTAATTTAAATGAAACTATAAACAACTTAGGCATAAGATATGATCAATCAAATCCTAATTGTAAATACAATGTGAATAAACTAAGTGTAGGAATGAATACAAAATCTACAACTCAAGTACAAGATATAACAAACCAAGACTTAAGTGCAAACCTAATGTAATAATCCTACAACAATCAGAATAAGTAAATCAAAAGAAAATAAGTTAGCCAACAACTAATTAAAATAAACAAACCAATTAAATAATCAAATAAAAAAGAGATAAGAAAAAGAATTGAAATACTAATGAAAGAAACAATGTTAGTCATCAACCAAAAGTAAAATGAAGTTAACAACAAAATCAAGGTAAATAATAGGTAAATAAGATAAATCAATGTAATAAATAATTAATTTCAATAAAGATAAATAGACACCTAAGTTAAGACACAATGAAAAAACAACTAAACTAAATCAAATAATTAATCTAAATCAAACAACTAATCTAAATCAAACAATTAATCTAATTTAAATGAACAAACTATATACACATAATATTTTCAAATTTTATCAATTACTAATGCTTTCTCTCTTATAGGAACCTATCGAGTCTCAATATATTTTAGTGAAAACTTTAAAGGGTGCACTGGGAAAGGAATGGGCATACCATTGCTACTTTGTAGGATTGTTGTCCCCTATACCATCACTTATTATATACACAACCTTTTCCTATGTACTTAACTAAGCCTTGCCTCCTATCTTACACACTCCACCAATAAATTCACCTCCTTACTTATCCCTTTCCTAATCTTAAACCCTTTTTCATAGTTTATAGTACATTATGGGCCTCAGCTGACCCTATATTTAATTTTTTTTTAAAAATATGTTACGGGTATAGGTTGGACTTGGCCTATGTAGATTGGGATCTAACTTGGTTTTATCAAATAAAACTATAGATTTGAATTAGGTTGATCCTTTCAACTAAAATTTTGTAAATGTTAAATGTTAAATCTAATAATATATACACTTCCATTTCTATCATTTATAGGGAAGATAATAATAAGAATATATATTATGCATTTGCTTATCCACCATTCTAATTGAAGAGCATTGCTTAGGGTTTCGATACTTTCTTTGGAGATACAAATCTTGTCTTGTGGAGAAGTTTTTTGGATTCATAGAGAAGTTGTGTAGCCTAGAGCTAACTTATCTATGTTATCCTTACATACCACAACAACCTCTTGCAAAGCACCTTGGCCAAGGAAGAGATTGAGGCTCAATGGATTAATCTTCAAAGGTAAGTATTCATAACTTTGTTCCTCCTTTGTAAGAGTATATATATATTTGAATTTTTAGTTCTCTCCTATGCATTAGTATTTCCTATACATTGAATTGAGTATAGATATTCTATGCATGTTTAATTTTTAAGTTTATTACCCCCACTTTGTGCCAGAAGCTTTAGTGAATACTTTATTATAATTTACTTTGCTTTACATTTTCTTAGTGAATATGAAAACATAGTACCTATCTAGGTTTATTGCATGGTTTTTCTTTAGTAGAGGCTTTGGAACCCTCTCTAGTGATGTTATTATGGTAAGATATCCCTTTGTTAGGTCTAGTAGATCCATCTTGGTCATGACCCTGAATATCTAATGTATCAATAATTGGAAGTGTAAGTAGGATTTATCTTCTCTGAGATAGGATTGATTAATAGGTCAGCTGTATTTTATTTTGTATACATTTTGTTGAACCCGATGTGATCAAACCCTTGTAGGTTTTCTTTCACGCATTTATTTTATCATCATATTATATATTTATATTTTTATTATACTTTATCGAACCTATTGGTATAGTTTAATAGACTGTGCATAGGTTTTACACATAATCACCCCAAAATGACTACGTTCTATCTATGTAGGTATTTTGCAAATATAGGTGACTTGATCATTCAACTCAACACAATATTATTCTTTAGTTATAGGATTACATACATAGTCAATCTAGTTGACTCTATTTTTAGTTCTTTCTTTTCAACATACAGGTCTACATACATGGTTAAGCTAGTCAACTCTATTCACAATTTATTTTCAACATACAAGTTCTACGAACTCTATCAAGCTAGTCAACTCTATTTAAATAATTTTTGAATCAACACTTGAGCATCATAGAATTAAAATTTGAAAATTAAGCATCTTCAAACCCACTAAGGTTCATTCTCACTTTCCCTATCATTTCAATCTTTCATTTCTAGTACTATTTTTCACAAGTTTATATTATATAAAACTACAACCCTATAATAAACTAGACTAGCTCAATATAGTTATGTAGCCTATATTCTATCTAGAAGATATAGTTGACATGTTCGACTTTATTCTTCCAGATATTGCTTCCACAGAATAGTAGTGACCCTGTCAACTTTATTCTACATTATTTACATATAGTGTCACCTAAAATAACTCTGTACTCTTCACAGTCAATGGAATTAATTTTATTTTGTTAGTAATTAGTTCACCTTTATTTTTAGTTAATTACATGCTTAGAGTAACAAACATAGATTAATTAGGTGGTTTTTCAATTTTCCAATTTATTCACACTATTTTTAACTTTTGCACACACTTTCAAATTACTTTAAACTAAAAAACGTTAAAAATTTATCTTCCCAAGGCCTACCTACTTGGATTTCATCACCAAGGTAGAAGCCAACTTGGTTTTATATCCAAGTAAAAACATGTGGTCGATGGTATGTATTAGTAAAGAACCTGACACCCTTATCATTATGGGATTGTGAATTGAAGGGGTGGGCCCCAATACCAAACTAGGACCATCACCAATATAGATCCCTTTATGCCTAAACATCTTAAAACTATCCATAAATTTCTTTTTAGTTCCTTCTTATAGCTAAATCCCACTCACATTACTTTAAAATTTTATTATAACTTAACAACATTTAAGAATGACCAATTAATTAGCATTTAATTTCAAGTTTGATGGTTGATCTTTGATCATTATATTTTGTATTGAAAAACTTACATTAGTCAGTTTTAGAGCAAGGTTTGTGCTATGTGTTCCAATTTGATCAATCATATTATTCCAATTACTTATGTGTTTCATTTCATTTGCTTATAGACTATTCATCTTGTTTGTTGTCAATACACATTTGCCTTTTCTGACTATGTATATTTGTTTTCATGTTATGTTCTTATCTATTAGTACATAATCGACCAGTCTAAATGTGTCCTCTTATATCCAATTCTATTTCCTATCTAGTAGTATACATTCAACCTGTATGACTATGTCCTCTTATTTCCTATTATGTTTCCTATCTAGCAATACATAATTGACTTGTCTAACTGTGTCCTCTTGTTTCCTATTATGTTTCCTATCTAGAAGTGCATAGTTAATTTCTATGATTGTTTCCTCTTTTTTTCTATTTTATTTCCTATTTTAAAAAATAGTTTTGACCTATTTGATTCTATATTCTATCAATTGATTCTTCTTTAAGTCAACTTTTTAGTTTATTTTCTCATCATGAATTTCATGTTTGAGGATAATACAGAGTTAAATCCAAAAAACATGATGAATCTTACCAAACATAATAGGCTTCCCAAAAAATATCTTGTGGCTCCCACTTTGGATGAAAGAAATGTTCATGTTGTCACTCGCACTACCAATTATGGGACTCCTCCTTATTCATCCTCAGTTTGTAATCCTTTGTTCTCCTTATAATATGATCATGATTTAGAGTACACACCTAAAATTCTCTTCTTCGTTAATAAATTTACTCAACATCAAGGAAAGGACCCTTCAACCATTTATAATTTTATGATAAGTCCTCAAGTGGAATAACCTCTTTGACCCTCCCCTACCTTCTCTCTTAGATTTGAGGGAGATACTTTTTTTGCTTCTCAACCTTTTTCTTCTATATTGTCTTCTTCACACACCATTACATCTTATTCTATGACTTCTTCAACCTCCATGCCTAATATCTCCACTAACATGTTAAGTTTAACTTCTAATGGACCTTTTTCAAAGACCCTTTTCCTTAATCATGCCACTAGTGGATCTTTTTCTACCAATGTTAATCATGTTACTAGTGCTTCTTTTTATTCAAATGATAATCATAGCACTAGTGCATATTTTGATACCAATGATAATCATGATACTAATTCTTTTTTTTTTCTACCAATGCTTCTCATGCCACTAGTGTGGTGCATGCTAATATCATAGTGAAACCCAAGCCACTAATACCAATACCAATGCTTCACATGTTTCACACACTATTCAAAATACTACCCAAACTCACCAAATATTATTACAAACACTTAATCAAATGCATACTTTTCAAACCAATAACATCAATCAAATGGTGAAGATGTAAAAGCATCTCATTAACCTTCAAAATCAATCCCAACAATTTTCATGGGGAATGTAAAATAATCAAACATCTATAAAATGAACATATTTTACCTCAAATTACTAATATTGGCATAGGAGACATCACACCTACCATCACATAAAATGGGTCTACCGATCCCATATTGCACGTAAAGACATTCAGTAACCTTTATAAATTTTGGGACAAATAATAACTTTTTTATTACTAAGTTATTAGCTAAAACACTCTCAGGAGATGCTTTATATTGGTACAATCAACTAAAAACCCATTCTATCACTAGCCTAGAAGACTTGGTTAACTCAATAGTATAATAATTTCAAGCTAGTGATCTTCTTGAGAATAATTAACTCACTTCATAAATTGTAAATAAATTGAAACTAAAATGGTACAATATTTTATAAAATGATGGAATAACTTTTCTAACAAATGTGAGTTAATATGGTGGATGATAACCTCTTCCACTTATTCACTAATTCCCTCTATCCAAAGTTACAATATTGGGTTAGGACTCTCTCTCCAAAAAATTTAGAAGAACCCCTTGACCAAGTTAAGCAACAATAATTTCTCATGCACAAATTTGAACCATATCAACCTACCATGGGCACTTGTATGCTCACTAAAAATAAAAACTATTATGCTGCCAATGATGATGTTACTAATACTTATGATATTATTCACAACATTTAGGTAATCTCTCCCAAAAACACTATGGAGCATTTCCCCCCTCTAAACAATGCTCCTAATCCTACATATTCTCAAACTAAAAACATTAATGTCCACAAACCATTTTCATTATTTGATATTCAAAAGCATCTTCCAAGGACTCTACCACAAGATCTTGACCCCACTCATCCAATGAAATCATGTTATGATCAAAACAAATTTTTTTGGTTTAATGCAAGTTAGGGCCACTCTCATGAGACTTGTAGATAATTATGTAATCTAGATATGGATTTTTTTATTGTCCCAAACTTTGACCATGAATTTATCATTCGTAAGTGTTAATAAACATATGAAATAAATTTTAAAGCCCATGAAATGCAAAACAAAATCAAGCCTTAAATCAAGCTAATATTAATCTTTCTATATGCAAAGATCTTCTTCCCAATCATTAAGATAAAAATTACAAGCCTACTCCTACAAATAATGTTGAAAGTCCTATATACCTCACTACTAATGATGAAACTATGGTAAATATGACTAATGTGTGAAGAGTAGTTAATTTTATCAACTCTTATCTAAAACCCATCCATAAAACCTCTCAAACATTTTGATTCATTCAAGATACTTCCCCATATCATTTCATGGATTTTGGACAAGAGTATCTTATAACCTTCCAAGAACCACTTTCAAAAACTCAACTTGATTATACCTCTCACACTATCTCTACTCTTCCCCCAACATCTACACACTAAGACAATGTTCCTCAACCTTCTAATAATATTTATTCAACACAACTACAATAAATACCTCAATCAACCATCCCACCACCTAAAGTTAATCAACCTATTTATACTCATCTTAAACCAACTACATCTTCCCAACACAATAATATTTTCACTTACAACCATCCTTTAGAGGAGCTCTTTCAACATTATGTGCCTATATATATCAATTCCCATATGGGTTATGATGAATGGGACACCATTGTGGAACTTTCTCATCTCCCATGTTAAATACATTTTATTGAATTAATTTAAACATCCCCCATCATCAAAACCATATAATGTAATTTTTGTTTGAAATGAACATCCTTCATCCTCCTCTAGAAAGATTTGAATCTATTTTGTCTAGATCTAAAGATAGTATCCTTAAACAATGTGAAGATATGTCCATACAAGTTGAAAAAATAGTGGACACTTATCTTTACCTTAAGTTTCCTATTTCTTCCATGATTCTAGATATGATTATACTTTGTGTGGATGATCCTCATCTATTCATTAGCACCCAAATCAGTGATATCCAAGTTAAGCATGCCTTAATTGATGAGGGTTTAGGTACTTGAATTACCTTCATTGATTTAAGTAAAACTCTTGGATATTCCAAATGAAATCTAAATTACACATGTAACACATGTCAATTCTACAATATAAGGAAAATGTAGTTAGGTTTCATGTGGCTTCCAATTATTTTCCCTCCTATCAAAATTTGCATGAAAGTTATGATCTTTAACTTTCCAATCTCTTATAACATCTTACTTGGTAGACATTGGAATCATTGTATGAGGATTGTCACCTCATCTACATACCAATGCATTAAATTCCCCCATAATGGTTTTATTTATAAGATTCAAGGAGATACCATCCCTTGGAATTTAAAATAATTCCAAGAACGTGGTGTCTTTAAAATTCCTACCATTGAAACTTTGCCTAGTATCCCATTTAGGGAATCTCAACTCTTCAATTATCCTATCAATTATAATCAATTTTATAATGGTCACCTTGAACTCATTGAGAATATACCACCTAACATCCTATATTTTGATGATTATAAGCCAAATTAGATTAGCCTCAAGATCAAAACTTCAAATATATCCCCTCATATCATCACCCAACTTCCTCCCTCTTTTCAACCATGCTCCTATTAACCTCCTATCAATGATATCCCTGTGGTCTTAACCAAGACTAAAAATTATATTTATCATGTGAATTTTGATGATAAGGTCATACCTATATATATAATTAACTTGTATACACCTAATTATGATGACAATTGTCCTTTAAACAACCCATTTTTAGGAAGACTAGTCTAAGGTATAAATGTTAAGATTCTTTGATATCATACTTCTTTATTTCATTATTTTTGTTTGCCTTATAACATTCCTTCCTTCATAGTGCCTAATTATAATATTTTTCATATTTTTTCACAAACTAGAGATAGAGTGATCACATGGTATAACTCTAATTTCAGTGGAACCTCTTAGAAGCATGCTCATGGATCATGCCATGAATGGTCCTTACCATTTTATTAGATACCAAGATCCTTCTAGTTTGTTTCTCTCAGAGATGTTAGATACTATTCTTAATCCTATCATGTGACCAACCTCACCTTTATCTAAGCTTAGTCTATTTCATACTCCCACTCTACCTTTAGTTGAGTCTCATCCTATTTTTGATCCTGCTTTACCTTTAAATGAGCCTAGTCCTATTATACTTCAGCCCCACCTGCCCTTGGTGTTAACCTTATTCCATTATTGTATCTTGATCCCATGCTTTCCCAATAGACCACTCAACCTTATTGTGATATCCATAAAGTTTTAATTCATTGGACTAGATACTAACATTTATATCATTTGCCCCTGACTTCTCCTTCTACCTCTTCTATTGGTAGGCCCTCAAAGGCTACTAAAAAGTGTATATGTTTCTTTTATGGGATAGATAATAATTATTCCACTCATTGATGGAATATTTGACAATATACTAACACATTATGTCTTACCATTACTCAGCCCAAAGACAAGGCTATACCTCTTCCTACGTTATTACCTAAGTATATCCCTAAATGTAGAGAGTTATATTATCTTTGACACCAGTGCAGTACCCATCATACCAAGCATTGTCATAATATCTAGTATCACCTTTGTGATAACCTTTTTTTTATACCTATAACAACTATTCCTCCTTCCATAGGTTTTCCATGCAAGAAAGATCCTCCTTATTTACCCATGGCACCTCTTTCCCCACCTATGGTTCTTCCTTCCCCACCTGTGATTTCTCCTTATCCACTAGTGGTGCCTCCTTCTTGCCCTATGGATACCATTCCTATTCAATAACCTATTCCTCTCCTTGAGTATTATATGAATGGTAGCCCTCATGATCATGATCCTTCACCTAAATCTACATTTTTTATTGAGGATATTCAAAGAGAAGTCTTTTCATAAATTTCCATGAGGATTGATGAGACGATAGCTACCATTAGGATCAGACTTCATAGAGATGTTTTATATTTCATGGATAATATTTTTAAGCAACTTTATCATTATTTATGAACACAAAATGGTATTATTTCACTTTACTCTTCATTATGATTTTTATTGGATTTGTGATCCACTTTTATATATCTTATATACACTTGACTATGTGTCAAACTTGGTTTCCCCTATCTATTTCACATGGTATTTATATTATGCTTTATGTGTTCATATATGGTTTTATTTACTTTCATATTTCTCTTATGACTTATTTTCATTATTTCCATGATTTCACACTTATGTCTATGAGTTCCTCTTTTTTAATGGATTTATTTTTCTTTTACAATGAGTGTTTGCTACCTTATCTCCATTTAAACTCAAATAATTATTATTGTGACTTGGTTATACAAAATTTATCCCCTTAGTAATCTTTCTCTACCATATGATCAGTTAGCAAACAAGATGACTCATTATACTCTTAGTTACCAATCTACTTTGGATCTCCCTTTATTCCTTTATATTCCTTTCACATACTAAGTATACATACAATTAAAACTTGAGATTACATATTGGTTCATAACTAAGCCTAAGTGTTTAATCAACTATATATTTAGATACTTAAAATACTTTAACAAAATTCTAAATCTAATTCATGTGTATCACTTCTATCACTCATGTTGGTTATTCCAAATCCGTCTAAAGGAAGAATCATAAAATTAATAAAAATGTAAATCCAAATCATTAAATAAAAGGCAATGATACAAAAGGTAACATACAATTTCAAAATTAAAATCACACTATAATACATGATTCATAGCACATCTCATTTTTCTAATTAAATCTCAAACTCCATAGTTTGCTCATGATAAATTCGAGGTCCATTGTGGTGTGGTAGGCTAGTAGATTGGGAAATCAAAATAAAAAATCTTTTAGTTCTACCTACTTTTTCACATAAGTACCCAATATTCATAGTAGACTGATGACTCCATAAGAGGTTTTAAGGAATGGGGAACATGTTGTGGGAAGGTAGGTCCATTTTAATTTTCTTGTTCATATAACCAACATGAGTTTATCTTAATATCTCACCTATTTGCCTATATAACTTTGTTCTTATTATGAGTAGGTATCCTTTGTATTTTGATGTTCACTAGACTCATAGCGTATCTCTTTTTTACCTAGTATGCCTCACATTTCCTAAGGTATTCTCATATATGCCTGTGTCATGATTTTTACATTTCCTCTTTTAGTTTAACATTCCTAATATTTCCCATTGAGAAATATTATTTTGTTAGCTTATCATTCCCCCTAGGGTTTCCCTTTGTGAGTTATACTATAAGATCATGGATAGGACCAGGCCCTCCTCATAAATTACCACATTAAAAAATCTCTTAAAATCACTTAGATAATTGTTTCCACCTCACTGGTTTTCCCTTTTTGAGTTGTAGTGTAAGACCATGGATATGACCAAGCCTTCCTCACAAAATATTCCAATACCCAATTCATACTATAACCAAGTCACAATGAAATTACATGTCATTGACATAATTCCCATTTTGATTTAGTATGATTTTACTTATTTCATAAGTCTTTCACTTCTATCTTTTTATTTTCCAATTGTGTGTATGCTTACAACCATTTTATTAAATTTTTCATACTTTCCATCTTGAATTAGTGTGATTAATTTTAATTTCATTTTAAATTTTATCTTTATTTTTATACTTCCCAGCTTGATTCAGTATGATTGATTGACTTAATTTTTTTGTTTTTATACCAATGATTTTTCATGTGCCTTCCATTTTATTACAATATGTTCATACTTCCCAAAGTGAGATAGTGTGATTTTTATTTATTTTAATTTGGTACAAATATTTACATGTTATTTATTCACCTTTTAACCATTCTTGGTTTATTATATTTATTCATATTTTATTTTTACACATTTCCCATCATTATATAGTGTGTATTACATTTGTTTTGACTAATTATACTTTTCCA
Source organism: Torreya grandis (assembly GCA_037957365.1). NCBI lineage: Eukaryota > Viridiplantae > Streptophyta > Pinopsida > Cupressales > Taxaceae > Torreya > Torreya grandis. Next base: position 1,968,072 of record JARHVA010002257.1, on the reverse strand, counting down.
AATCATTTTTGCATTTTTATTTTTAACCATGCATGTGAATCACATAATGCTAGAAAAGAAAACATATATCACATATTTACCATAGTATATATAACAAAAGCTAAATACATGTTCTAAAAAGGAATTATATCTATACATCCACATCCAAATCTAAGTAAAACTCACGAGATCAATAAAATGTCAACATACACACACACACACACACACACACACACACACACACACACACACACACACACACACACACACACACACACACACACACACACACACACACACACACACACACACACACACACAATACAAAGTACAAAATACAATAGCTATAGCTCTTAGGATGTTCTCTATCTCATTTATCCTATGGCCTAGCCACACTACCCATCGATGCATGTGATTGACAATTATGAATAGTGTATTGTAAAGAGGAAGTTCAAGATCTCAGACCAATAACCTATCCCTATAAATTAGCCACTTAGGCCTATACCTAGCTTAGATATATGGTAGTCACCATGTGGGCATCTCTCTCCTATGCTAGGGCCTATTAGGCCTATGCCTCTCCAACTCCAACTACCATCGATGGCTATGACCTATCACCATATGCTTATAGTTACCTCATGACCTCTCCCACCATTCTAAACTAGCGCACCTAGGTTGTGGAAAATAGAACTTAAGGATAATCTAAAGTGGTAGGGTCATATGGTGCTAACACCCCATCCAAAATGTCAAGGTATGAATCCATAACTAGGGCTCCCCATCTAGCCTCCTATGTCATAGGATTTACAAAACCAAATCCAAATATACATCGGATTGCATATATATATATATATATATATATATATATATATATATATATGTATGTATGTATGTATTTCAAATAATCTATCTATTATAATCAATAATACAACTAGTATTCTATATCAAAAACTTAAATCAAATTTAAAACATTTCTCACTTGTGATAGTGATATTGATCATAGTTTCCCCATTTGCTCCCTTACTGAGTGCCTCCTCCATCAACTACCTCCACACCAATGAAAATCTATGAGTCACCACCTAGTCCCACCATGGTCTTCTTCTCAATGGTATCTCTATAGACCAACTATGTCTTGGATCTATTGTTGGATCCCCTTATGCAATAGCTAGTGCCTACACCTCCTTGCATTGGCAGTGTCTCCAAATATGATGAGCTCATGGTGGTCATGTCCACCTCTATTATGGTGAATTTTATGCTCTTGAATCCACATCCATAGCATGTCCTCCTTCTATCCTCACTACTTCCTATTGTCATGCTCAACTAGCCCATGGTCTAGCACACTGAGTCTTAAACATTGGTATCTCCATAGTTACTCCTCTTCCTCCTCTCCCTTTCATCTCCCTTTCATCTCTCTATCATATCATGCTCATAAACATGCACTAATAGATGATCCATTGTATGGGGAAGTCTTAGTTATCCAAGTATCTGATCCATTAGATGAGTATCCACCTATAAAGTGTAGTATCCCATGATCTACACACATGTTAACCCTATAGAAATGGTAGACCAACTAGGCCATATGGAAAATATGTGAGTGTAGTGTTTCCATGTTATCTACCCTCATGTGATAGTATATAAAGTTGGCACATGGAGCATGATGTATATTACATGGTCATACCTCCATCACTGGACATGAGGTAACCTATCATTGAATATATAGGGCTACCCATTTGGCTAATACATAGGGAACCTCTCATATATCCATACACTCAAGAGTATAAATGGTCCTATCATCTTATACCCTCTAGATAACATACCATGCATATCATGCATGAGCTTGACCTAGATGATAGAACCAAAATCATAGAGCACTCCCTAATCTAATATTGACTAGCACAAGGCTATTACATAAAGTGGTACCTTGCCATCCAAATTATTACATAACACTCATGTTATCATAAGTCCTATCATAAATTTTAAGATATTTGTAATGGATAAAATATATACATCAAAAAATATAACCCATAATTTAGGGTGGATCTTATTTCAGACTATAGCCCATTAAATTAAGTCTTATCTCTTATCCTCTGACTCTAATGTATCAGTGATCACTAGTATCCCACCTATCATAATTCTAAGAAATGAATGAATACCCTCTAGAGTAATAACCACCTCAATGGTCTCCCCCTCCACCTCCCATTAGAAAGTGTTGCTCAACCATTCCCATGATCTTAGGAACATGAAAATGCGATCAACACTCAGAGGGATTCATCTCATATCTATAATGTTGGCAAAGTTCAAGGTGACCAATTGAGCTCTATCCACATTAACTAATGACTCCAATAGATATGGTAGCCACGATGCATCCACCAGGTACCAAAATCTCTAGTTTCTCTAAAAAATATCAAATAATAGAGGATGTAATATTTATTGATGTCATAATAATTGAAATACATTATAAAAAATTTATAAATAAACTACTTCATTAGATTGTTTGATTTAGTTTCTTATGTTTTATTATTTTTCTACCCAATTAGCACATTTGATACTAAATAGGCCCTATTATAATCTTATTATACTACATCATCCCACTAGTGTGTGGTCATTAATTTTATTTTAGAATGTATCAACCTATTTGATACTAAATTAGCCCTTTCCTAGATTTATTATATTACATTGGTCCTTTGGTACACATTCCAACCCCCTTTAGCAAACTAAATAGGCAATTAATTACCAACTACATAGGCCAAGGGTACTATGTCAACCTATTGCTATGTAGTCATCCACCTTCAACAATATTATGTTGACCCACTGTTATGCAATTAGCCCCTATTTCCCTCTCACCTTACCAACTAAGTTGACTAGGTCAACTCTATTTTTATATGTAGTGACTTTTTAACCATTTACCATGAATGCCTTAGGAATTTATTGGTCCAATCATTCCCTACCTAGTACCCCATTCTAACCCTAGTCTACTTAAAAGTTTCCTAAAGTCAGTTTTAGTGTCTGGTTTTTGCCTACCAATTAATTTTCTATACTTAGCTCAATTTCAAATAAAATTGATTAAAAAATTAAAATTAATGGTTTTAGACATCCAATACCTAACACCATTTGTGTTGAAATTTTCAATCTTACTCGAGTTGCTCTCAAATGCATATTTTAGGTTAAAATCCATAAGACACCCTAAATGGTTTGAAATTGTCATTTACAAGTGTTGATTTAGGTCAAAGTATCCCTAAATGGATCAATGCATTTTATGGGCTAGCTAACTTTGATCAAATCATTTTGAGTCAAAATACCAATTTTTCACCTGGGTGCTCTAGATTGCTCTTCTCTATCAAATCTCTTGCATGTGACATGTGTCCTTATTATTTAGTGTTGACATCATCATAAATGGGATGGAAGATCTAATGCATCTAACATCAACTTCCAATTCAAATCTAGTCAAATTTTGAGCCAATAACAAGACATTCTGACCATTTTGATTAAATGAGGACCAATTTCCAAATAATTGCACAAATGTTGATTAACCTTGTTTAAGGCTAATTAATCCAAATCAAGAGCTTAAGTGAATTTTCTGTGAGAGTTTTTGAATATTTATTTTTGTAAATTGATTTCTATTAACTGCATCACCTAATGACATCATCATATGAGGTGGTATCCATAAGCCATAAATGCATAAAGTATCAAGATTATGGGTCTCCTATGCCTCATTAAGACCCTCTATACCTATTAAATTCCCCTTTATCCCACATATTGATGAGCCTATTTATGAATTGTAACTACATAATTTAATTAATCCTTAGCCACACATCTCAGTCTTGAGATGGATGGTTCAAGTTGATTCTGATCAATCTCAAAAATCTATAAATAGAGAGGCCATGAACATCATTTTTAAGTTTGATTTGTGAAAATTTATAATGCTAAATTATCTCCATGATCCTTTACATTTGACCATTGATCCTATTTTTCAAGCTTTATTGATAGGCTAGTTTAGTGATTCTAAATCATAAGCCTAAGTTTTACAAGGAATTCTTAAAATATTGGAGGAGTTGACCACCATTGTTGTTGAAGACAAGAGCTCTTGATAAAGGGAGAACATGTTTTTGAGCTGCTCTTAGAGGATGGGTTCACTTAGTAAGGTATAGGCTTCTTGCTTCATTTCATTTGTCTTTCATTTTCATTAGCAATTCTCACATGAATAGATAGGCTTAATTTGATTTACTCTTATGTATTTCTACTTTGATTTATTAGACTAATATTTGACTAATCATGTTATGTATTCCTCTCTAAATTTTGGTATGCCCAGTGGGACCATACCCCATGAATTTTGTGAAAGGACTCTCACAAGTAACCTACTAACCTTTGTTATGCATAATCTTGGGGTGGGAGGCCCAAATAAGTGAAAAAAATAGTAAAAACATTTTTTTCTAAAAGTCACAGTTTTATCTTGACATAGTCATGAGATTGTCACTATAATTCATGGTATTGTATTTAACTTTCATTTTTACACTAACCATGATTATATCTATAAATTTTGATAATATCGCTACTCACAAGTAGCAATATTGCAATCCTCCTACTAGCTAGTAGTGATATTGTAATACCACAACTAGACATTTGTGGGATTGTTAGCCCAACTCATGGTATTTCTTAGCTAATTCATGGGTTTATTGTTAACCATTAATGGTTAAGTGACAATACCACAACTTTCCTACTAGTGATATTGCACTGTAAGTCATGAGATTGACTAGTTGAGTCATAGGATTATAGATAAACCATTGGTGGTTTACTAATAATATCACAACTTCCATATTCATGGTAATGCCCTGTGATTCATGGGATTGATCTGTGTAGTCACATGATTACACTGTGTGAACCTGAGACTTCATTTTTCAACGTTTATTATTCTAAACTAAAAATAGATTCAAATCTAAGAGACATACTGAATTTTTCATTGCAGGACCAAGCCAAATATTAGCTAAAGAATTATTTTTAGACCTCTTTAGATGTTTAAAATAAAATAAAAAATATTTCTTTTGGTGTGTATGAAAACTTTTTAGGGTGATTTCTTAATCAAGTTCTATGATTTTCTTTCAAATTTACAACTTAAGACCAAGGGGTCAAAAGAACACAACCTAATTTTTGATTTAGGGCTTAAAATTAAATTCATTTGTCAAATTTTGTGTTTAATAGTTTCTAATTAGAGCTTGATTAGAAAATAAAGGGATGTCGTGTATACTCTTCCATTTTTCCCCTTTAGGGAACCCTTGAAATCAAAAATACCATCCTTATTGCAAACATGCCCAGTCCAAGGCATAGAAAGAATGTCGTTTAAAGCACTCCCCAAAAAATCATAATAGTTTGGGTGATCTTGAAAACAACCCTAAAGTATTTCTATTAGTCATTTTTATTTTTTCAAACTTGGCTTATGAGGGGTACTTCACTACCTCGTATAAGTTCTTTAAGGAAGCTCTGACCTAGCATTTCATCTCTTGACACTGACTTCAACCACTCCCATTAGGATCAGAGGTTTGAGTGGTTAAACCACCTTCCAATGTTAGAGTTGCACATGGGATGTATCTGCACTTTGGACATTACACTACATTGAGAAAGTGATGAATGTAGTGGTTACAAAAAATTCAAGACCTTTTTGCAACAAACCAAGTGACATGAAAACCAAATTACATGATTTTCTTTTGCATCATGATGTGAAAGTCATTGTGTAATTGATCCCCCTAGAAACGTTTGAAAACTTGTAGTTTTTATATAAACTCCCCACTTACCATAGAAGTATTATTGGTGCAAGGTGTGCCTTAAGGTCTATGTAACCATATTGTCATTTAAGAGAAGGGGGGTGTAAAAACTCTACTATATAATGCACATTTACTTTTGGATGAATACTTAAAATCCTCTCAAATGACATATATATATGGACTCCAACAATATCATGCAACCTTGTCAGTTTAGACTTAAGACAATTGTTTTTTGTTTTAACTTGCTTAGTCTTGATTTATGTCTAAAAATGCTTGTTAATTCAATGAATTCAACCAAAGCACTTTGTCCCCAATTTTTTTGAGTAAGGGAGGTGTTACACTATCTATTGGAAAATGTATCTTTTACTTGTTCAAATTTTTATAAAAAACTTTGTGTTATATCACCCACTTTGGTGTAGTTATGATGCCCAATTGAGTTTAGATATTCTACCCAATTTTTTTAAGTCCCTCATTTATAATTCACATTCTAAATTGAACCTTTCTAAGTTTTAAGCACTAGTGTGCTAAATTGGGCTCACCATTTACACACTAAACTTGTTCTAACTTGGGTTTAATTTTCCATTTAGATTAAGGGCCATTTATCAGACTAAAAATCACATTCCCATCTTGGTAGACTCAAATCATCTTACATATCATTCACGCTTTGAGTCATAGAACATATCTTATCCTACTAGAACCATGTGACAGCATTGTGCTTCCCATTTGGTCCTAGATTTATACTTAGTGATTCATGTATGTTTTTACATCTTGATTTGCTTAGTTCATTTTGTCTTCTTAATAATTTAGAGAGATTTCATCTAATTATGTAAGGTCAACTCATTGAAGTTGAAACTATCTTTTACTATATAGGTGTATCATAAATATCTAGGCTTTGGTGTACTAATTTTCACCTTAGATCTTTGAGTTACCTTACCCTCTTCCAAATCTATATGATTTTAGCTTTACCTAAAGTTGAGTAAATTCATGAGCCAAATATTATAATTGTGTGTGGTTCCAAACCACCCTCCTTTCTAGTCTCTTTGGTACCTTGGTCATTTGTTTAAATAAAACCAAGCATACCTTGTTTTAATGTTTTCAAAACATTGATCCAAATCTAGTCAAACACAAAGAACAACTCTTTTTAGACATGACTCAAAAGTTCACTCATAGTGGGGCGTCTTATGGCCTTAGCTATGAGGATGAGTAATTTTATGATGGACAGGATAACCCCATTGTTTTTTATGACATCCCCACAATATTAGGATACAAAGATGATTATAATGAATATCAACCCCAAAAAGATCAAGATGAAGCACTTCTTAGGTTGATAAAATCAGGTGTTAGACTACCTTCAGCCTTTCCTATAGAATAATTGCATATCTTAGTTATAGAAGGAGAAAAATGATGGAAAGAGAAAGATTTTTCACAAATAAACATACCTTCCTCTTCTTCTAACAAAGGAAAGGAAATACAAATAGAGTCACAACCCAAAAATTTGAATCTTCTAGCTAAGATCAAGATAATAAGTCAATGATATGAGGATTAACTTGTCACAAACGTAACTGACTCATTAATTACCACTTTGATTCACAATAATGCTTTGAAATAATAGGGAAATGTGGTCAAAAGTATGAAACAAACATGTGATGTGAACATAACAATAGTGGATCAAGGTAACCTAAATAAATAGTTAAATTCAAAAGAGATCTTACAAAATGTTCCATTCGATATGAAGCATACATTCTTCAATTATCAAGAACCTCTTGTTACTTTACAAAATCAAAGACCCAAACATTTAGTTCAAATTGAGGAAATCCCTTAAGACAATTTGGCTAGTTCATTCCAACCAACACAAAACTTCCAAAAATCAACAAAGTACTAAATAGACAAAGTTAGGGAGTGTTTTACAATCTAAGAATCAATGACCTATTTTCTTGACTCACGTAGCAAAGCAAAACCAAGGTGCAAATAAAAAGGGATACATTCCCTATATATCCACACAAAAATAGGGGCACATACCACCCAAACAATAACAAAATCAAGGGCACATTCCACCCCAATAGCTACAAAATCAAGGGCATATACCATCCCAATAGAAATAAAACTAGTGGTACATGCCACCCCAACAACATCTTATCCAATCCACAAATGCACCAAATATACAAGAGTGGAATTCTATGAAGGAAATTTTTAAAATATTGGAGATGAATAATAGAGTTAAAAAGTACAAATTTGATGAGATATGTCCATATCCATTTGATTTATCTATTCTCCAAAACCCTTTTCCACCTCATTTTGAGGCACCCAAATTTAACAAGTACAAAAGAAAGGGAGATCCACGTGAGCACATATAAATTATCTATCCTATGCCAAGAGGTTGCTTATAGTAGTGAGTATTTACTGTGATTGTTTATACAAATTTTAGTAGGGCAAGCTCTTGATTGGCTACTTAAACTACCCAAAGGATCAGTTACAGATTGGAACAACTTATCAAAAAAGTTTGTTAACCATTTCTCATATAACATAGAACATGAATTGATTGTTGTTGACTTGTGCAAAGCCAAACAACATGATGGTGAAAATTTTACCACATATCTGTAAAGGTGGAGAGCATTAGTAGGCTACTTTCAACAAAAATTTCTAGAAAAATAGTTGGTTGATATATTTAAATATAACTTGCATCTTGAAGTTGTGCATAATCTATCATTAGCTTGTGCTAACTCATTTAAATAGATTATTGAAAAAGGAGTGCATATTAAGAAGGCTCTTATTGCTAAAGGCCTTGTCAAGATTTTCATGCAAGGTCAAACATCTAATCAAACTCTATCATCAGTTCAAATAGTTTCATAGGATAAGCCTAAGGGCTTTAAAAAAAGTAAGAACATGGTCAAAAATGAGGTGACTAAAATAAGGCATATACAAATGGTGCAGGCTGTGCCTCTCCCAAATGTAAAACTAACTCCCCCAAATACACCACCTACTTTGTAGAGACAAGCTCCATAAAGGACATTTAATAATAATTTAGAGTCTTTAGAAAGTTAGGAGAACCAATTGAAATAGTATTACAAAATCTCATCATTACTAATTTGATTGTATGACCACTATCAAGGCCATTTCCTCAAGATCAACCAAAACTAGATTAGTACAAGGAGAGTGAATGGTGAAACTTCCCTCATTTTTTGGTCATGATTCATATCATTGTGTCCAATTATGACACATTGTTAAAGACTTTATTGAAAGTGGAAAACTATAAATTAAGTTGGCCCCTAGTCAAGACACAAATCAAGATATGGTAATATAAAAAGACCCCTTTCCTTGACATAATCCATCAACCCCAAGAAATAATCAAAAATAAGGTTAGAATCAAGGATAGAGGTAGAATCAAAACTACTATGAGGGTTAGAATTGTAATGAGCATAATCAAGATCATAATGCCCACACTAATAATGTGGCTTATAACAACATACCATATAACTATAACAATATTATGGGACATATTTATGCTACCCACATTGCCATTGTTACTATGTAACCATGTGGATAATCTCATTCTCCTTGTATCACAGGACCCATCATTATAGGGTCAACACCCTCTCCCCCTAGTAATACAGTGTCAAGTTTACATAATCATGTTGCAACTCCATTTGCATGGGTTACTAGTTCTAAACAATAGCACCCTTTTTCTAATTATAAAGATTCTTCATTGACTCAAAACTATAGAAATATATCTAGACACCTATGAGTCACCATCTAAGGCCCTTTGTCTTCCTCTTCTAATTATAATGACCCCTTGCCACCTCTAGGTTGTGCAGTCACAACTAGATGCCTATGATTCACCATCCAGGGCCCTTCACCCACTTCTTCCATAAAAGCCAATGAGAAAATTTCACTGATGGTTCTAAAGCTGATCATTGTGTGAAAAAATACTAAAGTAGATCAATCCATAATCAAAAAGCCTTATAGTTTAGTGGACCAAATAAATAAAAAATCCCTACACAGATTTCCATATTAGAACACTTATGGGCATCTAATGTCTATAGAACTATTATGAAGAACCTTTTGAGCTTATCCACTATGCCTAATGATATTAAACTTAATTATTTCTAGAACTTAGTTGGACAATTGTCTTCATTTTGGCAAATCACATTTGACCAAAAATACATGTCTACTCTTGGCTTAAACCACAATAACCCACTGTACATCGAGATAATTATTGTAGATCATAAGATCAAGTGGGTTATTATAGATAATGGTTTAGGACTGAACATCATATCTCTTAAATTGGTAAAATGATTGGGCTACATGGATAAATACATTTATCCAAAAACTATTATAATCAAGGCTTATGACAATATCGAGAGGGAGTCTTCCTGTAGAATTTGGTTGTCAATCATGGTTGGGTCTATTTCTCATCACACATTATTCCATATTTTGGATATTGAACTTCATTATAACATACTTCTTGGTCATCCTTGGATACATGAAGTATAGGTAGTTCCATCCACTCTTCACCAATGCCTTAAGTTTCCTCATGATGGGATCGAGGTTATTATTCCCACTTATCATCAGCAACCATATCAATATTGAAAACATCTTGAAGCTATTTTTTGTAATTATAAATATTTACCAAGTTTTGAATTTGTTTTGAAGAAAAAAAATCCATCATTTCCCATCCATCTCCATCTAATTATATCGACCCTAGTGATCTAGCTTCCACTTCAGCTGATCTATTTCCTATAGCACTTGCAAAGCAAGTTGTTATTAAAGATGTGGGTATTTCTATGTACCATCTAAAGGATGTCCTCCATATTTCAAAGTTTCTTAAATCCCATAAATCATTTGGAAAACTTAAACCATCCAAGACTCCTAAAGGACCCAACTAGATTTAGCATCCAAAGAAGAAATAACAAAAACCACCTATGGTTTTTATACTTGCAATCATGCCAAAGAAAGATCAAGAGGCTTTTATTGAGGGAGATTAGTTATATTCTAAAGGCCTTATTTATTGATTTTATAATCTAAAATATCCTATCCATAACTAGATAATGGATCATCTTGAATATATAGGGAAAGGACTTGGCCCACAAGCACAAGGAATCTTAGAACCCTTATTAGTTGGAATTGTCATTTGTAATCATGTTCTTAGATTTAAACCACCAGAAGGTGACCTCATGACTTTCAAAAGTGACTCTTCTAAAATGACTAGTGATGAGACTCCTAATAGTGACATAAAATCCCATTATAGCCTTTTCAATGAGATTGTTGACTCAAATCTATTTTATTCAAATGACATATTAACCATAACACCCATTGAAGCTTCCCATCCTAAAGCAAACCCTCATTGTTCCTTATGCCTTTTCCATTCTGAACTCATAGATTGAGGCCAAATAAATTTGGTCATATGCCTCGATGAGTTTCAAAATAAATAATCAATTGTAGATTACATGGGTTTATGAGATGGATTTCCCATTGGTGATCATAAACAAGGATTTGATTTTTCATTGGATCCTTTTGCCTGCTTTGGAGAGTAGGTAACCTTTCTTGATCTTTAGGTGAAAACCTCTTTGAGGTGCTCATCAATGAAGGAAAAATTAAATAAAAATACAAGCCTTTGAGTGAAAACCTATTTTAGGCACTCCTAGGTGGGAAATTTTTCTCATCCCCTCAGGACACAGAAAGTCCATCTAACCCAAGTTCCATAACCAGTACAAACATCTCTTCAAAAAAACATCAAATGTTTGAGCATCTTGTTGTTCAGTTTCCACAAGTTTTTTTTACTTGGGATTTACCTAAGATGGTAGATTCTAATTCTTCATACTATCCAAATATTTGGGAGGAATAATAAGAAGATATGGTAGAAGAAGATACTCATGATCATACCTTACTAATAATTAGGTAAGATGGATCCACACTCCTTATGGATAACATTATAGAAGTTAAGTTGGGAACGTACAAGGATCCCAAAATTATTTATATTGGAGCTTACCTTACTGAAGTAGAACGTAAGAATATTGTATCCATCTTTAAGGATTATATAAACATATTTGCATGGGCATGCTCTGACATGCCAAGCTTGGACCCTAATTTGGTTGTACATCACCTTGTTTCCATCCTAATGCCAAACCATTCTAGCAAAAATTGAGAAAGATGCATCCATGCATCACCCTTTTGGTTAAGGCCAAATTCGAAAAGTTGTTAGGAGCCAATTTTATTCAACCACTAGATTACTCTGAATGGGTTTCTAACATAGTCCTAATAAGTAAAAATACCTCAGGTATTCATCTTTGTACTGATTTCTAAGATATCAACAAATCATGCCCCAAAGATGATTTTCCTCTACCCAACATTGACATGATCATCAACTTAACTGTTGGGTACAAGATGTTATCCTTAATGGATGGATTTTTTGGTTACAATCAGATCAAGATAGCCCCTGAAGACCAATACAAGACTGCATTCACCACTCCATGGGAGACATTTTGTTATCAAGTCATGCCATTTCGCTTGAAGAACACTAGAGCAACATATCAATGTGTAATGATTGTCATCTTCAATGACATGATGCATGACATTGTAGAGGACTATGTTGATGATATACTAGCAAAATCATGAACACAAGCTAGATATATTGATGTTCTACAAATAATCCTTGAGATGCTTTGTGAATATAAAGCTCACTTGAATCTTAAGAAATGTGTCTTTGGAATCACATTAGGTAAATTAATAGGTTTTATTATATCACAAAGATGGATTGAAATCAACCCTACCAAGTTCAAGGCTATTGTGGAAATGCCTCCACTAAACAAACTTAAACAATTGTGAAGCCTGAAAGGAAAGATCCAGTCTATACATAAGTTCATCACTCAATTGGTAGATAAGTGCCACCCATTTACTCATATTTTGAAGAAAGGGGTAACATTTAAATGGGATGAATAATGTCAAATATAATTTGCAAATCTTAAGATATATTTGGCCAATCCACCAGTCTTAAGACCACCAACACAGGGAAAGCCATTGCTTCTTTATATATCAACCATAGAACATGCACTAGGGGAACTTTTGGCCCAACATGATGATCATGGTAAAGAACATGTTCTTTATTATTTAACTCATACTTTGGTGGCTTATGAATGTAATTATATACCTATTGAGAAGGAATTTTTAGCTATGTTGTTCACCACTCATAAATTATGGCATTATATGCTAATAATAAAACTATTGTCATCACCAAATTAGACCCTCTTAATTTGCTCTTATCTAAATCAGCTCTTCAAGGATGCATGGCTAAATGGGATATGCTCCTAAGTGACTTTTATATTGAGTACCAAAATCAGAGGGTAATTAAAGGGTAGATAATTATTGACCAAATTTTAGAATCTACTATTGAGGATACTCAACCTCTCAAGTTTGACTTTCCATATGATTCCATCATGATGATAGAACAAAAACCATAGGAACATGAATAGTGGATGATATATTTTGATAGATCCTTCACATCTCATGGATCTAGAGCTAGCATATTATTGATCACACCATAGGGGGACTTGATTCCCAAAGCATTCCATATACAATTTCATTGTACAAATAATATGTCTGAGTATGAGTCATTGATTGCAGGGCTCCACCTTGATATAAAATGGGATATTCAAAACTTAAAGGTCTATGGAGATTCATAATTAATCATCAATTAAACCACTGATCAGTATCAAACAAGAGATGATAAGCTTGTTCCTTAAAATAAAATTATTGATAACTTCAAAACACATTTTAAATCTCTATAGTTTGAACAAGTTCCAAGAGTAAACAACAAATCCACTAACACAATGGTGATGATTAGTTCCATGATTCAAATAGATGGAAGTGATAAAGAGTATTAGTTCTTGATTGAAAATCTTCCTTAACCTATGCATATTATAATAGATTCAGAAAGGGTATGTGCCATTGCTGGTCCTAATCCCCCACCTAAGCTACCATGGTACCAAGATTTTTATGACTATTTCCATAGCCATGTCTTCCCTACCAACCTTTATAACAACCAAAAAAAACGTTTCCTTCATCACTTAACACATTATAATCTCCTTGGAAACATGCTTTATTGTAAAGGCTATGATGGATTGTTTCTTCATTATTTATCTTTGGGAGAATCCAAGCTGGCACTAAAGGAGGTTCATGAAGGAATGTGTGGGGCTCACACACATAGTATAGTCCTAGCAAATAATCTCCTCAAAATAATCTATTATTAGCCCAAAATGGAGATGGATTCTTGCAACTATGACAAAAAGTGTGCTCCTTGTCAGTAGCATGGAAAATTGATACATGAACCTTCTTTACCACTATATCCAATCACAACAACATGGTCATTCTCAACATGGGGTCTTGAGCTCATCAAGAAAATTAACTCAACATATTCAGATGGCCATAAGCACATTTTGACTACAACTGATTACTTTACCAAGTGGATTGAGGCCATTCCTCTCACTTATGTTACCAAGAAGTAGATAGTCAAATCTATTCATTACCATATCATCTGCTCATATAGAATCCTAACCTATATTATATCTGATAATGGTAGATATTTTGTGAGCCAAGATGTGAAATATATTTGTGCAAAAATTAATATCAAGCACAAGAAATCCACTCCATATAACCCACAAGGCAATGGACAAGTTGAGGTGTCAAACAAAACCATTTTAGCCATCTTAAAGAAGATTGTCAATGATGCTGGCCATAATTGGCACTTATAACTCTTTCCTACCCTTTAGTCTTATAAAAGTGATCATCAAACCCCACATAGAGCCACTCCATACTCTCTTATTTTTTGGCACTCAGTTTATTATCTTGATCAAGATTGAGATATTATCATTAAAAATATCACTAGAGCACATTGAAGATGATGAATACTATAGAGCCTCATAGATGCAATAACTAAAACTTATTGATGGTAAGCATTTGGTTACCCTAGAAAACTTGCAAGCCTATTAGAATAGATTGTAGAGAAGTTAAAACAAGCACATTCTCCCTTGAGAGTTTAATATTGGTTACTTAGTTTTGAAATAAAACCAAAAGAACACGAATGTTGAACATAAAAAGAAAAGTAAGTTTTAGCCTAATTGGTTGGGACGATATCTTGTCATGGTGAACTATGGATCAGAGGCATATCATCTAGCTAAACCTAATGGTGAAGAAATTATAGAGCCCATGAACATCATACATCTTAAGAGGGTCTATGCATGAACAACTTTGAACATTGTCTACAAGACCCCTAACTTGGGGAGAAACTTGTGCTGAAGTAAGTTTATCCCACCATTTTATCCTACCTTGAACACATTTTATACTAACTTGGCTCATAATTCATGACTCTAAATAATGAAGGCTTTGAATCATTGGAACTTTTAACAAATTTTATCCTATCTTGTACTATCATTGAAAGATAACCATGTTTTTTTATCCCACTCTGGACCATCCATGTGTTGGACCCTATTCTTTGGACTGTTCTTTAGAACCATGTTCTTTGTTATGTCCTGGGCATGTTGTAATCTTGAACACTTTTTATCCCTTGACCAATCATTATTTTTATTATGTCTCATGAACATTATGACCATCTTTAGTACCAATTATCCAAACCAGTTCAACTAGGACAACATTTTTTAGCTTTTTCTATGGAGAAGTGAATAAGAACATCTTCTTAGTTTATGAAGTTATAGATAAGTGAACATAGATAATTATTCAAAGTTACTTAATGATGCACACTATTCTATATTGCATTTTCTACTCTTTGTATCAATTTATTATCTTATCAGGATCCCTACTCTTGTTGATTTGTGAGCATGGACCATTTCATCCAGCTTAGCTATTTTATTGAAACCTCTACTCTTGGACATGCATCTCCTTGACTAGATGGTCCCACCTTGTGCATATTTTATCCCAAAAACATTATAAATACTTTGGAAATACCAAAATCATCAAAACATGATCCATAAAAGAACAAAAACATTGTCTCATGCTTTTATACATTTGTGCATTCCCATCCCACCATGTTATGCTCTTTCTATTTTGCAAGCAAATAAACACCAATTTATCTTGTCCCACACACTTGCCATTTTTCAAGATCATTATTTCTCATCCCATCAACTTTTTGTTTTCAAGACCATTCTCTTTTGTTTTTCATATATTCCATTTCTTCTATAACATCAATCATGTTGGTCTGATCATGATTTTTCTTCTATCCTATTTCTTGAGAGAACTACATTTGGCCTGAATTTCATATTGGAACATGCATCCATAGAACTATGTAGGTAATTTACACTTGTCTTGTACATCTATATTCAGCTTGGCCAACCCCTTATTTTTCTTCTCTTCCCCCATTTCTTCTATCATTGTTCCTCTTTAATTAGGGAACAATTGTTGTGTCATTGTTCTTTGTTATGTTGTGGTGGAAAGTAATACCTCTACTACACATGCATGAACATTTGTCTTTAAAATTGAACTAACTTAGTTTTTTGTTTGTGTGTTTATTTGTGTTTTCTTGGTGTTTTGTTTTGCTTTCACACCTCTCCTTTTATGTATTTTCATTTTCTCTTTTTATTACTTCTTATCTCATCTTGGTCTTGTGTTTCCCTACATGTTTTTGCTTATCTCTTTGTGTTTCAGAACATCTTGATGATTCACATGGATCTTGATTATTTATATATTGATCCTATGTTATTAAGTTGTTCTTGGACCATTTTGTTTATTTTATTGTTTCTTGTGTTTTGTTTTTCTATTTGATTTTGCTTTTCTCTTTTGTGTTCAAGAATGTCTTAATGGTCCACATGGATCTTGATTATTTATATATTGGTCTCATGGTGTTAAGATGTTCTTGAATTTTGTTTTTACACACAATATTCCTACTTAAGTCTTGATTTATCATATCTTGATTTCAAGTTAGGTTTATTTATGTTTATCTTTTTCTTTATCTTTTATTTTTTTGTTTAAATGTAAATAGTTTTAACTCTGGTTTTGGTCATTATTTTACCATTATCCTTAGTTATAAGTATTCACATTTGAATTGGCTCAGCGTAATTGGAATATTATGTCATTCTAAGTTATTCATACTTATGATGCCTAATTTCATTTGCTATATCAATCACTTTGTGCTTAGGTTTCAAAGTCTTAACATCAACATTAGCTCTGATGAATAATTCTCAAGAACACTTTGCATAATACAGGCTCATGATATGGAATTCAACATCTAGGTAACATGTATTTTATCACTCAACTCTATTCTTAGATGTGAATCTCTTCACCTACATTATGAGTCTAATCAATTATTGGTTATTTTTCATCATTCTTCATTTCATTCTCTCCTAAAATTGGTTGAACTACATTGGCTTGAAATTTGTGTTGGAACATGAGTCCATGGAACTATG
The DNA here is from genome assembly GCA_037957365.1 of Torreya grandis. Classification (NCBI taxonomy): domain Eukaryota; kingdom Viridiplantae; phylum Streptophyta; class Pinopsida; order Cupressales; family Taxaceae; genus Torreya; species Torreya grandis. The sequence continues at coordinate 1,950,935 of JARHVA010002257.1, read as the reverse complement.
TAGGTAGTGTCCACTTATCTTATACATTTGGAGTCAGCTTAGCCATCTCCATTCTTATTTTCATCTCTCTCATCACTTTGTGCATTCTCATATGCTAGGTTTTATGTGATTTTCGAAGCCATTACACCATCACATGTATGTTTGCACCCACTCACTTTAACCTATATTTTAGGTTATATCCTTGAGCTATTTTTCTTGCCAATTACCCATGTTTTGGCATAATATATGAAAAACATATAAATAAAATCATCCCTATATGGGTATAACATTATTTATTCTTTATCACTGATCAAAATTTTCCCTACTAGGGCAAAACTGTTTTATCATGATCACATTTGCTTTACTTGTGTACCTAGTATTGTCTTTTCTTTGGAGACAATGTTCTAGTGGTTCTTCCTTATTAAATAACATTATCTCTTTTCCTATAATTATATTTTATCTACACTAATTCCCATGTTGACAATATTTTAGTGTGTAACCTATTTTGGGATTGATCAATGCCATAAGCATGCAGCTTGTACTCTCAAATTAGGTATGTTTAAAGTGTGTCCCATACATTTATGGATTGTCTCTTTCTCATTCCCCCTATCTTTGGGGCCTATTATACCTCTAATTATATTTTTATCACTGATGGTAATCATATGTACAATCATTATCTCCTCTAGATGTGATCTATTTCATGGGTTAATCTCTCACTTTCTCTCTCTTTTATAGAGTTCATCCTTCTCTTTCCTCCTAGTAATTCCTCTCAAGGGGGCATCATGGGCCTGTTTCAATTTCTTCTTGAAAAATATTTTCTTTGAAAATACATTTCTTCATCTTAATGTCTCATTATGCCTTCTCAAATAGGGGCAAAATGTAGACATCCAATTCCTAACACCATTTGTGTTGAAATTGTCAATCTTACTTGAATTTCACTCAAATGCACATTTTAGGTAAAAATCCATAAAACACGCTAAATGGTTTTATATTTTCATTTACAAGTGTCAATTTAGGTCAAAGTATCCTTAAATGGGGAAATGCATTTTATGGGCCAACTAACTTTGATCAAATCATTTCAAGTCAAAATGCCAATTTTGCACCTAAGTGCTCTGGATTGCTCTTCTCTATCAAATATTTTACATGATACATGTGCCTTTGTTATATGATGTTGACATCATCCTAAATGATATGGCGTATCCAATTCATATAAAATTGACTTCCAATTCAAATCTAGTCAAATTTCAAGCCTATAACAAGATATTTTGACCATTTTGATTAATTGAGGGCCAATTTCTAAATAATTGTACAAAGGTTGATTAACCTTATTTAAGGATAATTAATATAAATCAAGAGCTTAAGTGTATTTTCCATGAGAGTTGTTGAATATTTATTTTTGGAAATTGATTTCTATCAATTGCATCACTGAATGACATCATCATCTAGGGTGGCATCCATAAGCGATAAATGCATAAAATATCAAGATTATGGGTCTCCCATGCCTCATTAAGACCCTACATGCCTCTTAAATGCCCATATATCCCAAATATTGATGAGCCTATTTATGAATTTTAAATACATAATTTAATTAATCCTTAGCCACACATCTCAATCTTGAGATGGATGGTTCAGGTTGATTCTGATCAATCTCAAAAATCTATAAATAGAGAGGCCATGAACATAATTTTTAAGATTAATTTGTGAAAATTTATAATGATAAATTATCTCCAAAATAATTTACATTTGACCATTTATCATATTTTGTAAACTTCATTGATATGCTAGTTTAGTGATTCTAAATCATAAGCCTACATTTTACAAGGAGTTCTTGAGACATTGGATGAGTTGGCCACCATTATTGTTGAAGACAAGAGCTCTTGATCAAGGGAGAACATGTTTTTGAGCCACTTTTGGAGGATGGATTCAATTATAAAGGTATATTATTATTTCATTTATCTTTCATTGTCATTAGCAATTCCCACATGAATAGATAGGCTTAATTAGATTTACTCTTATGCATTTTTCCTTTGATTTATTGGACTAATGTTTGACTAATCAAGTTATGCAATACTATCTACAATGGTTTCTTACCTATGTTTATCTCTTTGTGGCTGATATGTATCCTCCACATCCTAGTTATCATCTCCTCACCATGATCACTCTCTAGGCTCAACTCAGTTCTCTCATACCACTATTTTCTCATAATAATAAAAATAACAAATGAATTATGTTCACCCTATTTATATTTACTATTCAAAATTATTTGTGTCAAATATTTACCACCAAATTCTATTTTTCAATCATATATTTGTTTGTACTATCTTTTTTTTGAACCGTAAGATCTTTTAGAATCTTGACTCGTACAAAATCTTTTCACATATTGCATGTATTTTTGCAAAAAATTGATTTTTTGCTCCTTTTGTTAATTTATATAGGTTTACCTAATGTTACATACATTTTAAACCTTCACATTTATTTCATTTCATTTTTTATCTACATCATTAAGATAAGTAAATGTATGTGTTTTTAAATTCTATCATTTCATTTATCTTATTCGATTCTTACTACAATTTATTCAACTTTAGCATTGTGTTTTGCTATGTTATTTTCCTGAAGCACCATCCCATGTTAAACCTATGTGACATGTGATGAGATTAAAGTTGGGCATATGTATACACATAATATTTTAGAACTTTATCAATTATTGATGCTTTATCTCTTGTAAGAACACGTCAAGTCTTAATCTCTTTGAATGCATGCCTTAAAAAGTGCATCAAGAAAGGAATGGGTAGATCATTGGTGTTTCACAATATTATTTCCCCCTATATCACTACTTTATATATACATAACCTTCTCCTATATACTTCCCTAAGCCTTGCATTATCTCTAACACACTCCTCCTATAGACTTTATATATAATTATTCCTAACTTTATTAAGAGTAGATAGATTTTCATTTGCACTTCTCTCCCACACATTAATATTTCATATACATTGACTTTAATATAGATATATGCATGTTTAATTTTTATGTTTATTACCCCCACTTTATGCCACAAGATTTGGTGAGCACTAGATTAGACTTTACCTTACTTTGAATTTACTTAGTGAATATGAAAACATAGGACCTATATAGGGTTATTACATGGTGTTGCCTAATTAGAGTCTTTAGAACCCTCTCTAGTGATGTTATTGTGGTAAGAGTTCCCTTCGTTAGGTCTAGTAGATCCATTTTGGTCATGACCCTAGATATCTAATGTATCAACAATCATAAGTGTAAGTAGGATTTATCTTCTTCAAGCTATGATTGATTAATAGGTTAGTTGTATTTTAATTTGTATACCTAAATAACTAATATAACACAAAATGGACAAATAACTAATGCAACTATTAGTGAAAATGTAATAAAAGTGTTATAATTGGCACAAATGTTGTTCCTAGGCTATAAGGAATAATGACAAAGGTAGTATGACAAAGGTTTAACCTAAGCTATGAAAAATAACACTATTAGAATAGTTGGGGGGAGTAGAAGAATAAGGGGTGGTTAAGTTATCTTCAGAGGAAAGAGATGAGCACTCACAAATTAACTTGGTTCATAATGTTTAATATGTCTAAGGATTAGAATGAGAACAAGCTCATAAAATAGTGAGAGTGTGAGAGGTATATGACTGATAAAATAATGAGAGCATAAATGACTTTCAAAATTGTTAGAGAATTTGGAGACAAACCTAGAGGAAGGAATGATCTAAGAGAATGGTGAATGAAATCAGTCACCAAAACTAGCCAAGCTAACTCTAAATGTACTAAGAAATTAAATGCTACCTACATAGTCCCATGAACACAAGGTCCAGTATAGACTATAGGCCAAATGTATTTCTCCTAGGAATGGGATGAAACACTATCAAAAAATGAAATAGGCAAATGGAACTGGTCATGACAAAATCCATGTGAATTCTTCAATTATACCTACCATCTAGGAGATGTACATCCTGAGTAGCATGGATATAATCTGAATGACCTAAGTTTGAATGCTTGTTTAGGAGTCCTATAGCATAGATCCATATTTTTGGGTTTTTTTAGGAATCTCAACTCAATGGATAATAATGAGACAAAATGGGCTGATTCATAAAATAGTGAGAGTGTTATAATAAGGGTTCATTAGTGCATTTATTTTAAATGCATAATGCACACAAAAGTGACTTGCAAAATGGTGAGAGAATTAGATTAGATTTCTCACAAAATGATGAGAGTGTTAGAATAAGAGTTCATTGGTGCATTTATTTTAAATGCATAATGCACATAAAAATGACTCATAAAATGATGAGAGCATTGAAATAAAGGTGGTTTAGCTGGCCTTAGAAAACACTGAGCATTGGATACATAGTCCAAATGAACCTCAATCCATTTTCTTTCCCCCCAAAATGAATGACCCAACTAGGTATGAGCAAGTTTGTAAAATAGGCAAATGACAATGTCCAAAACAATGCAACAAGGGTATGACAAGGCATGGTATAAATTTTTCTCCTAGGCTATAGGAAACAATAACATAGGTTTGGTGATCAAGAATCTTAACAATAATAAAGGATAGAATTTCTAGGACCACTATCATATTACTCCAAGATACCAACATTAAATGAAATGCCTATTTGAAAATTTCAAACTTGAATCTTTTGCTATAGTTGTATTAGAATTAAACCACTAAAGATGCATGAAGTACCAATGGATTGAAATAAAGATCAAAAAGGTGATAAGGGAGGTAAAAAAACTTCATATAATAGTGAAGGTATGGGAGGAATGGAATATGGTATGGTATAAAGAAGGTGATGTTATGGTATAACTTAAACAATCCTCATATGTGATATCGAGGGTCTCTCAAATGAAATAACACTTGAGATTTATTATTTTTATTGGTTCCTCAAGTTAATCTTCTTTTAGCATGGCTAACATGTATGCTTCAGAGCCATAGTTAACAACAATCACATAAAGTCCTATCTAACTAGGCTTTAACTTTCCTTTTTTCATTTTATTTAAAGTGGTGTTCTTCTAGTTCTCATTGAGTACAAGATCACCAAGATATAACTACATGTTATTCATCTACCTATTATACTAACTACATAAATGGTTTTGGTATGCTTGAATCCTATTAACAATGTCTATGGATTTTTCATCTAGTAGTTCCCACTCTTATAGGTGAGATATTATGTAATCCTCATCATTAAGGATATATTTTAATGAAATTCATAAATAAGGCAACTTGACCTTGATAAGAAGAATGGCCTCAGTGCCATAAACAAGGGAATATGGTGTGGCTCCTATTGGAGTGTGTAAATTGGTATGGTAGGCCCAGAGGGCATAGAATATTTGTAACTACCAATCATGGCCAATATCATTGATGATCTTCTTAAGAATATTGACAATGGTTTTATTATATGATTTTACTTGGCCATTACCTTGTGTGTCATATGCAATGGGAAAATTTTAGGTAATGTTATACTTGATATAGAGGGATTTGACATCCTTATTTTTAAATGAACTTCCATTATCAGATATAATGTTAGATGGGATACCATAACAACAAATGAGATGGTTTAAAATGAATTTTAGATCATTTCTTGCCTATCATATAAGTGAGGGTAATGGATTCAACCAATTAATGAAGAACTCAGTGGTGGTAAGGATATGTTTATGACCATCTTAGGAGGTAGGGTTAATCTTCCCTACGATATTGAGTCCCCACATTAAAAATAACTATGGCATAGTCATAAAATTGAGTGTTCATGTTATAACATGGATCAAATTATCATGCCTCTAACATTATTTACACCTTTTAACATAAGAAACTACATCTACTTCCATGGTCAGCCAATAATAACCAATACATAGGAGAATTTTGTCAAGGATGACTGTACTAGTTTGGCCCCCACAAACCCCTTCATGAACTTCCCTCGATGTTAATCTAGATTTTGAAAAAGTTAAACAATGAAGCATAGTTCCATAAAATACTCCATGGTAAAGTGTATGTCCAAGTAAGGTATAACGAGAGGGTTGGTGTGTGAAGGCCTTTTTTTATTATAGGAAAGGTCTAGTGGAAGGACTTGGTTATGGAGGTAATTATATAGTTTAGAATACCAAGTAGGACTAGGACCAATAAAAATCCATAGTACCTCTTGACAAGTTCAAGAATGATGTGGCTTTTTGTGATTTCATGGGCCTGAGAGACAATGTTCCTTTGGGAGAACATAAGAAAGGATTATCTATCAAATTGTATCCCATTTCCTATTTCATAGAGTGGGTAAACACCCTTAGCCAAAATTAAAAAGAAACATTGAGGTCCCAAAGTGAAAACCTCTTTGAGGTGCTTTTAGAATAGGAAAAAAGTAAAAAAAAGGCCATTCTCTTGGTGAAAACCTATTTCAAACACCATTAGATGGGGATGTTCACCCTTCCTCAAATGAATTTTAGGAGACCAACAATAATAAACTTGTATTTGGCTCTAAACTCAGTATAGAGGAGAAACATGCTTTTGTGAAAATTATCTAAGTGTCTTGAAGTGTTTGTTACATGGCCTTAGACACCATTAGGAGACTCTAATTCATCCTATTTGGGGAATCTTAAAGAACTAGTCTGACTAGAGGACATTGCCATTGCCAACCAATTTACATATTTACTGACCATTATGGAAGACAACTCTAATCTCCTTGTAGAGGATAATTCAAAATTAAACATTGGAATTTTAGATGATCCAAAGTGGATAAGACTAGGTGCATCCCTCATTGGTGAGGAACATGAATTTATTATATCTCTTCTTAGAGAGTTCATAGAAATTTTTTCATGGGCTTACTTTGGCATGCTAGGTTTGGATCTATAATTGCTTCTACACCATCTTTTAGTTCATCTATAAACTAAGTTTATTAATCAAAAACTCATAAAAATGCATCCTATGTATCCAAGGAATCCAAAAAAAATAAATGTTAGCTTCTCTTTGTTAATTAATAAACAAAATAAATCAAGAAAATATCATTTTCCAAGCCTAGAATCTAGGGGGAACTAAATCAAAAATCAAAACAACTACAACTAGAATATAAATGAACACTTTTAACTTCCTTACAAGCTTGAAGAGCTTATTGACATGAGGTTGGGCTTGAGCTCAATGTATGAGCAATGGATCTTTATCAATGGTGCTCTAACATCATCTCCCTTTGTCCACTTAGTCTATGGCCTTGTAAATTCATCTCCTTTTAAGATTAATTTAAGATTAATTTAGCATTATAACTTTCCACAAAAAATCATGTTAGAAGTGAGTGTGAAGCCTTATATTTATAGGCTTCACACTAACCCCAACCTAGGCATAGTTAGGTTTAGGTTAGCCCTGGGTCAACCTTGGAAAGTTAAATTCAATAAATAAGGTCATTACTTATGTATTTATGGAGTCTTGGCTCAACATTTCTAATTTGTAAGGCATTTATGCTAATATTTTGCCATTTTTGAGGATGATGATGTCATCATGACCTCACTTTTCATGATATTTGTTGAATTTTAATTTTTAGAAATTGTATTTTCATTAATTCAACATGGAATATGTAACTAAGCACTTAATTTGATTTTTTTATTAATTAATTCTACTTAGTCTTTTTTAAATTTCAAGAATTGGATTAAGTGCCCCATTTAATAGGTTGAAAGTGTAAGTTTAATTTCATAGGAGGTTACTATTGCATACAAGACAATACTCAAAATGGGGATGTATCCAGATGGTTCTAGGCACTAACATCTGATGTGCAAATGAAATTAGAATGTTTAGGTAATTTTTAAACTTAATTTACATCATTTGCTGGAAATTAGTTTGATGTCTAGTTTAGACATAGATGTGGACAAAACTAAGTGTTTACAATTTGTAGATATTACACTTTTTAGAGAATGTGATAACATATTTTTCAATTATGGACCATAAGTATCCCATGCATGGGAAATTACGAGTTATAGCATGTCTACTATAGTGACCATTGTAAATTCCCCCATCTCTTTGTTTGATAAGAGAAGGAACTTCATCTTAAGTGGCACAACAGAGAAAGGTACCTTAGGCATTATGATAATACAATATGTCATATTATAGGACATATTTTAATTTTTTTTTGTGAATTATGGTCTTTTTAAAAGAGTTAGTGTTGGGTGGATAGGTGTGGGTTCACTACATTGAATGACATGCTTATACCACATGCACTATCAAATTGTGACAACTTTGATATGACATATAAGAGAATCATTTGTGGTTGGTAATGAATATGGTTATTTATGTATGTTAATGATAAATTTTAAATTATGAATGATTTGATGAGGGTGAAAAATACAATTAGATGAAGCAATCGAATTGGATATAACATTATGCTCTCATGAAATTGGTTCTATGGTGAAAGATTTTAATCTTTATCAAGAGTGGTGTAAGTTTGATGATAAGTGATAAGATTTCACTTTTTCATTTATACTCACCATTGACTTGATGACAAATGAGTTGTGAGTCACCTAAAGTGTGTAGATAAGGGATGTCTAAATTGAGGGCAACTTGCATGCCTAGAATCAGAGCTTCATACTCAGTCATGTTATTAGCAATGTCAAAGTTTAATAAAAAAAGAAAGAGGTGTGATTTTTACATGAGGATCAACTAAGATACATCTTTCCCTAGCTCCTTGAAGACATTTAACACTAACAAAATGGAGTGTCCATATATCTTCATGTAGATCACTTGTAACTTCAAGTAATTCTTCGATGATGACTTTGAATTTTGGTTTAGAAATTGAGGTGTCTAGTTTATCAAGGTTATTTATTTTGAGTTCAGATATAAAATTGTGAAAATAATATTTAATTTAAATATATTTATTATAACCTTAAATATATAGGATTGCTTCATCAGGAAGAGTGTCTTGAAGGTTATTAGTGATTAGTGTAGGAGCGACAGTTAGTTAATGGATAATCACTTAGATTTTAACTTTTTTCCATAACTGATAGGTAAAAAACACTAGGTTGAACCTTGTGCCCATTGAGGTGGGTCCACAAGCATTTTATTAATCAAAATAAAATAATACATATAAAAGGGTGGCAATACTTTGTTAACCCTTTGACAAAGTCAAACATGACATAAATATATTTTACCTAGAACCACTAAAAACTAATTAACTCCTATATCCAATTATCTATGAGAATTTCACCCGAAAGGTGGTTTAAATATTAACTCTAAAACTCTAAGTAAAACTAACTTAATTATTTATGGGGGTGTATTTATAAAAGAAGCATGCCCCATTTACATTTATTAATTAATCTAACATATCAAAATCCTAAAATAAGTTAAGACATTGGAACAAATTCTAACAAACCCCCTATGATCCAAACTTAGGTCTTTGGACACATGCCAAGCAATTTTCTAAATTTTTCAAATTTGATTCTATCAAAAGGTTTAGTAAATATGTCAGTTGTCTTATCAATAGTTGGGAAACATATTGGACCAAGTGATTTTTTTGCCACCAACATTCATAGATAATGATATTTGACATCGATATGTTTTATTTTGGCATGAAATACTAGATTCTTTGACATCTTGATTGCACTTTGATTGTCAATGTATAATTGTGTAGGATCAATCTGAAGATCTTCAAGAATGCACCATAAGTAAACAATTTCTCTGGAAGCATCCCATTCTATAATGTACTCTAATTTTGCTAATTAATTTTCCACTATATCCTGCTTCTTACAACACCAAGTAATGATAGCTAAACCCCTATGCATAGTGTATCTTATTGTGGACACTTTGTCATCCACACATCTGCCAAAATATGCATCACAATACCCAACAAGTTTAAAGTTATTATTGAATTGGTACTCAAGGCCATATGTTTTCATTCATTGAAGGTAACAAAGTACTCTTATTGTCACATGCTAATGAATTTTTTTAGGCTTATGTATAAACCTAGACAAAATTCCAACTAAAAATTATATATCAAGCTTGGTAGTCATCAAATATATCAAACCTCCCACTAACTATCTATATTTGGTGTCATCAAAAAAGGCACTGCTATCATCCTTAGACAATTTTAATCTACTTTCCATGGGAGTGAGGGCAGGTTTGCAGTCACTCATGCCAAACCTATTTAATAACTCTAAAATATACGTAGTATGTGAAATGAATATACTATGCTCTTTTTGAGTTACTTCTATGCCAAGATAGTAGTGAAGAAGTCCAAGATCTATCATCTCAAAGCCATCTTTTAATTCCTTCTTCATATACTTGTTATGGTTTTCATCATTACCTATGATAAACAAGTCATCGACATAGAGAACAAGAAACACCAATTTCTTACCTTGCACTCAAAAATAGAGATTATCATCAGATTCGCTATGTTGAAAATTGATTGTCTTCAAGTATGAATCCATTTGCTCATACCAAGCCCTAGGTGCCTATTTGAGCCTATCCAAAGCTTTTATTAATTTACACACTTTGTGTTTTGTACCTAATTTCTCAAAACCTAGAGGTTGTTTCATGTATAGTTCTTCCTATAAATCACCATTCAAAAAAGCACTTTTAACATCCATCTAATGTACTTTCCAAACATTTTATGAAGGTAAGGCAAGTACCATATGAATAGTGTGCCATTTAGTAGTTGGTGAAAATGTTTCCTCATAGTTATTACCTTCCTGTTGCTCATAGCCTTTCACAATAAGCCTTGCCTTATGTTTATCAATGGAGCCATTTAATTCATACTTAGTCCTATAAACCCATGTGCATCCTATAGGTTGAACATGTGGAGGAGGATCAACCAAAACCCAAGTATTAATTTTAATTATTGCATCATACTCACTTTGCATTCCTTGTTGCCAAACATGTTTAGTAGATGCCTCCTCAAAAGTAGATGGCTTAGTGGAAGTAGTGACAACCATTACATAGTTTACCTATTTACGAGAACTCCTGAGACCTGTTAAACCAACTTCATCTACTTTTAAGTCAAAAAAAGTACTTTGAGCCCATTTTGGATACTTATTCAAATTAGTCAAATTAGAAAAACCATAATTATCATGAGCACCATTTAAAGGAAGACTTAGAGAATTTTCAAAATTTTCTAAGTCATCAACCTATGAACTAGTAGATGAAGGAGAGGAAAGTGAAGTGATATGAATCTCATACCACAATCTCAGAGAATTTCCCTCATTATTCAATCCCTTACCACATTTTTCAATTTTCCTCTCTAACCTGTCAAATTGAGATTCAATATATACAATGTTTATAGTACCAAATTCATTAAATACTACATCCTGAACTATAAATTTTCCTATATCCTATGCAAGCAAATGATTCCCCTTTTATTTTTTTGAATATATAAGAAAGATGCATTTTCAACTTTGTTGTTCCAACTTAGTTCTATATTCAGTGGGAACTAAAACAAATCAAAGGCATCTAAAAAAATTTAAGTGTTTAAATTTTGGTTTAAACCCATACCAAGCCTCATATGGAGTTTGTCCCAAAAGTACAACTGTGGGGGACCTGTTTCTCAAATACGCTACAATACCAATGGTTTCTACCCAAAATTTATCATTGAGTTATTTATAGTGAAACATAGATTGTGGTTTGCCCTCTAAAGTTCTATTCATTCATTCATTCAGATACTCCATTATGATGTGGAGTGTAAGCATTACTATATTGTCAATTAATGCCACATTCTTGACAATAATATGAAAACTCACTAAAATTATAATCACCACCATTATTTGAATGAATAGTGGTTAAGTGTGAAGCTATTTCTTTTTCAACTAAGTATAACCAATCAACAAACTTAGTGAAAACTTTTGATTTGTTTTTCATGAAAAAAACCCAAGTCATCCTAGAAAAATCATCAATAAACAACGCAAAATATCTATACCCTATAATGGATGAATTTTTCATGTCACATACATCACTTTGAACTAATTTTAGACATCTGTTAGCTCTCCATGAAGAATTTTTAGGAAAATTTTCCTAATTTTGTTTGCCCAAAACACATGATTCACAAAGAATACTACTTTGTAAAAAGTGGGCAACCCACTCACCATACCATATCTCTACAATTCCACTAAAGAGTGAACATTCAAATGTCCATAGTAGAGATGCCATAACCGCTATGTAGGCATAGTACATGTACCTATGTTAATAACTGCCATAAGTTCCACTATGGGGGGAAGCACTTTATAATGCAATCTAACCAAATTTCCATCCTCATATCCTGTATACATAGTTTTGTATCCATCCCTCACTGAATTGATATAGATGAGCCCATTTAAAGCATAATTTGATAACCTTTCTTTCAAATAGTTACCAAGGAAATAAGATGTTACTTCAATATGAGAATATACCAAACATTCTCCAAGTATTTTTTAGAACCATTAGGAAGAAGAATTTGAATAGACCCAAGTCCTAGTGGAGTATGCTTAGACTTATCTGCCAAGGCAACTGGAGAGAGAGAAGATTATTTGAAAGTCCAAAATAAGTCTCACCTAAATGTCATATGTTTGGTTGATCATGTATCTAAAACCCATACATTTGTTAGTTCATCTCTTACCTCATATTCCATATAATCAATATGTCCTAAAGTAGTGAATGCAGATTCATGAGTAACATTGTTGGACTCATCATAGTCATGATCAACATATTGAGTAGAGTTAGACTTAGTCACCTTTTATGGCCTCTAAATTTTATCAAAAGGAATCCTACACTAAGAAGCAATGTGACCAAATTTTCCACATCTATGACACTGAATGTCTGATCTACCTCGACCTCTACCTTTATAAGAGTTATGACCAAGTCCTCTATCACTTGTCTCGTTTGAATAAGAATGGCTAGATTGTTGTTGATGTGAATAACCTCTACCTTAGTTTTGATATATGTCTCATCTATAACCTTGACCCCCTCTATAATTTTTCCCTCTATTGTTTTGTTGACCAAAAGAAAATGAACTAGGCTTAGACTCTGAAACATGGGCTTCTTCAATTTTATTGGATTTATTGGGTAGAGAAAGGTCATGTTGGATAATCAACTCATCTAATTTGTCAAAAGTGATGCTTGTGATCTTTTTAGAGACATGCAACATTTATACAAAGTTCCTATAGGACCTAGGTAGTCCTTTCAATGTAGCATTAACTATGAGATCATCATCTAGTTTTCTAAAACTAGCCTTAGTGTACTTAGTAACAATATTATTCAACTTAGACATGTATTCTCCCATATCCCTATCTTTCTCTAATGAAAAATTAAACAACTACATATGAATTTCTATATTCTTATGCTTAGGTTTATTATCATACAAATCAAATAATGTTTTCCATGTAGTGTAACTATGAGGAGAATTTTCAATATGTATATAAGTATCACGAGTACAACAACACTTGATTAGATATAAGGTCTTAAAATCACATATATTAAATGAATTAATTTTAGCCTATTATGTAGTTAATGTGGGATTTTCATTCTTAATAATATCCCATAACTCATTTAAAACTAATGAATCTTCCATCAAATGTTTCTAATCTGAATAATTAGAAATTGTTAATCTATCACCATTTGAAAGCAAATTATGTATCTTTGGAATCTTGAACGAAATGAAATTGTGATAAGGAAAATTAAGTGAGACACAATGAAAAATAAATTCAGCATAGTAAATAAACACCACACTCACTGATAGTACTTTGCACAAGACATTGCTTCTATGGGGTTTTACACTTAACTTCCATGTAGAGTAAAAAAGAGATTTTTGATGGGTTTTGCACTAAACCACACCAAAAAAATCAAAAAATACACCCTTATTTGTCTAAAATACAACCATATTTCACCAAGTACACCCTTATTTTACCACAAGTAAAATGAGTACACTTCTATTGTAATTTTTAAACTAGTTTTCATGTTTTTACAATCATATATGTTTTTTACAACTTGCAAAGCATATTAAAAACTTACAAAAAGAATATTCCCTTTAAAAATCATATAAAAAGTTTAAAAATATTCTTCCAAAAGGAATATTGGAATGCTTGACCTCTCCTTTTTAAATCATTTCACAAAAATAGCCCATCCACTTGCTCTAAGAGAATTTACAAGTCTTAAACACATAAATATATATATGAACCTAATTTTTTCTATGTGTGAAGTAAAAAAAATTACATGGGCATGGAAATAATTCATCCATGAATGAAAAACTTGGTAAATTTTTCTAAACTTAGTCTTGGCTTCACTGGGACCCATCAAAAACATAAATTTTTGCAAAGACTATGGAAAAATTTTACAAAAATCAAATTTTACTTTGCCTAAAGCTTTCAATGCCACAAGGATGCCATGGCTAACCTGAAAAACATTATTGATATTTTTTTCCTCCACTAGGCTGTACAAATCCATATAGGGCCATACATCAAGCAAATTCCAATAGTTTAAACCTGGTTTGAAGTATTTTGATGAGATATGATAGATTTGGGAAGAGTTTCAATGCTGAGAGGTTGTACCAGGGCAAAAATGGGTCATACAACTCAAAAAAATAGTCTATATTTCATATTAGATGCATTAGTTAATGGTTTTTGGCATTTTAACACTTATTTGTAGATCAAAATAGAGCAAATTGAGCTAGAAAAGAATGATAGCCATACTATATTGACATAGAGGTTTCTAGGTTAAAAAAGGTTGACAAATGGTGTTTTTGGCTAAAAAGGGGTTTTTTAAATTAGATTGATAAAAAATAATGCTTCAAATCATGAGTAATTTAATAAATTTTTCAAAATTTCAACATTAGACCAACTAAAGTTATCAAAGGCATACATTTTATTATTCACTTGATAACCAATTTGACTTCACAAAGACCTCTTTATTTCCATGTGAATGAATTTTTCACCTTGCATTCCATCTGAGTTTACCATGCTCCCAATTACCATGATCTGATACCACTTATAGGTAAAAAACACTAGGTTGAATCTTATGCCCATTGAGGCGGGTCTACAAGCATTTTATTAATCAAAATGAAACAATACATAGAAAAGGGTGCCAATACTTTGTTAACCCTTTTACAAAGCTAAACATGAAATAAATATCTTTTACCTAGAACTGATAAAAACCAATTAACTCCTATAACCAACTATCTATGATAGTTTCACCTGAAAGTGGTTTAAATATTAACTCTAAAACTCTAAGTAAAACTAACTTAACTATTTATGGGGGTGTCTTTATAAGAGAAACATGCCCCATTTACATTTATTAATTAATCTAACATATCAAAATCCTAAACTAAATTAAGACTTTAGAACAAGTCCAAACAATAATGATTCATAAATCAAATTCCATTTAGATAACCATCCATTTTCCAATGCAATCACAAGGTAATAAACATTGGATAAAATATGACAAAGAGGATCAAAATGGATGATGACATAACTTTTTCGATAAATCATGTAATCACAATTTTTTTTAGATGTTAAATAAATGGTGAGATAGTCACATTTAAATTTGATATAGCATGCCTCATAGTATATTAGAGAAGGAATGATATAATATATGTAAATTTCATGACCTATTTGATCTTGTTGAGCAAACATTTACCTAATTGATATGGGGGTAGAGAAAGTGTACAAGATGAGAGGATGATCATTGGAAGGTGGTTGAAGAGTGGGAGTATTTAGTAATGACCATTTCATGTTGTTGAATGATTTTGACATTATTTAGTCCATTCCAAAGTAGTATCTTTATTAATAAGGGAATTGAATGAGTATATACAATAGACTATTTTGGGAATGAATGATTGGATTTCCTTGATTTTTGCAAGGTATGTTCGCATATATAGAATCAAATGAGAAATAGGTATGTTAAGAATGGATTTAATTTTAAAAGGGTCTACATCAAATCCATGTAAAGAGACTAAGAATCCTAAAAAAAATTAGAAGTGTAACTAAAAACAAATTTTTAAAAATTGATTTTAACTTCATATTTGATGAGATGATAAAAATGATAGTAATATTATGAATATGATTTTCATGATGCTTGGATTTATCAATAATTTAATATAGATAAGTTTCAATTATTTTATGAATGAGACCATGAAATATATGGGTCATTACACATTTATAAGTTACACCAACATTATTAATATTGAAAGGCATTTTAATGTAGCAATAGGTTCCCCATTATATTTTGAAGGTGATTTTATGTTGATCTTATGGAGAAAAATGAATTTGATTATTTCCCAAGAAGCTATCCATGAGAGATAACATTTCATATCCAACAGTGGAATCAATAAGGGCATCAATTGATGGTAGAGTAAAATTATATTTAGGACATGCTAGGTTAATATGTGAAATTATTTATAGATGCGAATAACCATGTTTATTTTCTTACATATAAGAATAATATTGAATACCCATTCAAAGTAGTCTACAAGTTTGATGACATATAAGAGCTTGATAATATATTTATGACATAAAGTAAAAAACTTGGGAGAGAATTTACATTTCTTTTGATGCATGGGTTTTTCATCAAGATAGGTAATGATATTATGGACCACAATGCTAGGATCAATCTTAGGCATTTCTTCATATGACCATGAGAAAGCTTTGCAGTATTTATCAAAAAATAGACTAAATTTAGCATGTGTGGTAAGCCATTTATTTGGAGATAAGAATAAGTTGAGGACTAGTAGTGGTTCCATAAATAATTATAAAAATCTCCTCACTATTCATAGTATTTCCATTTTGGAAATGATATGGAGTAGGAGGAATCAAGGAAACAAGATGTGTTTTAGGATTGACACTAGAAACAAAATCATTAAAACAAGGATTTTGTTTGTCAAATTGACCGAGCTTATGATGTTAGTGTGAAAGTCAAGATTCACGAGCATGGAGTAGTTATAGAATATATTAGTTAGTATGGAGTGTAAGTAAAGGTTCACAATACTTGATATTCACTTCAAGATTTAAAATTTTATTTCCATGATTATCAAAGTCAGAATGTATTTATCGAATAGCTATAGTTTATGCATCTAAGGTAATTTCAGGAGTAGACGTAGAATCTTATTTAATAGAATATGGATTCAAGTTAATGGGATAATAACTATCATAAATGGTGATTTAATTGTTTATAATATGTATAGTATTGGTTTTGTTGATATGATATATCGGAGGTAATAAATCTTAATGCACTAGATTAATAAGATCAATAAGGTCAATAATTATGGGTTGGATTATGTTAGATTGGTCTATTTATTATATGACCCATGGAGTATCTAGTAAATTTTTATTAATAGGTGGTACATATACTTCATGTTTTGATTCATTATTAAAGGATATGTGAATTACATGTGTAAACAATCAGAAATGCATCATGTCTATAAATCAATCTTGGCTTAGAGAAAATAAAGCATACCTACACTTCTGATTGGGAATACATTTGTTAAGTGAGAACATGACCAATATGAGGATTCACTAGACCAATTAGGGGATCACTTGTCACAATACACCATTCTAGGAAGGATTTATAAAGCCTATAGTCTAACAAAATCATGAAAAAACCCTAAAAGAGTCCTAGGTTTAATATTCACTCTATTCTAATAAACAAGAAAGTAAATCTAATCTAGTACACACCAAAGCTTGTGGAAAAATATGAGAGGTTAGTAAAGCAATCAAAACATGTAAAGGAGAATCTCAATTAAGCTAAGTATGAGTAAGACCCTAATACATAGAATATGAAGAGTAATATTATTTGAGCCAATACTTATGCTACTTCTATCTACTAAAGAGAGGAGAATAAAGTTAGAATATATTCACTTGAATGTGAACCTATCAAGACTCAATCTCTCCATTAGACAAAGGGGATTTTCAAGAGGTTGTTTTAGTTTGTAAGGATAACTAAGAAATGCCAAAACATCCAAGACTTATCCACAAGACTATATTCTCCAAGTAGAAACCCTAAGCTAAGACTCTTCAAATATAATGGTGGAAGAGCATATTTTAAAGAAGCGTGAGCAAATAATAAATTTTGATATTGAAATAATGATGAAATGATCTTGTATTTATAGGTGGATCTCACCCTAAATCCTTCCAAATATGTCAGCTATATAGGATCAACCTAGTCAACCCTATATATTTTCTAGATATAAATCATTAGGTCCCAAGCTAGGTCAATCGAAGGGATAACAAAATTATCAAGTGAAAATACCCAACAATACTATAAGGATGATCCAATTGACCCTGTATAGTAATCAAAGGCTGAAAACTATATAGGGTTGACCCAGTCGACCTAGTATAGTCAACTGGAGAAAGGAGATCGAGGTAAGGAAAAGAGGGATGGAAAGATGAAAAAGACTAGAGGAGTGTGCAAGGGAGGAGTAATAGCTTAGAGAATGGTTTTAAGAGCTAGTTAGATTGGTAATAATGTGGTAATACTAGATAATAATCTTGAAAATCACTAAAGGTCTTCCCACCCCTTTCCTGGTGCACATTTTAAGGCATGCACTCAAAGAGATTGATTCTCAATGGGTTCTTACAAAATATAAAATGTCAGTAATTGATAAAATTTGAAAATATTATGTTTTTACATACTCTCCACTTGAAGCTCATCATGCATCACCAAGTTGTAAGATGGGATGGTGCTTTAAGAAAGAATAGAATGACACATAATGTTAATGCTAAACAAAAATTGTAGTATTTTAAAGAAAAAATAATTGAAAGTAAATGACTACAGGTAAATAACTAAAAAGTAAATGTAATACATACCTTGAATTACTTTTATTATAGGATGGTTATCTTATATTTTATCAATTATGATTGTGTAAGGTGTAAAGACTAATTTTGACAAACCCAAGAATACAAAAATAAAGAGCAAAAACAAATAAATGCAAGAAAATCCAAGATAGTTGGTACTATGAGAAAGGGATGTACTTTGGAAATTTGGCAAGCTAGTTTGACAAGTGCTATGTTAGACCAAATGACCAAGTCAAAAAAAATAAGAGTAAATTGGGTAACCAAAAATCCGGGGCTACTAAAGATCAAAAAACTCAAATAAGTTATCCTTAAGTAAGAAAGACAAACTCACCAAATCAAACCAAAGATACATGTAAAATAGGATAGTAATCAAACATCAAATGTAAAATCAAAAATAAAATTGTAAAACAACATTGATGAGTGAGCATTAAAAATCCTTATCTCACTCAATAATGGAAAAAGGTGCATAAAAATGGAAAAAAACATTATCTAGTGAGAAGTAACATGCCAACCTCACTCAATAATGGAAAAAGGGTAAAAACTCAAGTGTCCATAACAACATAATAGTACAACAAATGATAAATGGTAAAAAGAAAGTAAAACAACTCTATAAATGTAAATGTATGGTGAAAAAGAAAGAATTAATCCATAGTTGTTCAAACATATTGTTTCACTCTAAAGATAGATTAAACTGAAACAAAGTAGTGCTATCATGTTTTTAAGATGTGAAGAATAAGGAAAAAAATATTTATAATCACAACTTACTTGTCAAAGGGGGAAATGAAATGGTTAGAGGGGATAATGAAGGAAAAAATAAGCTAGAGGACCTCTTTTTCAAAATTAAAAGACTCAAATTAGGTTTGTCAAAATAAGAGGACTTTTAACCTTAAGGAATCTGAAGGATATCTCTTAGCCACACAAGTCTTATGTCAACAAATGAAGTAGAAATATCATCTCATGAAGGTTATATGCATGGAAAGTAAAATGGACCTACCTTCCTATAACATGTTCCTATTCCTCAGGACCCCTTATAAAGCCATCAGTCTAGTGTAAATATTGGGTACTTGCATGAGAACGTAGGTAGCACCATAGAATTTATTGAATTCCCCTATTCCAATCTACTAGCCTACCATACCCTAAGGGACCTCAGCTCTATGTAAGGCCAACTGTGGAGATCGAGTTTCAATTAGAGATAGGAGATGTGCTTTTAATCATGACTTTTAGTGTGATTTTAACTTTTGAGATTTGTATGTTGCCTTTTAGATGTCATTGTATTTTGATTCAAATGATTTGGATTTTAACTTTCTTGATGTATTTTTCTATTCCTCCTCTATATGAATTTGAAAAACCAAACATGGGTGCTAAAGATGAATTTCATTTGAATACTTGGGACTTGGTTGCTAAGAAAGAGAACTTCAAAGAGCATGAGGTCTAAAAGTCTCATAAATCTAGGTGAAATAAAAGTGCTATCTTAAATTTGACATTATTTTTTCCAATGTGGAGTGAAAAGAAGGGGAAATCAAGAGGAGTGACACAGAACAATTTGAATTACTTCAAATCAAAGGGAAAAAAGGGATACAATGATAGTAAAGTATGATTCCTCATCATAAGAATAAGGTAAATGGAGGAAAACATGCTAACATATATTTTTGTGCAAATTTCATCTAACAAAAGAAGTAAAATATAAATTTTGAAAATAAGGATGTAAAAAGATGAAAATATGGTAATTTTGTGAGGAATGTTAGGTCCTATCCATGGTCTTATGAAGCAGCTCACAAAATAAAAACCCAAGGGGTACAAAAATATTAAGTGAAAGATAAAGGGAGGTAAGTAAAATTATAGTAATTTTGTGAGGAATGGCAAGTCCTATCCATGGTCTTCGAAGAAACTCATAAAATAAAAACCCAAGGGGTGAAAAAAAAACATGTATAAGATAAATAAAAAGAAGAAAAGATGGCAATTTTATGAGGAATATCAAGTCCTATTTTTGGTCTTACAAAGTAAATCACAAAATAAAAACCCAAGGGGTGTCAAAAAACCAAGAAACCAAAAGACAAAAATAGAGGACTAGAGGTTTGTGAAAAGAAAGAACTTACTATAGAGGGAGATACCCATATAAGTAACCTACAAAAAGTGTTATATAGTTGTAGATAGAAATCACAAAAGGAAGGGAAGGATCCTAAACTAATGTCTATATCAAATATGAACACATGAGAGATAAGCCTATGTGTCTCATAAGGTTTTTTGGATTTGAATTAGTTTGGTAACATGCCATGGAAAATAAGAGTGTGCATCATAAGATTCCTAAAAGGGTAATTAGATGTAGGGTTGGGAATCAAAATATACCCCAAAGTCTAAAATGATATGTGGGTGGGCATCACAATATGCCATAAAGGCTAAAGTAACATGTGGATGGGAATCTCAAGATGCCCCAATAGCTAAAAAGAGTAAGAAAAGATAAGAAAAGATAAGAAGTAAAGAGAACCGCATATAGTGTCTAAATGGATTCAAGTTATCCAATAATATTCTAATAGGGGACATGATGCTTGAGGAAATAAAAAGAATGATAAGAAATAAAAATGAGAGGTAGAGATAAATAACTAAGTCAAATAGATAGATAACTAAGTTGGACATATAAGGAAAGTAAAAAACTATACATGATCAACTGGGTTGACCTAGTACAAAGAACAGGGCCTATAAACTATACAGGGTTGACTGGGTCTACCTAGTATAACAAACAGAGGATGAAAGTTGATGAAATAGGAATACACCATCGATTGGGTTGACCTAGTTCTATATCCTAGATATAAATTAGACATAAAAATATATAGGGTCAACTAGGTTGATCTAGTTCTATATCTAAGGGGTAAAAAAGAATATTATATCGACAGGGTTGACCCAGTACTACATATATATGAAAAATAAAATGATAAAATAATTAAGTGAAAAAATCCTGCAAGGTTTAGTTCATATTGAGTTCACTGGAATGTATACAATCAAAAATGCATCATGTTTATAAATCAATCTTGGCTCAGAGAAGATAGAGCATACCTACACTTCTGATTGGGAATACATTTGTTAATTAAGAGCATGACCAATATATGGATCTTCTAGACCCGATTAGGGGATAACTTATCATAATACACCATACTAGGAAGAGTTTCAAAGCTTAAAATATAACATAATCATGTAACAACCCTAAAAGAGTCCTAAGTTTAATGTTCACTCTATTCTAATAAACAAGAAAGTAAATCTAATCTAGTGCATATCAAAGCTTATGTAAAAATATGAGGGGTTAGTAAAGCAATCAAAACATGTATAGGATAATCTCAATTAAGCTAAGTATGAGTAAGACACTAATACATGGAATTGAAGAGTAATATTATTTGAGCCAATACTTATGCTACTTTTATCTACTAAAGAAAGGAGAACAAAGTTAGAATATACTTACCTAAATGTGAACCCATTGAGACTTAATATTTCCCTTGGCCAAAGGGGCTTCATAATAGGTTGTTTTGGTTTGTAAGGATAATTAAGAAATGCCAAAACATCTTAGACTTATCCACAAGACTAGATTCTCCAAGTAAAAACCCTAAGCTAAGGCTCCTCAAGTAGAATGGTGGAAGAGTAGATTGTAAATAAGCACGAGTAAATAATAACTCTTGATTTCATATTGAAATAATGATGAAATGATCTTGTATTTATAGTTGGATCTCACCCCAAATCCTTTCAAATATGTCAGTTGGATAGGGTCAATCTAGTCAATCCTATATGTTTTTGGGAGGTAAACCACTAGGTCCTGAACTAGGTTAGTCAAAGGGCTAACAAAAATCTCAAGTGAAAACACCCAAAAATATTATAGGGTTGACCCAATCGACCCTATATGGTAATCATAGGTTGAAAACTGTATAGGGTCGACCTAGTAAAGTCAACTAGTGAAAGGGGATCGAGGTGAGGAAAAGAGGGATGGAAAGAGGAAAAAGACTAGAGGAGTATTCAAGGGAGGAGTAATAACTTAAGGAATTATTTTAAGATCTCATTATATTGGTAATAATTTGGTAATAAGGGACAACAATCTTGTAAATCACCAAAGGTCCATCCACCCCTTTCCTAGTGTACCCTTTAAGGCATGCACTCAGAGAGATTGAGTCTCGATGGGTTCTTGCAAGATGTAAAGCATGATTAATTGATAAAATTGAAAAATATTGTGTATAAAACATGGACATCATGATTGAAGGCATGCATTTTTTATAGTGTTTTTTGATAATGCAACATGTCTAAATAGTGTGATTTTCAACAACCTCTTGTGAATCCCCTTTGGCCAAGGGAGAGATTGAGTGGAATATCTATAGTGGAGATGACCATATTACTAAAATTATAAGGGTACATGGATAAAGGGTATTTAAATAGTTTTACCACTCCATATTAATTACAATAAAAATCATCCTCTATGTAAGAGGC
This sequence comes from Torreya grandis, assembly GCA_037957365.1. Lineage (NCBI taxonomy): Eukaryota > Viridiplantae > Streptophyta > Pinopsida > Cupressales > Taxaceae > Torreya > Torreya grandis. Next base: position 1,927,758 of record JARHVA010002257.1, on the reverse strand, counting down.
TTTATGTGCATTACATGGGGGAGGACTATCAACAATATCATCTATTAAGGGAATGGTTAGATCTCATGAAAGAAGATAAAGAGGGATACATTTTACAATTTAGGGAGGTAATTGAGTAATATTTCAAATGTTTTATAATTCATTAAGTTCATCATCATTTGAATTCATGAGTATTACATGTAGATTTGAATGCATATAATTAAATTCAGGAAGAGGAGGATGATTGATATAATAAAAAGTGGGAATACGATATTGATATTTGGGATTTGGAATTTGGATGATATAAATTTAGGATTGGCTTCATGTTTATAAAATTTTACATTATGTATGAATTTGCTACATTGGTTGCCAAAAGATGCAATAGCTCATATACAATCAATCCATGGATGTCCTAAGATCATGTTGTAACATAAATGAAGATCAAGAACCATGAGCTCGATGTGGATTTTTTTAGATCTAATGGTAAGAATAATCCAAATGAAACCAATTTTTTTGGTTGGTTTTATTAAATACGTGACACATGAGTCAGGTTTGTTTGAGATTTTCTAATGAATATTTAATTTTTTGAATTCACCAAAGATAAGTAACATTAATAATAGATTCTTTAAATAATAATTTTATAATTAGAGTGTTATTTATGATAGTTTTTATAAAAAAATGTGGATCATTAGCTCAAAATATAATTACATCATTTATCATATTATTTTCAATAAATTCTATGGAGGGTTTGGTAGAAGAAATTATATTGATAACATGCACCTCTATAGGTTGAGGAGAATCAAGAGGTAGTTCATATTCATTAGATGTAGGTTATATTATGTCTTGTATTTTATAAATAAGGATCTTAATATGATAAGGAGAACTTTTTACTAATTCCATATGAATAATTTTACAAGGCATTAATTTAAGTTCGTTTAAGAAAGTTTAGTCAGGTTTAAAAGAAGAGTTAGTACAAGGCTTAGTTTGATTAGGTAGGGTTCTTTTTGGAAATGTTTGAGGTTAAATTGGTGAAAATGGATCATAATTATTGGATGGTTTGAAAGATGAGGGATGATAATTTTTAGTGTCTTTAAGAATTTACTCTTCGTTAGATGGTTTATAGGTTTGGTAACAAGGTATTTGTGAGTAGGTTTATAATGATAATTGTCTTTAGATTCATACATATATTTAGAATTGGTATAATACTGATCATAATCATCATTAATAACATAAAAATTTTCATTAAAATATTTTTCATTGGGATCAAATGAATGTTTTTGGGATTTTTGGGTAGTAGAATTGGAAAAGGTTCACTTTTGAGAAGCTTTAAGATAATTGGGATAACACTATTTTATCATATCATCATGATCAAAGGCATATCCTAAAATTAAATAAACCATACATTATAGGAGTGCATGATGTGTATCATGATAATGACCAATAATGATGTGAAACCAACAAAAAATATTAGGATCTTACATTATGGGGGAGCAATATTGTTATAGATGAAAGGTTTAGATGGAGATAATAATTTATTGATTTATAAGACCATTAAGGGTGGGTATGGGATATTTTGAATATTAGATGTAACTACTCCTATTTTTTTTAAGGATATTTAGATTGAGTATTTTTACCATTTTATTTTTTAGTTGAATTTTGTAAAGATGTATTTATTGAATTATGAGATGGTTCAAATTGATTCATAAGGAAGTCTTGTCATTTATCTTGATCAAAATCCTCTTTGAAGGTTTGAGGAGAAAAAAATATTTAAGAGAGGATTTAGGGGTAGTAATCAATAGTTTTTAAAATATTATCATCACTCATGTTATGATCAATATTGTGAGATGATTATTTCCATCTTTTGATAAAAGTATGAGCAGATTCAATAGGTAATTCCTTAGCATTGATGAAGTGACTATGAAAATTTTTAAGAAGATAATTTTGTTAAATTATTTAAGTAAATAATTTACAAGGTCATATAGTTTCCATATGGAATGTTGGGGGACTTGATTATACCATTCTAAATCATATCATGTAAAAGTTTTGACAAGTTTAGTAGTAGTAGAAATGTTGGCTTGGACCAATTCCTTATAGAGATTACTAAATGATTTAAGGAATAGGGAAAGATATTTAGTTCCATCATAATTAATGGTTGGAGAAATATTTACAATAAATATGGATATAATGGATGGAGCTAAAGATTTTTTTTGAAGATGATGAAATAATGATAGGTTGAGGGATGATATTCCCATTGGCATCTCTATGAGGAGTGGGGATTTGTTTTGATTATTTTGAGGCATGACAATAGAGGTTTTACTTTCCATTTGTAAGATATGATTTTTCAATTGGATCATTTGAGAATCATTAGTTTTTTTCATAACATTCATTTTTTGAACCATTTGAGCAAGAATTTGAGTTGTATCTATAGGTGGATTTTTATTTCTAGTGGTAAGAGGTGGAATGTTAGTGTTGGTAGGAGGAATATTTCCTATAGTGGATTTACCTATGAGAGGATTCCTTATGTTAGGGTTTTCTACATGAAGATTCCCTATGTTTGTATCAATTACTTCAATGGTAAAGTAAGGAAGTTTAAATAAGTTACCATTCATGTTAGGATCATCTTGGTCATAATTTTAACTAGTGTGGACCATGTTGCATTCCATTGACCTAGATGAGGGTCAAGAGTAGTTCTAACACAATGGGATATCCTCTTGGGTGGATAAGGTAGGTAAGAAAGAGGAACCCATATATACTTTCAAGGGGTTAATACTATCAAGGAATATCTTAAGAGGTGACTTCATAATGTTAGCCTAGAATCAAGAGAAAATAAGAAGTTGAACATAGTCAACCACTTATGGAACTAGGTTGACTAGGGTCAACTTAGGCACATAATAAGGTAGAAACAATAACGTGGAAATCTACAGGGTCAACCAGGTCAATCTTGTTTGATAGACAATGAGAAATAATAGTCTATAAAATGAACTAAGTCAAGCTAGTCAACTTATTTAGATAAAAAATAATAGTTTGGAAAATGAGTTGAGTTGATTTGGTCAAATTAGTTGGTAGATAGGGAGAAATAAAAGTTTATAAAATTAAATGAGTTGATTTGGTTTACTTAGTTGGATATAAAGGAAGGATAACATTTTGGAAAATGAAATAAGTTAAGTTGGTCAACTTAGTTGGGCAGACATAGATAAATAACATTCTATAAAATGAACTAAGTTGAGTTGGTTGACTTAGTTGGACATACATGAAAAAATAAAAGTATAGACAATGTACTGATTCAAGTTTCTTGACTTCGTTGGATAGACATGGAGAAAAAATATTTTGGAAAATAAACTGAGTCAAGCTAGTTAAATTAGTTTGGTAAATAGGGATAAATATCAGTCTAGAAAATGAACTTAGTCAAACTGGTTGACTTAGTTAGACAAACAAGAAGAAATAATAATATGGAAAACTAAATTTATATGGTTGAATTAGTTAGATAGATAGAGAGAAATGATAGTCTATAAAATGAAATGATTCGAGCTAGTTGAATTAGTTGAATCTATAAAAATTTGACTACAAACTAGATGATGTTGTTTTGAAAACATACATAAGTAAGAAAAATATAAAAGACTAAATCAAACTATTCGACTTAGTCTATTCAAACACAATAAACTAGGCTTATGTTGGTCGATCTATTTGAGTCACATAACACATAAATGTATCAACACTAGTCAACATAATTTATAATACAAAAGAGAGAAACAAGTAATGGGTAGAAATGAAGTGTAAAACTAGCTAACTATTCAAAAATAAGACTAAGTAGATGTACTAAAAGGATTTAAATGAGTTTTAGGATCCTAAATATACATGTTTGTCTATTGGATATTGATTGCCCAAAGTTTTAGAGTACTAAATATGGAGGATTATACCTTGCCCATAGCCCATGAAACATGGTTTCAAGGGTAAGTTGGAAGTAACTTCTCAGGACTAATGATAAGTCCAATATATGGCTCGTTATAACTATGTGTTTTCTCCTTACACTTATTAATCCACAATTGAGGATTGAGAACTGCATGTATATTTAGGACTTATAACTAGTTTTAAGTGGAATATAGGTGCTTTTGTCTTACTTAGTATATGTGACTTTGAGTTCCTATTCTTGACATTTTTTTCTAATTCTCTTCTTGTTTTAGACTCCACTTTTTATGTATATAGGTAGTATAAAAGGATAAAATAAATGATAGTAAGTCTTGACATGATCCTGTGGCCTTAGAAGAAGCTTTTAGTATAAGATCCAACACTTTAGTAGAGCTATGGACTTCATCAATAGTTACATACTTCATTAGCAAGTGTTATGGACTTCAATAAGTGATGCTATGGATTTTGATAGAATTATTATAGGCTCCCTTGGAATGATTTTCAAGGGCATTTTGAGCTACCTCAAAGTATTTTCTATTTATAGTATTTATATATATATATATATATATATATATATATATATATATATATATAGAGATTTACCTTTATATATTGTATCTAGATATAGGTTTATATTTGTAAACAATATCTTGTGATTATAAAGCAAGGTAAGATCGGTAACATAATTTGATATGAAATTACAAGTCCAATTTTTTTCTTAAAACATGTGGATCTTTTGTTGTAATGTGTATTTACTATTTATAAGTTAATTAGATCTTGGAAAAACTAATCTTGTTAGAATAATTATTGGTTATCTGATATTTATAAAGCTGTTAGATTTCTAATTGAATAAAAGACAAACCCCTATCTGATTAGTGGTGTTATATTTTGGAACAATAGAAGTGAATTTTTTTGAATAGAAAAAGATATTGTGAATATGTAATTCTATTTTCCATGAATTAATGAAATTGACTGCATTTAAGAAGTACTGAGTAATTTTTCTCTTGATCCAAAGGTAAGCAATGGCCCACTCCTTGAGCAGTTGGGATGTGTGTGTGGTATTTATGTATTACTTTATGTTAGTTTCAATTTAATTAACACATTTATATTCTGAGTGAATCATGAACCTGTAAGTAGTAAAATTTATTAATGTGTGTGTATTGTCGTTTGATGTAGTGTTAACCCTTTTCCTTCAAAAGTGTATTCTTAGATAAAGTAAATTTAGTTATGCAATCCTAGTAAATTCAATTTTGTAATCCTAGTAAATTCCATTCTAAAATCCTATTAAATTTAATTCTACAATCTGAGTTTTAAGTGTGTTTTTGTAATTCCAAATTTTAGCATTTTCTTTTGATAGCATTGAGTGTGTATTTACATCAAGTATGTTAATTTCAAGAGAAAGTGTGTTTACCTTAAATTTAGATTGATATTTTTTCAAGAGTGTTTTCTTTATAGTTAATTAAATAAGACTTTATATTTAAGACTTAGACAAGATCACTTCACCAAAAAAACCCAAAAACACTTAACTGTTAGCTAGATCTTTAAAATGACTTATTGCAAATATCTTTAAACACTAGTCTTAGTAAATAATGGCATCAATTGTAGCTGATTAAATGAAGGGGTAACAATTACACCCATAATTTTTGGTGCCATTATCAAGGACTTATTTTAAAGTGTTAGTAACGTGAAAAGCATAAGCTAGCAATAATTATAAAAACCAACTTCCCTAAATATTTAAGAAACATATGATCAAAATAAGAGACTCTCAGGGTAGATTCATTATAGATGACCCTTAATAGGATACTTCATCTAGCCATAGAATTTTAAAAATATGGTTGGAAAGGCATTTCCACCTACTGGGGAAGAAATACCACCTATAGGATTCAATCTAGAAGATTTTAAACCATAATCAAGTAACCTTCTAGCCACCTCTCAATAATCTATATCTCCCCTAAGAATAAGTGACAACATTAATAGTTGATAAATGGGAGACAATCATGAAAATGTATAAAATCCTCAAGGAAATAGAAATAACCCTCCTAGAAGAACCTTTACCAATCTCATTATTCTAGAGGAGGATGGAAGAAAAACAATGAAAAGCATTTATCCATCTATTTTCCTACATTTATGAGTCAATCTACCAAACACCCTGACCAATTTATATTTAAATTCAAAATTTTGTGTCAAACCTATGATTATAGAACTGATAATCAAAAGTTGAAACTCTTTCCTTCTACACTGAAATAAGGAGTTGTGATATGGTTTATGGTTTTGCTCCCAAACTCCATCCACTCATGAGAATACATGGAAACTTCATTCTTAGACAAATATCAAGAATATTGTAAGGTGAGGGACAATAAGGAAGAATTTTTCAAGATCAAGTAAAATGAAGATGAAAATCTAGAAGATCACCTTGACCACTTTTTGTTTGCCCAAACAAGATGTGGATATGAACTAGTTGAAGAGGTTTGTAAGATAATATTTTTAAAAGGATTATAGGATGATTCTAAGAATTCCTTGAACCTAAAGAAAAAAGGAGACATTTATAATTTGGCTCTCCTTCAAGTCACTAAATTATGCGTAAATTATTCAAGAACAAAACCTAGCATTAGAAAGATAAGAATAGGAAATGGAGAAAATGATGTGATTTAGTTAATGGAAGAATTATCAAAACTTAAGATAGATTATTAGTCCAATTGAATACCACATTATATGGCTTGCAAGCCAAAGCCAATAATGCCATTGAAACCTTGGCTATGTATTGTCCTAAGTGCAGAACAAAATATGCTCTTAGAGACTGTCCTTTAGATATGATTATTATGTGTTTTATCTATGATATAAATGAGCTTGACATCAAAAATGGATCCATTTTTCCTTCTCTATAGAATCAATTAGAAAAAGGAACATAGGATATATAAGAATTAAATTTTATTCAAAGGCAAATAAATCAATTCCCACATAATCAAAATTAATTTGGTCCAAGAATTCCTTTCAAACCATGGACAACAACTCCAATTTTTTGGGGACAAGCACCACCACCATGGGGCAATCAATAATGGATGCCACAACCATGGGTGATGCCTCAATCCCTCTAACAACCTTGTATGCCCCAACCTCATCCATAATCATGGGTGAATCAACACTAAAAACCCAATCCAAAGTTTAATTAGCAATAGAGAAGATATACATAACAACAAACCTTGATGGCCCTCCAAGCACTCAAGCACCTCCAACAAAGCAAGTAAATTATCCCCAACTACCTGCCCAACCCATTGCTAATCCAAAGAATAGGCAGGTAACTCTTGTTTATGTGAATGAACAAAGAGAGATTATGGGAGTTAGTGTTATCAAGTGTGTAGACATATATCTTAGGTCATCAAAAACACTACAATAACCTTAAATTACCATTATAGATATTCTTGATGCAAAATAAGATAAACGTTCACAACCAACCAAGGAAAAGGATCTGGAAGAGATACCTAAAAAATATAGGAAATCACCATAACTCCTCCACCTATTCCTTTTCTAGAAATATTTAAATAAGTTTTGGATGAAAGGGAATCTAATTTGATTTATGAATTAAGAAAACTTAACATAGAAATCCTATTATTTTAATTCATTAGGGGCATTCCATAACTCAATATATTTATCAAGAGTTTGTGTATTAAGACACCTGGTAGGAAAAGGCAATATCCCAAGACCATACAAGTGGATGGTAAACTTGTTGAATTTTTAACAGGTAAATTACTTCCACCCAAGTATGAATATCCAAGAAGTATTATCATTTATATGACTATTAGAAGAAAAGAGATACCTAATGTATTGGTAGATTTAGGATATGTTATTATTGTGATGACTATTGATACCTTTGAAGCTCTATCTCTCATAGGGATACACCCACTTCCACAATCCTATTAGAGAATTTTCAATGATGTCATGGTGATTTCATGGAGGTGTATTGGTGAGTGGATGAAGTGTTTTGATAGTCTAAGTGGTAATGACAAAGTGTGCAATGTGCTTGTCCTAGTATCCTTAGAGTATGCTTGGTTGATCCTTAGTTTTGGCATGGTTAGAGATGTTCAAATATGAGTATAGTGATTTAATGATGTGTAAGAGGTCCCATAAGATGTCTTCTATGATTTGAGTGCTTGTGTGCATGATTTTAATTCATCTGGTAGTCCATATTTTTTATATAGACATTTTGGGTCCAATGGCAAAAAATCTGAGTAGGTAGTTTGATGACATCACCAGTACCACGTGTGGATGAGTCAGGGGGATTTGGTCATATGGTTGTGATTTTATTTGTGCCTAGTTTTTATGCACTAAATTTTAAGTCATGCAATGAAGCACAACATAAGATATGTAAGTGCAAAGTTGGGTTCCTAGGTAGTTTGATAGTATTTTCCCATACTTAACCAAATTTTCAATGTGGTAAAAAAAGCTAAGTAGTCAATTTAATGTTGTTATATTTCACATGTGTGAAGTACAAGGATAAAATGATCATATGGGTTTGTTAAATTTTATTCCTAGTTACTTTTTGATAATTTTCAGATCATGTAATGAAGCACATCAAAAGATATGCATGTGCAAAGTTGGCCTTTTATGGAAGTTCTTGACATAGTTGGTTCTATGGTCGAAAGAAATCTGAGTGAGTAGTTTAATCACATTATATATCTTTCACATGTGAAGGTTTCATGATTAGTTTGACACATGGTTGGATTCTCATATGTGAAGAGATCATATTGTCCAAATTTTAGATCATGCATCTAAGTGTAGCGAAAGTTATTATGGTCTAAAGTTGGCCTTCCAGGTAGATAAGAAATGGTTCCCATACTTAGTCATTTTTTCATGATGATAAATATATATAACACATGGAGATACAATGGTTCATTGGCGTTCTTACATATTTATATATGGTGTACATTAAGTCAATTGGCTCAAAGTGTTTGTTGGTTAACAAAGTTAAATATCAAGTTCCTTTCAAAAGGATCAATGGAATGTGTTCATTCTAAGGTGTTAGGAAATCATAAGATGAGGACAAGTGTTCAAGGTTTAATTATGAGAAAATTTAAATGATAAGGCTATAATGGTGAGTGGGTGTTTATACAAATTGATCAAACATTACACACTACATGATAAGGAATTGGTTGATCCGTAGAGATCGACAGTGTGTGTTGAGTCAATATTACAAGATTGCATGAGATGAGATCAATTGTTAAAGGTTTAAATTTTGGGTAGTGGCATACTATGTTTTAAAGTTTGAATAATATCAATGGATTCTATTTTATCTAATCAGTGAGGACATGAGATGCAAACATATTGTTTGAAGTTTAACTCTGACCATTTGCGTTTGAATATTTAAATTTAACAAAGGAAAAACCAATGCTCTATATTTTAGCTATAACTTTTGATACAAGATGAATTTGATCATGCTAACAAAAAATAATTTGTATAGGACTAAAATTATCATCTATAAATATAAATTCTAATATCTCAAAGTATGTATATTCAAATTTATTAATGTCCAAAGTTGATTATGTTTTCATATATGTTCTACAAGTGACCCGAGAAGGATGTTCGAGCTTGTTTTGATTTTGTTTAGATATTTCTTGATGAATTATCTATTATGGAGTGTTTTAAACTTAGTAAAGACCATATTTTTGAATTATTAATGATTTAATAATCATATTTAGTATGAAAAATACTTAATAAGTTGACTATGTATTCATTCATGATGTTCATGTGTATCAGGTCAGTGTTTGAGTTGTTTGAGCATATGTAGAAGTGATAAATGTAGAATGTGATAATTTGAGGATGTATAAAAGGAAATAATTAATGGACCCATTTATTTTAAATTGGTATTTTGTCCTTATTTTTCTTGGATAAGTTTCAAATAGGTTAATGGGTCATCATAGAACCTAAAAAGTGACTTAGGCTTATTTGAAAGAGAGTTGTAGTTAAGTGTGACCCATGTAAGATGCCTTAATGGTGAAGGCATGTGTTGTGGCTAATAATAACTATTATATATTTTTATAATTAATGAATGCTTTATATATAGTGAAACTAAATATGTTGGTTTCTAGATATGTGTAAGACTGGTAAGAGGTGTGCATGTGAGAGTTGTGGAGTGAAGGATAGGTAGAGTGCCCAAGTTGATGAGTTGATGAGAAAATAATTTTTTTGAATATGTGTATGAATTTTAGGTCATATTTTTTATGTAAAAATATTTGTCTTTTAGTTTTATAAATTATAGTTTGAGTGAAGAAGGAGAGATATTATGGCATGCCTATGTGAGATGCCTATATGAGATAGAGAGGGAGTTTGGGCAGGGGTTAGTTAATTAGAGATCCATCATCAGATGTTGAATACATAAATTATAAGTTTGAGGTTTTAACTTTAAAGGAGGGTATAAATGACTTGATCTTCCTTAGGGGTAGTTTTTCCTTGTGAAATAAGTGTTTTACTAAAGGTCTTTGGTTAGGAGGACTTGATCAAGGTTCCTAGTCTAAAGGACTTGACCATTCTATTATTTGTAATATCTTATAGGAAAATTTATCCATGTGTTTCAAGATTTAGAGATGGTTTTATTCCCCATGATGGTTTCCCATAGGAACTATGTTTTGTTTGTTTTATCTTGTGTATGCATTGAATGAATGAACACTCTTATTAATGTTACTTAATCAAGTTGATATATGCTAACTATTTAATAGTTTGAAAGGTTTGAAATTGAAATTGAAATATATGGGCTCATTGATTCACCCCCCCCCCCCTCTTAGTGATTATACCTCCAATAATTGGTATCAGAGAGGGTCCTTTGGTAAAGGCTTGACATCTTAAAGGTGATCCAAGATACAACATGGGTAGTCATCAAGGAAATTTTTATACTGAGCAAGCACCGATGTTTAATAGATATAACTATGCATTTTGGATTGATAGGATGAGGACATAAATTATGTCCCTAGGGTTTTATGTATGGTAATTTATTGTGGATGGTTATGTTGTTCTTACTACTCCTTCATTTAGTGTTGTAGACAAGAAGTTGTTTGAGAATGATTCTAAGGCAATGAATGACATCACTTATGGTCATACAGAGACTGAGTTCACTAAGGTAATCCATTATAAATATGATAAAGATATATGGGATAAAATTAATATCATTTATGAAGGAGATTCAAAGGTCAAGCTTGATAAGATACAAACTCATAGAAAGTAATTTGAAAGTCTCAAGATGAAGGAAGAAGATTTAGTGGCATCCTTTCTATAGAGAGTTGATGAGATTTTGAACATCATCAGAGGTCTTGGTGAGAAACTTGAAGGGATGCTATAGTTTAAAAATTATTAAGGTCTCTATCCCTCAAATTTGATCTAAAATTATCTACTATCGAATAAATTCAAGACCTTACTCAGTTGAAGATGGATCAATTGCATGACACCCTTACTGCCTATGAGATGAGGAAGAATGATGATATACCACCAAAAAAGGAAGCAACATTTAAGACTAAAATTAAGACAAAGAAGAATTTCCAAGATAATAAACCAAGGAGGATTAATTTTTTTATATAGATGAGGATAAACTAGCTACTTTGATTTCAAGGAAATTAAAAATAGGTTCAGGAAAGTATAAGGGTAAACTATCCCTTAAATGCTTCAATTGTGAAGAAGTGGTATAATTTGAAAATAAGTGTTCTCATAAGTATAATAAGGATGATGAGGAATAGAATGATCAAGGTCATGATGATGGAAAGAGATCATTCAGGTCTGATAAAATCAGAAAGGGATTTAGAAGGTTTAACAACAATAAAAAGTACTTCAAGGACAAGAAGAGTCTCTACACCAAAGAAGATTACAGCTCATCAGATGAGAGTTAAGTTAGTGACTCAGAGTATGATCATGAAGATGATGGTCCTATTAAAGATGAAGCTATATTCATGGATGAGGAAGGTATTTTCTCACATCAAAAGGAGTCTAATTGGAGTGATTCAGATGATGATGAAGATGAGGTGGACTATGAGACTACATTGACAAATGCTCATGAAGAACTAAAGATTGAGAAGAAGATCAATAAGAAGATGAAATACAAAATCAATGAACTTGAGGATAAATTCAATGTGTATGAGGAAAGATTGAATGAAGACACCAAGGATTATGAATATATGGTCAAACATCTCATTTGTTAACTAGAAATTCTATCTACAAGCTTAAAAGATAAAGAAGATGAATGTGCAAGGTATGTAATTGAAAATGAGTCATTTAAATTTGAGTTAGAGAAGATATCTAGTAAGGTAATGTCATTTTTGAGATTTTAAAAGATATCAATTGATATAGATAATATTTTTATTGATAAAAAGCATGAAAGTGATAAGACTAGTCTTGGATACAAAGAAGAACTAGAGACTGTAACTCAAAACAAGATGAAGACTAATGTGAATAATGAAAATCATACTTTGAATAAAAATCATCAGACAAAGAATGAATATTATATAATAATTAATAAAAATAAAATTAGATAACCAAATTCCATGAGGTATACAAATTTTAATGGTTACTATTATACTTGTAATTAGTTTGGGCATAGAGCTACATAATGTAGAAAACCTGTTAGAAATGAGTTTGTATAGAACTATGAATGGAATCATCAGTCAAGTGGTGTGATCAAGGTTGAGTGTTTCAAATGTAATAATGTGGGAAAAAAATTTAAACATTTTCCATCTAAGGTAAGACAAGTTGAGTTTCCATAAAAGAGTATTGTTTTCTAAAACGGTGAAAAGATTGGTCACATTGCTAGATTCTTCAAGTAAAGATCTACAAATCAAAATAGGTTCAATCAAGCTCCTATAGTGAAAGGAAGAAGGAAAGTTAACTCATGGAAACAAAATGTGGCAATAATGAATCATTATGAGACTTTAGGACCAAGTAATCTTTTTGATATGGTGGAAAATGCTACAAAAGGAGAAGAGTGGCAAGGACTCTCATTGTTTGCTCATGTTTAGAATGAAGATGCCAAGCTCAAGGAGAAGACCATGGTGTTCGTTGAGGATAGTTATAAGGTGTGCATGGATCCAAGTGAACATCCTACTATTTTTTAGCATGTATCATACAAATAACATTAATTACTAGTGTTTAGTGATGAGGTTCTAAGCTGTAAGGAAGATTATACAGATGAAAAGGTATGTCATGAATCTATATTGTCTCCATGTATTATCAATCCAATCATATAAAAGATGGATAATGTTACAGTAGATGAAAATTTTACTTATCTTAACCCTAATAAAAATAATAATAACTATAAGTATCAGATGACCAAGGAGGAGAAGGAATATGAGGAGTTGTGGATAACTCTTAGTTTCACATTATTCTAAGACATTATGAAGTAGGACATCTTTGCATATGCTTATTATGAGACATATTTCTATAGAGAAACAATTTTGTGTGCTCAAAATCATAATGCCAATCAGATAAGGTCATTGGTTAAGTGGGAGAAATAAGTTCATGAGCTTATTCTAGAGATTTGTGAAGGAACTATAGTACAAAGTTAGTATGGGTGTTTTTAGGTGGCCTAATGAGATTGATGTAATTTCAAGAAGATTTTAGTACTCAAAAAGGTTTGTAAACTTCTTTTTGATGTGTTTCAATTATTTTAATGGTTTTAAGGTATGTTGACGTCAAATTGGATTTTTTTTTTACTATCGGGTTTCCTAGTTTGTGCTTAAGAGTATGTAGGTCCTAAAATGGGTTATAGGATGTATGGGTTCCAAAAGGTGTGGAATCTCAAATCTTGGTATAGAACTATGTGATGGGTGTCTCTTGGTGTGTAATAAGTTTTAGAGGTGGGTGTTGACTAGAAGGAGTTTTGTTGACCTTGTTTGTTTTGATATTCTAGGGTTTTGGGCTTTGCTATAAACTTGGTTTGCCTTATGATTTAAGGTCTAAGGATTATTAATATAATTAATGGGACAAATGAGTTTTCAAATAATGTTTCACAGATATTTTAAGGTTTGTATTGTTCAAATTATTCTTATTTTTATCAAGATAGAGGCCTAATTAGCAAGTTGGTTTGTAAAAGAAGTATGTTTTAGAGATTGATATAGGTGTTTCAATTTATTTATGGGGCATATGAGATTGCTCTAGATATGAAGTTTTAGGTATTAATTTTGTGTCTACAGAAAGTTATGGGCTCTATAAGTTCTAGGTAGGGTTACAAGAAAACTGGATATGCCTAGTGAGAAGATGAGTACCTTTTATTCAATTTATCCAAAAGAGCAAGGTATGTGTGTTTTAAGGAGAGTTCTTAGGTATTTTTTTATATTTTTTAATATTTTGTGAATGGCATGAAGTTTTGTTGGTGGTCCTTGACGAGGTTTGAGAGAGAAGAGGCTAGTAAACATGTGTGGTGATTATTCATGGTGTATGGAGATCTGAATATGCTCAAGATGTGCAAAGGATTATAAATATTAGGGGGATTCCATCTCAAATTTTTATTTTTCCTCAATATCATATTTTTCCCCCTTTTTCATTGAGTCAAAGGGGGATAAAGTTCATATTGTGAGCGTGCTTGAAGAGAGAGAAGAAAACTAAGTTGTATATTGTTATATTGATGGGTGTTGACATCAATGGTAAAAGGGGATATTGTCATGGTGATGTCATGTAGGTGTCCTAGTGAGTGGATTAAGTGCCTTTATATTTGAGTGACAATGAAAAAGTGTGCAATGTGTTTGTCCTAGTATGCTTGAAGTATGCTTGCTTGATCTTCAATTTTGGCATGGTTAGAGATGTTTAGGGATGAGTATGGTGATTTAATGATGTGAAATAGATCCCATAATATTTATTATATGATTTTTAATGATGTGAAATAGATCCCATAATATTTATTATATGATTTAAGTGTTTTTATCATTATTTTAATTCATTTTCTAGTCCATAGATTTCATCTAGACATTTTGGGTTTAATGGCAGAAAATTTGCATAAGTAGTTTGTTGATGTCACCATTACCATGGGTAGATGAGTCAAGGGGAGTTGGTCATATGGTTGTGATATAATTTGTTCCTAATTTATATGTGATAAATTTTAGGTCATTTTATGAATCACAACATAATATATGCAAGTGAAAAGTTAGGATCCCAGGTAGTTTGACAGTACTTTCCCATACTTAGCCAAATTTGCAATGCAACAAGAAAAATTGAGTAGGCATTTTGATGTTGTTATATTTCACACATGTGAAGGTGAAAGGAGAAAATGATCATATTTATTTATTTAAATTTTTTCCTAGTTCATTTTTGCTAATTTTTAGATCATGCGATGAAGCACATCAAAAGATATACATGTGCAAAGTTGACCTTTTAGGCAAGTTCTTGACATAGTTGGCTCTGTGGTAGAAAGAAATATGAGTGAGTAGATTAATGGAATTATATATCAAAAATGAAAATATTTTAGGTGATTTTTGACATATGGTTGGATTATTCTATGTGAGGATATCATATGGTCCAAATTTTATATCATGCATCTAAGTGCAACAAAAGTTATTATGGTCCAAAATTGACCTTCCAGGTAAATAAGTAATGGTCCCCATACTTAGTCTTTTTTACACGATGTTAAATATCTAGACCAAATAGAGATATAACGGTTCATGGTATTTCATACATATTTATCTACTATGCACATTAAGTCAAATGGGTCAAAGTGTTCATTGGTTAATGAAGTTAATGATCACATTCCTTTTGTTCAACAAAGCATGTTCATTCTAAGGTATCAAGAAGCAACAAGATGAGGAATAGTGTTTGAGGTTTAATGCTGAGAAAATTTAAAGTATAAGGATCTAATGTTGAGTGTGTGTTCATACATATTGATCTAATGGTGTGTTTTTCATGATAAGGACATGGTTGATCCATAGAGATTGATAGTGCATGTTGAGTCAATATTATAAGATTACACAAGATGATGATAACTATTCAAGGTTTAACATTTGGGTAGTGGAACATTATGTGTTGAATTTTTAATAATATCAATGTTTCATATTTTATTTAATTATATAGGACATGATATGTGATCATATTGTTTGAAGTTTAACTATGACCATTTGCATTTGAATATTTGAATTTAACAAAGGAAAAACTAGTGCTCTGTATTTTGGCTATAACTTTTGATCCAGGATGAATTTGATCATGATGTAAAAATATAATTTGTACAAGATTCCAATATGCATATATAAATTTAATTTTAAGATATGAAAGTGTGTACAATCAAAGGTATTAAGGTTTAAAATTTACTATGGTTTCATATATGTTCTACAAGTAACCCAAGAAGGATGTTCGAGATTGTTTTGATTTTATTTCAATGTCTCCTAATGAATTAGATATTAGGGAGTGTTTCAAACTCCATCAGAACCATATTTATGCATTATTAAGGTTTTAATAATCATATTAAATATGAAAAATGCTTAATAAGTTGACTATGTATTCATTTATGATGTTCTTATGTACCAGGTTAGTGTTTGAGTTGTTTGATCATACACAAAAGTGAGAAAAGTAGACTATGATAATTTGAGGATGTCTAAGGGGACATAAATAGTGGACACATGTATTATAAAGTGGTCATGTGTCCTTATTTTTCTTGGATAAGTGTCAAAGAAGTGAATGGGTCATCATAGGACCTAAAAAGTGACTTAGGCTTATTTGAAAGAAAGTTGTGCTTAAGTGTGACCCATGTAAGATGCCTTAATGGTGAAGGTAAGTGTTTTGTCTAGTAATAAATATTGTGTATTTTAATAATTCTTTAATTCTCTATATATATTTAAACCAAAGGTGTTGGTTTCTAGATATGTGTAAGACTAGCAAGAGGTGTACATGTGAGAGTTATGGAGTGAAGGAGAGGTAGAGTGCCCAAGTAGATGAGTTGATGATGAAATCAGATTGATGACTATGTGTATGACCTTTAGGTCATATTTATGATGTGATAATAGTGTTCTTGTAGTTTTATAATATGTGAAGAGGTTTGAGTGTGCATATGAGGACAATTTGAGTGAAGGAGGAGATTGTGGCATGCCTATGTGAGAGGAATATATGAGATAAAGAGGGAGTTTGGGAAGGGGTTAGATAATAAGATATACATCATCAAGTGTTGAATACATCAGTTATAAGGTGGATGTGCTCACTTCAAAGGAGGGTCTAAAGGACTTCATCTTCTTTATGGGCATTTGCTTCATGTGAAATTAGTGTTTCACTAAAGGTCTTTGGTCAAGAGGACTTGATCAAGGTTTTTGGTCCAAATGACTTGACCAGTATCTTGTTTATAATATCTTATAGGATAGGTTTTTCATGTGTTACAAGCTTGAGAGTGGGTTTTATTCCCCAGGAGGGTTTCCCATAGGATATATGTGTTGTGTGTTTAATCTTATATATGCATTGAATGAATGAGCTCTCTTGTTAATGTTGCTTGATGAGTTGATATATTCTAACTATTTAATATTTTGAAACGTTTCAAATTGAAATTGAAATATCTAGGCTCACTTATTCACCCCTTCCCTTTCAATGATTTTACCTCTAATAAATCCTAAAAATGGTAGATCAATCCACCACTAAATAAGAAGGCACTATATAAGATGTTGAAGTAACTATAGAATCATGGGAATACCTAGTTTATTTTATTGTACTCTAGCCTAAAAATAAATAATTTGGATATCTATTGATACTAGGAAGGCCCTGGTTAGCAATTTTATTAGCCTTAATCAATTTAAAGTCAAGGGATATGACTATTTAAAATGGCCTTAAATCCAAATGTGTCTCTTTATACCCACCTATAAAACCATCGATTGACCATTCAAAAAAAATTGGGTAGAAGAACCTAAATTAAAACATGATAGTATTTCTTCCTTATCAATTGTCACAATTATAGATCATATATAATAAGTAGAGGATGAGTTGACAAGGACTATAGGGAATGTTATGAACCTTGATAGTTCAACTATGAACTTTAATAGTCCAACTACAAACTTTATTAGTCTAGCTACAAAATATAGTAACAAAACTCATAATGGTAAATAATTCTTCCTTATTTCCTAGGTATTTAGTTCAACTTCTTATATTAATATATATATGATATACAAAAATCTAACAAAGCATTATGTAATGAACACAATATTAGTGTAGGTTTTTATTTTTCCCTATTTATTAATTAGGAAAATTGTATTTCTTGTGCATACATGGAGTTTTCCTACATTTGTGGCATAAGCTAGCTTATGTGGAGGTGTGCGTCATAGATGTGTCATAGGTGTCATAAGAATATCATAAGTAACTCCCATGATGGGATTTACTTCTCTATTCTTAGCACCTTGTCACCACCTTTCATGGAGGAGTTATATTCTATTCTTGGGGTGTCTTGTCCACCTTTTGTGGAGGAGTTACTTTCATACTCTCCTATTTGTATTCCTCACTTTGGCCATCTCATGCTAATCAGAATTTGGTCTTCTCCATTTTGTCTTGTGCAATTTATCTTATTGTGTCAATTTCAAATTGATTTAGTGGTGTGCACTTGTTCATCTTGTGTGATCACGTCTCCATTACACTCGCGTTATCCAGATTCTAGCAACAACTCTGATATGGTATCAGAGCCACTCCGATAATCATGTGTCTGGTTATGCTATTTTAAAATTCTTACATTGCTTTCTTAGTAGTTTTTTGTTTAACTCCATTACATTTGATAGTTTTGGTAGAGTTTCTTGAAAACTCATGCAAATCCATACGGAATTCTGTTAAAAAAATTTTACTTCTGTTGAGTTTCATTCTGCTTTGAAGGCATTGACTTCTACATTAAATTTGTATGGATTGTATAGATTTTCTCTATTTCAAAGCTAGTAAGCAGTCTGCCCACCTAAGTTGTGCCTATGGGGGGCTGGTAAGCAAGCTGAACCAATTTTTGTGCTTATAGACAAGCAAATCTCTAGCCGTACGGATCAACAAATACATGGAAGATAACGTTGTTTGCAGATAAAGATCTGTGGACTTGATGCACTTGGGCGCCATTTTTTTGTGTGCAGGGAGGTCGCATAGTTTCTCTATCCTTGCCTATGTCCTTTCCAACCATGCTAAGTAGTAGCAGGTGACTCCAATTCTACCACGCCACTGTCCATCCAGCAGGTCTGCAAGTTTCTTTTCAAGCAAAAAAAACTAAACTGTGCCTTTTTTTGAGAGAAAATTCTATCTTTTTTGAAAATGGCACTTTGTTTTTTCTTGTTTGGCATCCCTTTTCTTACACCTAGCACTTCTTTTTTTGCACTTGTTTTGTCTCTTCTGTGGCAAAAAATAGCTGGAAGTGTTAACCCCAGCAGTCTATGTTGAAGTACTAAAATTTGCATTGCGTTGGAAGACTTGAAGGGTGCATGTTCATTGGTGAAGCCCTGATTTCATCTTCTTGGCAGTGCCTATCAGGTCTTAGACATCACACAACAGCTATCTCCCTTTCTCTTATTAAAAAAAGTAAAAAAAAACTCGCTGGAAATTCATTTTTGCCTTACTAGTTGTATTTTTTTACTAAAAGAGGAAGGTAAACTTGCTTTCACGCATATCGAGACAATCAGTTAAACTTGTTTTCACAAAGAAATTTTTCTTTGGATTTCTCATTTTGTGACAAATCCAATGATTGGTTGGAAGGCCACTTTCTCTCCCCATAACAGGCATTTTTTCAATGTTTTAGAGTTTTTTTTGCAAAAACACTAGTTTACGAGAAAATTGTAACTCTAATATCTTGCAAACAGTAGCTCAGTTTTGGGTGCCATTTTTTGAAAAAGTGATTGAAATTCAATTATCCATAGTTTAGACTTGTTATTTTTCAAAAATACACTATTTTATAAAGTGCCAAAAATTTGGGTCTCCTGAGACGCATTTTCGGCTGAGTCTAATGCCCTGTTTTCTTTAGTCTTGCACTAATTGCTCTAAGACGCATTTTCATCTGAGTCCGACGTCTTTTGAGTGTGCACTTGAATATTTTGGGGGGGGGCTCAATATTTTGGGGGGGTGTGATTGCTTTTCACAACTTGCTTTCATTCTCCTTTCTGCGTAAATTCACAACTTGCAATCAACACAACTTCACCTAAATTCAGCTTAAAATAGATTCTTTTCAACTTAAACCCCTAACACCCTTCAACTATCATGAATGGAAATTTAAAATGTCAATCATCTTAGAATCAAAGGGTTGTATAGGATCACCATGGGTACAGAAGTAGAACCCAACACAGATGTTGAAAAGGTTAAGTGGTACAACCATAGTGATGAAGCCTTTGGATTAATGAGCTTGTTTATGTCTCCAGAACTTCTCTTCCACTTATAATCCTCCCAAAATATTAATGACATATGGGACACCTTAGAAAATTTTTTTGGGAAGCTTGATGAAATGAGAGGTCATGAGCTTGAAAACGAACTCATAAGTCTAAGTCCTAGCAACTTTGACACCCTACATGACTTCTTCACTAATTTTAAGGCCCTTAGATTGCAATTGAAAGAATGCAGGATAGAGAAGAAAGATGATCAACTCATACTTTCTATTCTCACAAAGTTATGTCCTAACTATTCAGTCTTTGTCTCCACTTTCCATGCCACAAAAAGTGCCCTTGGCACTACATGGAAAATGCCTTCTTTGGATTCATTCATTGCCGACTTGACTAGGGAGAAAGATAAGTTAATTTAGATGGGCACAATGAAGTCTACTAAACCCCAAGCCTTGATAGCTAGAAATGTTAAAGATAAGACTTCAATAAAGGAGAAGAAAAAAAAGAACAAGGACCAGGAGAAGAGGAAAGAAAACAATAATCCTGCCAAAAACAACATTGAGTCTTCATCCTCCAATGCTAAACCGAAGAAAGAGAAGGTTAAGTGTGCCTATTGTAAAAATACAGGGCATGATGAACACAAATGCATGAAGAAACAAATAGATCACCTAACTCATCTTCTAGAAAAGAACAATATAGGTGTTCCTGAGTCCATCAAGTAGAATTCATCAACCCAAGATTCTACTAAGGCAAAAGGCAAGGGTAAGGAGAAAGAAAAGGGCAAGGCCCTTGTAGCAACTGTAGCTTCTACATCTTCATGGGTCATTGACTTGGGTGCTTCTCACCACATGCGCTCTTCACTAGTTGAGTTTTCATCTTTAGAGCCTTGTAGCATGACTTCAATTAGTTTGGGTGATGACACATTAGTTTTTGTTGCAGGGAGAGGGTCAGCTGAAATGGAAGGAGGAACATTCAACAATGTTCTAAGTGTTCCTTCTCTTTCAACCAATCTTCTATTAGTGTACCAAATCACTCACATTGGTCAGGGCATGAGAGTTGAATTTTCACCAGATTTAGTGTCTATCAGGGAGTTGCATAGTGATACTATAGTGGCAGTGGGAAGGGCAGATCACCAAGCTAGGTTATACACCTTTTCACATTTTGCATCAGATTCTTCTCCTATAGCATTGCTGACTCATTCAGATGGAGTTAGCAAATTGTGGCATGAGCAGTTTGGCCACCTTAACTACTGCTATCTTGAGCAACTTTGTAAAAATGACATGGTCATTGGCTTGCCTTGTGTCCAATTCTCAAAAGGACATTGCGAGGGGTGCTCTGTTGGGAAGCATCCCGAAGCAAAATTTGATAAAGGCAAAGCTTGGAGGGCTTCACAACCTTTGTAGTTAGTCCACAATGATGTATTAGGACCATTTCCCAAACCATCTTTCACAAGGGCCAAGTACATCCTCACTTTCATTGATGATTTCTCTATGTACACTTGGATATATTTTCTCAAACAAAAGTCTGAAGTGTTTGAAAATTTTTTAGACTTCAAGCCTCTTGTTGAGAAACAGAGTGAGAAATCTATCAAGGTTCTTTGAACTGATAATGGAGGGGAGTATGTCAGCATCATGTTTGAGTAGTTTTGCACCACAAAGGGGATTGATTTGCAGCACACAGTCACCTACAGTCCTTCATAGAATGGGGTTGTAGAACGTAAGAATAGGTTCTTGAAAGAGATGGCTAGTTGTATGATTCACTCTAAATCCTTAGCACCATAGTACTGGGCCAAAGCCATCAATTGTGCTTGTTACATTCAGAACAGGGTTCCTCACAAAGCTTTGAAAGGGATAACACTCTTTAAATCTTGGCATAAAAGGAAACTTGATTTGAGCACCTCAGGGTTTTTAGATCCCCAAGCATGGCTTGCATTCTAAAGAAGAAATGCAAAGCTATGGAACGTCAGTCCAAACCTTGCATCTTTGTAGGATATCTGGATGGTATTAAGGGATATCACCTTCTAGATATAGTCACACATGAGTTGTTCATCGAGAGAAGTGTCCATTTTCAGGAGAGTCCTAGAGACTCAACACTTGACACTTCTTCTCCCTCATCGGATCTACTTCTTCATGATGATTCCTCATCAAATTTAGATTAGGCACAACAGGTTCTTGAGCCAGAGTCATCTTCTTCTTCTTCAAGTTTAGACAATGAGAATAGTGATGTAGAGTCATCCACCTCTAGTCAGTCAGAGGATGAGGAGTTAGCACCTAACTCACCCACTTTTGGGCCACTTTGGGCCATACAGACACTTGAGAGTACTGGCACTTGGGTAGGAGATCTTACAAATGACAGACATACTAGAGGGATTTTTAGAGAGATCCACATGCCTTCTTTGCTTCAGTTTTGGATCCATAGTTTTTTTGAGAAGCATCAGGGGTACTTGAGTGGGATAGTGTTATGGAGGAAGAATATTCTTCCTTAATCAAGAATCACACTTGGGATTTGACTTCACTTCCTAAGGGAAGAAAGATGGTTTGATGTAGGTGGATATATCAGACCAAGTTTGCAACAAGTGGATTGGTCGATAAGTACAAGGTGCGATTGGTCACCAAGGTTTTCTCATAGGTGGCAGGCATTGACTACTCAGAGACCTTTGCACTCGTTGCAAATATGACTTCTATCCGACTCACCTTGGCTATTTCCGCAGAACATGGTTGGGATGTGCATTAGATGGATGTGAAGAGTGCCTTTCTTCACAGAGACCTTGAGGAGGAGATCTACATGGAGTAGCCGCCAGAATTTATTCAGGATTCTTCCTTAGTATGCAGACTTAGGAAATATATCTATGGCCTCAAATAGGCCCCTCAAGCTTGGTATGACAAGATGGATTCCTTCCTTCTCACAGTGGGTTTCACTAGGTGTCATTCTGATCCCAATGTCTACTTCTTCCAGCAGGATGATTCGCTCTTGATTTTGGTTCTATATGTTGATGATCTTTTGATCACAGGGAGTTCTTCATCAGCTATTACAGTGATGAAGGCATCTCTTCAGGATAGATTTGACATGACAGACTTGGGTCTATTGCATTACTTCCTTGGCATCGAGATCTCATAGTCAGATTCAAGGATTTCACTTGCATAGCCTAAGTATGCTCTTGGCTTATTGGCTTGGTTTCACATGGCTGATTGCAAGCCATCTCCGACTCCCTTTCTATCAAGAGTTAAGCTTGAGACTAATTTTTCTTCACCATTGGTTGATGCCACTTGGTATCGAAAACTTGTTGGTAGTCTCATCTACTTGACTCACACCAGGCCTGACATTTCATATACAGTGGGACTTGTCTCCAGATTCATGCAGGAACCCCATGAGTTGCATTGGAAAGCAGCTAAGAGGATCTTGCATTACATACAGGGTTCACATAGATACGAGATTCATTATAGATTTGGCATAGAGGTTGACTTGGTTGGATATATAGATTCAAACTGGGCTGGTGATTCACAGACTCGCAAGTCCACTTCTGGTTACAGTTTCTCTCTAGGTTCTGGTCCTATCAGTTGGTGTAGCAAGAAGCAAAATGTTATTGCTATATCATCCACAGAGGTAGAGTATAGGGGAGTTGTTAATGCAACTACTGAGGCTATTTGGCTTTAGGGAATTCTTTCTAAGTTTGGCATTCCTATTAGGCAGCCCACCATCATTTATTGTGACAACTAGAGTACCATTCAGATTTGCAGGAATCTAGTTCAGCACCAGCGGACCAAGCACATAGAGATTCACATGCATTTCATTCGAGATCTTATTCATAATCAAGTCATTGACTTGATATTTTGCCAATCTTCGGAGTAGGTTGTAGACATCTTCACCAAACTTTTCACCGAGAGCAAGTTCATTCATCTACAAGCTCTTCTTGGGGTGTAGTCCACATCTGCAGTAGCATCATCTTCAAGGTGGGCCTTCTAGCTTCTTCTTTTCTTTCATGTCTCTCTTTTGGGGGGGAGTTTTTTCCTACGGGTTTTCTCCTTTTCTCTATGTTATGGGAGATTGCATTTGTACATGGGTACCTCATTAGGCCTAGTTGTCGGGACCCATTTTATATTTCCACACTTCCCACCTAAACTGCGCTTATGGGGGGGTATTAGTGTAGGTTTTTATTTTTCCCTATTTATTAATTAGGGAAATTATATTTCTTGTGCATACATGGATTTTTCCTACATTTGTGGGATAGGCTAGCTTATGTGGAGGTGTGTGTCATAGATGTATCATAAGTGTCATAAGAATGTCATAAGTAACTCCCTTGATGGGAGTTACTTCTCTATTCTTAGCACCTTGTCAACACCTTTCATGGAGGAGTTACATTCTATTCTTGGGGTGTCTTTTCCACCTTTTGTGGAGGAGTTACTTTCGTACTCTCCTATTTGTATTCCTCACTTTGTCCATCTCATGCTAATCAGAATTTGGTCTTCTCCATTTTGTCTTGTGCAATTTATATTATTTTGTCAATTTAAAATTGCTTTAGTGGTGTGCACTTGTTCATCTTATGTGATCATGTTTCTATTGCACTCGCGTTATCCGGATTCTAGCAAAAACTCCGATACACAAGAGGGCCAAGATACTTTCTTAATAGCCTTTCATTGCCCACTAGCTAAAGTGATTCCTCTAAGAGAAATATTTATAAAATATGCTACTATATTTCACATGATGCTACCACAACCCTATCCTCTCAAATCCTTAATAAGTGAGTTCAATCAAGTATACTCCATTTACCCAAGTACTAATCAAATAGTGGTAGCACCAAAAAAAATGCTCAACATAAATAGTTGGTCGACAATTTATCATAAGGTGAAAGTCTTTGATGTCTTAAAAAATCACATGAAACTTTTTCATGGGTTTATAAGGATATAAAAGGGATCCATCCCAGTGTGTGTACCCATCATATCTACACAGAACAATTCAAACCAGTTAGACAACCCCAAAGAAGGATTAACCCTACATTGAGAGATATTTTGAGAACTAAAATTGAAAAGTTATTAGAAGTAGGATTAATTTATCCTATTTATTAAAACCAATGGGTATATCCTTTAGTTATTTTTCCCAAAATAATGTTAAATGGAGAATTTGTATATACTATAGGGAGCTTAATAAAGTCACTATGAGGGACTATTTCCCTCTACTTTCTATTGATCAGGTACTAGACAACCTAACAAGAAAGAAGTACTTTTCTTTCTTGGATGGCTTTAGTGGGTACAATAAAATAAGGGTGACACCTAAATATCAAGAAAAAACAACCTTCACTTGTCCATGGGGGACATTTTATTATAGAGTATTGCCTTTTGGCTTATGCAATGCACATGCCACTTTCTAATGAGTAGTCTTAGCCATATTTTTTGATTTGACAAATGAATACATGGAAGTCTACATGGATTAATTAAAAGTACATGGTGAATCCTTTGGTGAGGCTTTAAGTAATATAAACAAGGTATTTCTTAGGTTAGATGATCATCAATTATCCTCAAGTCATGAAAAGTGTCTAAACATGGTAGAAGAGGGCATAGTTATAGGACACAATGTTAAGGGAATCCAAGTAGATCCCAAGAAAATAGAGGTCATTTCTAATCTCCATTCCCCTCAAAACCAAAATGACATTAAGAGTTTATCGGGACATGCAAGATATTATATAAATTTTATAGAAGATTTCAACAAAAATGTTTCTCTTATGTTTGCCTTGTTGATAAAGGATAGTGAATTTGTATGGAGCCTAGATTGCCAACAAAATTTTGAAATTATTAAGGACAAGTTAAGTTTTACCCCATTACTAACATACCCTAATTGGGAATAGCCATTTCATATATATACTAGTGAATCTAACCATGCCATTGGGGCAATCCTAGGGTAGAAAGATGAAGAGGGATAAATATATGTTATATACTATATCAACAAGAAATTAACTCATATAAAAAGGAATTATATAACCACTAATAAAGAGTTCCTTTTCATTATTTATGCCATAAATAAATTCAAACATTATATCACTAGTTATAAAATCTTTGTGTACACTAATCATGCATCCATAAGATATATAATGAGAAAAATAGTGGTGTGAGGAAAAATTATAAAGTGGATATTGATTTTACAGGAATTTGATATAATAATTATTGACAAAACTAGTAAGTTTAATTTGGTTGATGACTTTTTGTCTAGATTGAACACTATAAATGAATAGGGACTGGAAAAAGACAACTTTCCTAATGAACATATGTTTGATGTTTTGGCATAGTCACCTTGGTATGCTAATATAGAAAACTTCTTGGCTATAGGGAAATTTTATCTTTTTTTATTGATATCAACTTTTTATCGGAGCCTAAACTATTTTTGGGGCACAACAAGAGGCCTAGACTCCCAAAAACATAGAGTCAATATTCAGATCCAACACACTATAACCTATAAAACCTCAACAATTTTTATAATCTCCAAATCTAAAAAATTAGAACCTAAACTAAGATTAAAATCTAAATATACTCTTCCAAATACTGGACCAAAATTAACCACACTCAAACTAGATAAAAACCATTAACCCCTATTCACCAAATCAGCCAACCATCTGAAAGTTAACCTTGAGCTACAATAGTGTGCCTACCTCTATTATAAAGTAAATATTATATATTCAAATATGTTCCACCATTAATCTAATTCACATCATCCATTTGGAGCCTTTGTGCTTTAGTTTTATTACATTTTTTACCCTTTTTACCATAGTTTAGTTCTGATAACTAGCTAGACTATTGAATAATGGTCAAGATAGCTCTAGAAGCTAGATGTTCTTATTCATCTTCCTCTGAGACTTTTGATTCATATTATAAATCTACCACCTACAAAAAATGCTCTATCTCCAAAGGATCTTGATCCTGAATATTAATTGTATCTCCACTACACATAGCATTATGCCTATTAGTTGTAAACAATCCCTCTAAATTTTGACACACAATGGAATTGATCAAGCTAAGAGGAGAAATTTTCTCAAAGTTTTCTCCATTTTACACGAAAGGATCAACTAGAGGAGGATTCAAACCTTCTAAGTCAGGTGTCGATGAGAACCAAAGGATGTTCACTAAAACTCTATTAGGATAACCTATCTTCCTAACCCATTTCTATAAAAAAAAATGCAACCAGATCCTTCTGAGGATTGCCTTGAGCACATTACCATTTTTGGACCAACTTGATTGCACACTTGAGGTATCTATAAATCAGCCCTTCATAATTGATATACTCTAAATACCCTAAGAAGATTTGATATTTATTGAATGGAAAAAAGGTTTATAAAAATAAACCAAACCACAATCCCTCACAAAATTTTAGCCAATAACCAAATCTGGATTAGTTCTGACAAAGACACCAATTTTTTTAACCAAATTTTGAAAGAGACCATAATCATGCAAGGATAAAGGAAGATCATAAAACCTTACCCATATTGGATCATTATAAATTACATAGGGTGTTAGGTTAAAAAAGGGATCCTAGGGGCACAAGGATACCCCTTACTTATCAACAAACCAAGGGACATTTTTACAAACAAAATCCTAATCCTCCACTAATAAAAAAATTATGAAATAACCATTGAAAATTAGATTAAGAGAAACTTCAGTTATGGAAGTCCAGGTAGATTTTGTCCATAGTGAAAACACTTCTTAGGAAGGACTTTTCCCTACACATCTACTAATCAAAGATCTTGACCCTACCTCTTTTTCAACTTTAGCAATATCCTCATTAAATATCTCTAAAATATGAGAATATTGAGAAAATAATAAGGGAACATCCCCCAAAAATGATGGATCAAAGTCAGGATTTTGTTGCCCATTAATTTTAAGACCCTCACCAATGCAAACTTCAGCCACAACCTCACCCTCATTGCTCTTAGGAGGCACATCTAGATTCTTCCTTATAGTTAATTGGGGATCAGTCTTAGGGTTTTCCCACAAGGTAGATAATTTTAAAAAAATTGAATAAGATTGGAATGGATTTGAAATGTTATTACACTCAATAAAAATTAGTTTTGAAGAAACCCTAGTTAGTACTTATTCCTCTACCCTACTGGTAAATATGACCTAGTCACACCCCTTCTTCCTAGTCTTTTTACCTTCATAAGGACCTCCAAAATATATAGTGAAACTATCCTATGATTTTTTTAATCCCTCCCTTCTAACTGCTCTCCTATCTCCATTTCCATTTGTGAAGGAGAACTAGCCATCATCATCACCCTACTCTTCTCTATCTCCCTTTTCTCCCCCTTCACTAATCATTGCCATATTCATACTTTTACACCATTTTCCTCTTCATTTTAATCATAAATAAAATAAATGTTTAGTTAAGGAAAGATCTTGAATTAAATGGATTAATGGTATATTATTCAAATGTGGACTTGATCATATAATTTACAGGTATGCAAAGGAAAATAAAACCTATGACATCATCAAGGCTTGCCATGATGAGCCTAATGGAGGAAACTATTCCATCAAAATAATAATGCACAAGATTCTTGGAAATAGTTACTACTGGCCATATCTTCACAAACAAGTAAATTAATTACATATGGAAATGTGATCCATGCCAAATAATGGGAAAACCTACACTATCCTCTAAAATTCTCTTACACCCTCAAGTGATTTTAGAACCATTTGAGAAGTGGGTGATGGTATTTATTAGACCCATTGATGTACCATCCTAAAGTAAGTAATAATTTTTGGTATGTACAGGTTATGTGACCGAATGGGCTGAGGTAAAAGCTCTCTCATTTGCAAAAAAAGTAGTAGATGATTCCTTATACTTCAAGGTTGTGCAAAGATTTAGAGCACCCAGAGAGATATTTTTTGACCAAGGACCTCAATTTATGTCAAAGATGATCTAGGCATTCATATAAATTTATCAAGTTAACCATAGGAAATCCTCTAACTATCATCCAAAGGCAAATGGATAGGTATAGGTTACTAATATAGAATTGGAAAAAAATCTTACCAAGATAGTCATTAGTACTAGAAAGGATTGGTCAGCCAAACTTCCATAAGTAGTTTGGGCATACAACACAACTTAAAAAACTATAGCTAGGTTTTCACCCTATGAATTGGTCTTTGGAAAGATACCCCTACTTTCTATTTAATTAGAAATGTAGACTCTAAATATATAAGTGGAATTATTAATTGATATAGATGAAGCACAAAGAGAGAATTTTTCAACTCAATGAGCTAGATGAGATGAGATTAGAAGCCTCACAACAAATAAAAAAATTACAACTCTAAAAGAAGCAATGGCATGATATGCACATCAAGGAGAATAATTTCAAATAAGGAGACTAGGAATTTTTTTTTTAATTCTAAGTATCAACTCTTCAAATGAAATTAAAGGACCAGATGGCTAAGCCCTTTCCAAATACAAAATATTTTTGATAATGGGTTAGTAAAATTCTTACCTATAAATGGGCATTATAAGACTCTCCCATTAATGGACATAGGCTAAAGTTGTATCAAAGACCTTCAAGCAAATAAGAATTCATTCAACAAGTACATAATGAATTTGGCTTCATAGAAGAACTTGGGTCTTCCATGACAATCAATCCTTGATAATGATAAGACACTAATAAAGGGAGAGGAGGTAATCAATGATGAAAATGATCCTTCCAAAAATGAAGTAAAAATATAAAAAATATATTTAAAAAACACAAATAAAAAATTATATAAGATTTAAAAATCAAAATCATTAGGGACATTGTTGATAGTCATGATCATAAAACCAACTTGTTGGCTAGTCATGTACTACAAAATGAGCCTTCACTAGAAAACCAAAAAATGATTGGTCAAGAGAAAAAGAAAAAAATATATATTTGAACTTAAGAAAATAAGAATTGTCAATAAAAAATGATTAACCTTCCATGGAAAAAGTAGTAAATTTGATGTTGTATTTACTTGTATCTACCTTTTACTAATTCACGTAGCTTGATTTTGTTAGAACATGTGATAAGGAGAAGAAAAAAAGACAACATCATGACTTAGTGAGGTATTGTATCATGTCTTTTTACTTGGATCTAGTTTTGAGTTCCTATTGATTCTATGCATGCTCATCCTTAAGGGAAGATACTATATTGAAAAGGTGTATAAAGGAAGTGTCCTATGGTAGAACCTACATAACATGTCTCATGATCTATGTTATGTTATGGATTTGATTATCGTATCAATTAAGTGGTTTATGAAACTCATCATGCCTCTTTTATAGCTAATAGACATAAATAATCATTCTACCAACATCAACATGAAGTTTTGGTTGTGTAATCATTGAAATGATAAGAGTATATCAAAAAATAAATATTTTTAAAGTTCTCTCCATGAGATTATCTCACCGCCTCAATCATTATGCATGACTTAGACTCCTTTCATATTTAATGGATAGAGGTTTTATTTTTTTTTTAAAAATCAAATGCTAGTTTTGATAGAAATTCTTTCAACACTTGTTTTTTCTCTCCTTTGCAAAACCCTGTGACCTGAGCAATTCCATTTTGTCTTGTAAAGTGTTGATAATCTTATTATGGGGAAGAAAAAGAAATTAGAAATAGAATCTATGGATTGGGTAATGAAGGATGACATTGTTAAGCCTATTTTCAAATCTACTGGATGCATTGAGTTTTTTCAAAAAAATTAGGGATTTACTAAAACCCTATTCCAAGATTTCCTCCTTCATTTGAAAGACAATTTTACTATAGTAAGGGGCGTAAAACTTCTAGTCACCATCCAAGTGATCAATGAACTTCCAGGTATCCTAGATGAATGTGAGAGGATAGCATAAAGGTATTCATTCAATGATATTATCAGATTTTTTCATGAAGAGTGAAAACCTTTTTAAAAATGTGTTCATGATTATACTATAAAATAAAGGCATAGAAAGAAAAACCCTACCTAAACCATGGAAATCTATAGCTTACTAGATTATTAAATATTTAACCTATAATGGACAATGTAGCATATTATGATGTTCTACCTTGAGGATGTTGATTCACCTCAAGCATGGATTACATAAGCCTCAACATAGAATCAACTTGCCCATGTATCTGGTTAGATCTATTCAAGTAATAGCAATAAAACAAATCAATAATTTAGCCTCAATCAACCATTATGGCCTCATACATTTTATCATTTATCACCATTTTCTAAAAAATAAGAATGGAAAGGAAGTATGGACCATCTTATTTCAAAATAAAGTCAACAAGTATCCAAGAACCACAATAAAATCACTTTAGGAAGCCTCAACATCTAGTCTTATCACTCAAAAGGGGTTTTATTCTACCCATAAATCGGTTACTCCTAAATTAGCAAGTAATCTTTCTTGGAAGAAACTATTTGGTTTTTAATATTGACATGTTTCAAATATGAAATGCATCAATATTCAAAACTAAACATAGTTTCTTCTAGAAAATATTACTTGTTATTTTATAGATAGTGGAAACATAAAATCTTTGATACTCTTAAATTAGTAAAGAGCAAAAAATCAAAGTCAATGAGTGATATAAATGGCCCTAAAGTTATTCCAACTATGGTTAAACAAACACAAACGACAAGAAGACTAAGGCCTAGAGTCTCACACATCGACTCCAAACTCTCTCTATAGCTTATGGAGTCTTAAGAACCCATCCATATTATAGATGATGAACTTACACTAGAGTTAGTCTAAAAAAAACCTTAATAAATATATGCCCTGAGAAGAGAGGGACTCTACAAAAAAATTTGCTCTTCCACTTCATCCCAAGATAATAAGGTGGAGGGTGATCCTTGCAGTTGATGATAATGAAAGAGATGATATAAAAGTTCTTGATAATTTATGTTAAAAGAATATTTTCAAGCTTTCTATTGGAAATAATAAACCTTAAACATAGGGATTCAATTAAATATCTAATATAATAGAAGTAGAAATAAAATGTGATGAGATTCTACCCATGGAAGAAACTCCTCTCCATCAAGATGCAACTAAAGAGGTTACTTCAGTATTGACTTCATCAACCCCACTTGCTTCTTCAAGGCCACTAGGTGAAAAAGGTAAAGCTCACATGATCATTGAAGATGTTCAACCTTCTATCTTGTATGAATATGAAAAATTACACCATGATTTTACCTTATCTATATTAGAAACAATCATTAAGTAGTAGGCCGAGGACATTGCTTTTCATCTAGTTTCACTGCAAAGTATAGGTATTGTCATCTCCTTTTTACTACAAAATATAAAGAGTCTTAAAGAATAATATTTGGTAAAAGAAAATGAAATAAATTTACTTAATATAAAATTAAATGAAATTGAGGGTGAAATTATAGTTTTGTGGAGTCAAATGACTGAATGAGAGGAGGAAACAATGTTGTTTAAAAAATAACTCATTTAAATAGAGAAAAAAATACATTGCTTAAGGACCATATAGTCGAAATACCTCAAACAGTCCCTAAATCATCTAGATCCTTAGTATACCAAAGTTTTCAGACCCTTTTGTCCTATTTTGATGTTATGATTAAATGGAATCAAACTGGTTTAGAGTTTAGAGAATTAAAAACACAAAATATGGGGGATTAAAGAAGACAATCAGAAACTACATGAAGCCTTAGCAGTAGAATGACAAAAAACACTAGAAGTTAAGGAAACTCTCTAATTCATTTGTCAATTGGGAGAGAAACTTCTAGCCTATAGGATTCCATCCCCTTCTTACAACCTATTTCTACATGAGCAGTTCTATAGATGGAAATTGCTTAGAATTTCTTCTGGTCTACCCCATGAAATTAATATTGTTGAAGAATTTTTAGAAGTATACACAAATAGTACCCTAAATAGGCAAGATTTTCCATGTGAATTTTACATGTGATATAATTATGGGGAATACAAATGGATTTTTTTATTAATATTTGTATTGGATAACTTTAATTGAGAGCCCTCCTTTTTACCTATATGAATCAAATTGCATGGGAGGAAAGGACTAATGATCATTTGAATACATCAAGGGAAGTGGGTTTGTGCGTTAGACCTTAGTTCAGTAGTTCATTTCAAGCTCTTGGTCAATTTAAGAGATTTTATTTTTAAATTCCATCTATTCATGATCATTACCTGTATTCCCTTCATGATTGTATCTTGAATTTTAATTTATTTACTCAAAATCTCTTTGAAGAAGTAATGACTACCATTAATCATAGATGGAGTATGCAATCTATTCCATTAAAAATAAGGGAATTTGTCTCTCTCACAAATATTAGATGTACTCTCCAAAGGGATGAGGCTATAGTCTAGATCATCACCAATGTACTCAATACAGGGAAACACAATTTATGGGTCGGTATGATCTTTTATCCACCACTTCTAATTATTCCCATGTCTCCTTGGTAGAATATAGCACCATAGACCACTGAGAAGTTTTACTAGTGGCTCCACTTTATCCTAAAATATATGGATTTCACTAACCCACCTAAAGTGGTAGTAGGAGAATAACTATATTCCATCTATGACCCTAGTCAATCATTAGGAAAGGGTATTTTTAACTATGATGAACAAAGAGGATAATTTGCAATGGGACTTGTAAAATGTAAGGTGTAGGAGAAATTATGAGTCAAATATATGACTCATTATAGCTATGTGTTGTCTCCTTACAATTACTGATCCACCATTAGGGATTAAGCATTACATGTATCTTTAGGACTTATAACTAGTTTTAAGTGAAAGATAGGTACTTTTATCTTACTTAGTATATGTGATTCTAAGTTCCTATTATTGACATTCTATTATAAGTCTTTGCATGTTTTAGACCCCACTTTTATGTATACAGGTAAAAAAATAGGATAAAATAAAAGATAATAAGTCTTAACATGATCCAATGTCCTTAGAAGAACCTTTTGGTAGAATATACAACTTTTTAGTGGAGCTATAGACTTCATCGGCCCCAACTAAAGAATTTTTTATTTGCTACTAACTTCATCAAAAAGTGTTACAGACTTCAACAGGCAATGCTACATATTTTGACAAAATTACTAAAGGCTCCATTAGATTGAATTTCAAAGGAATTTTGAGCTATCTCAAATCACTTACTATTTATATTATTTTTATATATTTATTTCTATATATATAGACTTTCTTTTATAGATTGTATCTAGATAGAGATTTATATTTGTAAATAAGATATTGTGAATCTAAAGTAAGGTAAGAACTAGTAATAGAATTTGATAGACAGTTACAAGTCCAAAGGATTTTTCTTAAAATGTGTGCATCTATTTGTAATGAATATTTACTATTATGGAATTAAAGTTGATATTATTCAAATTGGTCTTGCTAGAATAATTATTGGTTACTTGATATTTAAAAATTTATTATATTTCTAGCCAAATAAAAGATAGACCCCTATCTGATCAGTGGTGTTAGGTTTTGGAAAAATATAAGTGAATTTTTGTGAACATATAAAGATTTTGTGAAATTATGTTTTCCATGAATTAATGAAGTTTATTAAATTTAAGAAGTAGTGAGTTATTTTACTCCTGATCTAAAGGTGATCAAGGGCCCACTCACCTGAGGATTCAATACATGTGTGTGGTATTTATGTATTAATTTATGTTAGTTTCAATTTAATTAATTCATTTATATTTTATGTGGATCATTAACTTGAAATTAGAAAAAAAAATTAATGTGTATGTATTTTCATTTAAAGTAGTGTTAACCCTTTTCCTTTAAAAGTGTATTCTTAGATCAAGTAAATTTAATTTTTCAATCCTAGTAAATTCAATTTTTCAATCTTAATATATTCAATTTTATAATACTATTAAATTGAATTCGATAATCGCCATTTTAAGTGTGTGGTTGTAATTCCGAATTTCAACATTTTCTTTTGACAACAGTGAGTGTTTGTTTCTAGCAAGTGTGTTCATTTCAAGAGCAAGTGTGTTTACCTTGAATTTAGATTGATATTTATGCAAGAGTGTTATCTTTACAGCTAATTAAATAATATTTAATACTTAGAATAGATCACTTCACCAAAAAAACCCTAAAACACACACTTGTTAGCTAGATCTTAAAAACACCTTATTGAAAATATATTCGAACACTAGCCTTGGTAAAGAATGACATCAACTATAGTTAATTAAATGAAGGGGTAAAAATGACACCCATCATCTAAATACTAATAGATGTACCACAAGATCAAATAAATGGTTAGATTCCTAAGGTTCAATACAAAGGCAAATCCTAGGCATTTCCTAACTACTATGAGGTATTTGGAAACTAAATACCATTTTTAGATTTGTATTATGGCTATGAGTATTGGGGAAATCCCTTCATGCCAAAATATCTATAAATGATAGACAAAGACTGTAAGTAGAGTATCACATAGTTACTCATGATAGTAGATAAGTAATTTTAAAACTATTGGTACACAGTTTTTGGGAAAATAAAGATGAAGTGAAAATACAAACAAAAATCATGTAGCAAAAACCAATTTTTTATTTAAAACTAAATAAATATGTATCCAGCTCTTTTCAAAGTAAATTTCAAATTAATTACTATGAAAGGAGATTAAATTACCTTAATTATGTTGAAAAGTAAAACATAGAATAAGGTTAGCCAGTTCGATCTAGTCTACTATAAAAATAAGCCAAAAAAACAAGGTCAACCAGATCAACTTAGTTTATTTAGAAAGACAAATAGACATAGAAATAATTTGACCATGTGATAATTTTTTAATAGAATTAAAAAAATAGAAATCACAATATGGGAATTTGAAGTATTGAATAATTTTACTAAAAAATATGAACACAAAATTGATAAAATTGAAATACTAAGCTAGTTAGAAGGAACCAAACAAAGTCAACTAGGTCGACTTAGTTTGATGAAAATGAAGAGTGAAAGTTAAGGTCTATATAAAATGAACTTGGTTGACCAACTTGATTTAGTTGAAAGCCAAAAAGTGCAGAAAATGAGCATGATTGACCAACTCAACCTTGTTATCTAGACTAAGTATTGAGATTGACATAAAATGAATATGATCAACCAACTCAATTTTGTTATCTAGACTGAGTATTGAGATTGACATAAAATGAATAAGATCAACCAACTCAATCTTATTATTTGGATTGAAGACTGATATTTATATAAAATGAACATGATCGACCAACTCAATCTTGTTAGTTGGATTAAAGACTGATATTGGTAGAATATGAATAAGATTGACTAGATTGATATTATATAATGTGACTGAGAATCTATATATAGATAATAAAATTGGGTCAACTAACTTGACCTAGTTGACTATAGATCTAAAATCTGCACACAAATAATAAGACTAAGTTGACCAACATGACCTAATTGATTGTAAATGAAAATTTTAAAATTGAAGGGTTAAATTCATGTCAGGTTAACCATATTATATATAAAAAATTAAGATATATCTATAAATTATCCTACTTATTAAATATAAGATCAAATAAAGCAATCAACTAACATCTATTTCATTAATTTTTATATTGAGAGCATGACCAGGGATCATGTAGGTAAATTGGGGCCTATATCACTTGAAATGGAAAATTTAAAGTAAAGATAACCCTATATCTATACCAAGTTTAAGTATATAGCTAATCTTATCAACAAGTAATACAATCAAAACCTATTACCTTTTTCAATATCTATCTATTAAATGAAATAGCAAAAGTTAGAGATACTTACCTTTGAGTCGAGTCTCAATCTCCCCCTTGGACAATGGTGATTTAAAATAAATTATTGTGGATTTGTAAGGATAACACTATATAAATTATATATAGTCTAAAAAACTCCTACTTTGCATCCAAGACTTCCCACAAGACAAGTTATTTTCCCTCCAAGGTAAACCCTAAGTAAAGGTTCTTTTAAATGTAGATGTAGCATAATTACAAGTTATAATAATGTGAAAATCAATGTTACTCTCTATTGGATTGAATTAAAGGTGTTAGTTATATCAATTGACAAGTCCTAACCTTCCAAAGTTTTATATGACAAGGTCATCCATCGTGACCCTATTTTGGAAAAATTTATCGTTAGGTCTCAAACTAAGTCAACCAACCCAACTTAGTTCCATAATGTGTGGTGTAACATTCACAACAAGGTTGACCAATATGAATTAGTAGGAAAAATAGGTGTTTGATTAGTTGGGGTTTATTTTAAAAGATATTTCCTTAGTGAGTTGGATAAGCAAGGTTTATTTACTTAGGGAGTTTCATAAGTGTATTTGTAATGGGTTTAGGTATAATAGAGTCAATCAAATATCTTTAAAAACACCAATGGTCTATCCACCCCTTTCTCGGTGCACCCTTTAAGGTGTGAACTTGTAGATATTAAAAATTGATATATTCTTATAAAAGAGAAAATGTTAGTAAATTATAAAGTTTAAAAGTATTCTGTGCATATAGATAACATTGAAAAATAAAACTTAGAATATATCATTGGGCATATACTTATTTTTGAAACTTAATTATGAATTAAAAGGTTGTAAATAAAATTTTATATCCTTATCCTGAATAAAAATAAAATAGAAATGATTTGAATTGATTTCATTAAAGAATATGGAAGATCATGTTGATCATTCTTTTGTATTATATGTTATTTATATATAAGTCATGGTTGTAAAAATTGGTGTACATGCCATTATTTTGTATTATATCTTATTAAGATTTAAAGTCCTAATTGTAAAAATTAGTGTACATGCCTATGTGAGTAGATCTAAGGTTCAACCTCTTCCTCATGTCTTAGTAACCCCTTATCTGTTATGTCTATTGAATGACTACATTAACTACTCTTTCTCAATCACTTTAGAATTGTAATTTAAAGATACATTTCAATTGACTTTTTATTTTAACTTGATATTTAGAATAGTGTGTCAAGTTGTAATTTGTTACACTTAATTTTATTATTTATATGAGTAAAAAGGATAAGATTTGAAAGTTAATATATTTAAATGGTAATATATCATGTAAACTAAAAACATGAAAGCCTTAAAGTCAATGAGATTAATTTCTAGAGAATTTATAACAAGCTTGTCAATTGAAAGGTCTAGTAGAGAATATATAGTCATCAACCTTAATCAAATATAATATCATAGTGATGGTTAAATATATTTTTTTATTTCAATAATTTTATTTAAAAAAATTAACATTTAAACAACCTTAG
The DNA here is from genome assembly GCA_037957365.1 of Torreya grandis. NCBI lineage: Eukaryota > Viridiplantae > Streptophyta > Pinopsida > Cupressales > Taxaceae > Torreya > Torreya grandis. The sequence goes on along the minus strand of JARHVA010002257.1, from coordinate 1,889,431 downwards.
ATATAGTATGGGAGTCATGATTTTATATTAAGGTTTAATTTATAGAAAAGATTCAAAAATAAATTAGTATTCATTTTTTAGCTCTACAATGTTTTAAGAATGTATTTTTTTATAATATGTATAAATAACCATAAATATGAAAAAAATGATTTCAATGTCTAAAAATTAAATCTTGTATATATTATTAAATAAATATTAATAAATAGTTGATTATTTACAAAATATCATTAATTATTTTCAACAAAAAGAGAAAGAAAATCTAAGTAAAAGAAATAAAATTATGTTCAATGCTTTTGGACACTTGTAATTATGGGAAAAATAATGTCCAATGTCCAAAAGTATTTTAATTACTTGTACTTAGATTTTTTCTCTTGCTATTTTCCAAGTTAAAGTATTACAATTTGAGGATGACTTACCTTCATCGTCATTATATCTTTCTCAAATTTGTAAAACCCATAATGTTGTTTTACCATTTAATAAAATGATGTTGTTGGTGTTAAGCCACACTCGGACTGAAGATGGACTGGTCCGAGAGGGACCAATAGCTTAGTGGTAGAGCACTCCAGTAGCATATAAATGGTCCTAGGTTCGAGTCTTAGCTAGTCCATGTCTCAACATGGTATCAAAGCCAGGCCTAGGCTAGGAACCCCAAGCACACGAGAGGTGTGGCTTAAGGGGGGGTGTTAGTGTTAAGCCACACTCAAACCAAAGATGGATTGGTTTAAGAGGGACCAGTAGCTCAGTAGTAGAGCACTCCATTAGCATATGGAAGGTCCTAGGTTCAAGTCCTAGCTAGTCCATGTCTCAACATGGTATCAGAGCCAGGCCTAAGCTAGGAGCCCCAAGCACACAAGAGGTATAGCTTAAGGGGGTTGTTGGTGTTAAGCCACACTTAGACCAAAGATGGACTGGTCCAAGAGGGACCAGTAGCTTAGTGGTAGAACACTCTCGTATCATTGGATGGTCCTAGGTTTGAGTCCTAGCTGGTCCATGTCTCAACATGGTATCAGAGCCAGGCCCAAGCTAGGAGCCCCAAGCACATAAGAGGTGTGGCTTAAGGGGGGGTTGTTGGTGTTAAGCCACACTCAGACTAAAGATGGACTAATCCAAGAAGGGCCAGTAGCTCAGTGGTAGAGCACTCCAGCAGCATATGGATGGTCCTAGGTTTGATTCCTAGCTGGTCCATGTCTCAACATGGTTTTAGATCCAAGCCCAGGCTAGTAACCCCAAGCACACGAGAGGTGTGGCTTAAGGGGGGGTGTTGGTGTTAAGCCACACTCGGACTAAAGATGGACTGGTCCAAGAGGGACCAGTAGCTCAGTGGTAGAGCACTCCAGCAGTGTATGGATGGTCCTAGGTTTGAGTCCTAGCTGGTCCATGTCTCAATAGATGTGAGATAATTGAGCTTGGAAATTAACATGTGGAGTTACCACACCTTATATAAACTTTAAAAATTAAATTTACAAAATTTAAGGGAATAAATTACTGAAATTCTTACAACAAATTCAAGATAATTTAATCAAGATGATCAAATAAATAGAAATTGATTTCATTAAGAAATATATATATTAGAGATGATTGATTAGGTATATGTGATCACTAAGAATTAACTATTTTAATTATATTGAGAAGTTAAATTGATTTAATAAAGAGAAATGTCATAAAATAATTTAATAAATGTGTTAGGTCAAATTAAGTTCAAAAATCAGTTTTTTTTTTTTTTTTGAGATTTAGGTCATTAAGTCTAATTTGAGATAAAATGAATTTATATAATCAATTTGGGTATCAATAAAATTGAAAAGGTTAATTGGATTACTAGTTGTGTTAGATCAAAACTTGAAACATATATAGAATTAGGATTTAAATGAAAATGGAAAGATAAAAAAAGAACTTATAAATATCAAATAAAAAATAAATTATAAATGTTAAAGCATGTTAAATAAATTATTTAAAGTTGTCCAATATTAAATATTTATATACTAGCTCATTTTGTGTCTTTTATTGTCATTGGGGAGAATTTTATGACATTTTTACAAATCACTTAAATGGTTTCAATTTCCTTTTTTAGTCTTATGAACTTGGATTTATGGATAGGATTTTTCCATAAGAATCTCTCCAAACATGTCCCAAGGTGGATGTGGGTCATTTGTATGTATTTTTTGATAAATGTATCCAACATATTTATAAATGATCCTTTGATATTTTGATATTTTTTGTCTAATATTTAAATTAGTTAAATTAGACAAGTACCTATGTGTTTCTTTTGAAAAGGAATTTATAATATTTCTCTGATTTTGACCATAATGAGGTGATTTATTTTTGCATCTATATTGATAACACAAGAACTAATAGTCAATAAACAGCTTATAAACACTTAAAACTCGTATGTAAACACTCTATATGAAATAACTTCAATGTGAAAAATAGGTTTGTATAAAATAGTTTATAATTCAAATTTTCTAAAACAAACATCCAAACCTTAGTAGCCTTGAGATGAAAGAGTATTTCATGAAACAGTTAAAGGTTAATGATTCTCACATTGCCTTCTTTTATCATTTTATAATAACCCATTCATAGTTTATAAGTTTTACCCTAATTTATGATAACGTCGAACATGCAATTTAGTATGAACCCAGGCATATGTTAATCTAGAATAAGATTAAATTTTCACATCCTAAATCTAGGAAATAATTAAAAATAGAGAAAATTAATCTACGATGTTAATAAATTAAATGGTGGAAAAATTAAAAAAATAGATATTTTACATTAGGTGGTAGTGATGTAGGTATAGAAATCATTTTAAAAAAATTATTTAATAAAATTGTTCCATTAAGTTAAAATATTTTTATTTAGTTAAAAAAATTCATTTATATAAAAAATTAAATAAATTCATTTCTTTTAGTTTAATATACCTCTTATGTTTATGTAATACATTCCTCAAATTATAAAAAAAAGATAAAAATTAGCTCAACTATTTACCAAAAAATAATTGAAAATGTAAACAATCAATTTGAGAAACTGATTATACCACCATTCATGTATATATTTTCATACACCTCTATTTGTATACCTATTTCATCTCCACCAACATCTATTACTCTATTTCCAATTGTTTTAGGATTAAATTGACCTTTATATTTTTTTTAATTTTTTAGATTGGTATGATGGAAAAATGATATAAAAGAGAAATTATCACAATAGATATCATAAAAAGTATAATTAACACAATGAAAATAAAAAATAGAGATTAAAAAAGAATAAATAATTGTACTTCAAGCTCAAGAACCACTTAAAGTTAAAGAAATAACAAATGTAGAAGTTGAATGAAAAAATATAAATGGGTGAATATGTTGAAAGAGAAGAATAATAGGAAGAATTATTTCTACAAGATATATTACCAAATTTGCACAAAATTTTAGACACATAAATTTAGTATTATAAATTTGTAAATTTTATTCTAGGTCTACCTTTACCATACATGATTTGTACATACACATATGGATTTAGAATGCCATTATCTCTTATCCATCTACCTTCTATGTGTTCATCCCTCCTGATTTTCTATCTATCACTTACAATAATTCTTCAATACATGTGCCTAACATGCTTAATATCTTAATCAAATTATTGTTGATCATCATATCACAATATTTTTCTTAGATGATTTAATTAAAAAGAAGATGCATGCATCTGATGGAGGTGTCCAAACTCTGATGGACCTACACACACACTATGAAGTGGTAATTTTACAAATTAAAATCATTTTTATGGTTCATCCTATATTTTTCTCAAGTTAGTGGCATGATAATTTACCTAAAGAGTCATATGTTTATACATAATAGGTATAATAATATTTAATATAGAACACTCACGTATAAATCATTTATAAATTACAATAAATCATTTTCACATTGAGAGAAACATCCTTAAATAGCCCAAAATAATTAACACCTCAAAGGAGTAGGCCTTATCCAAGTCCGAAACATTCAGACAAAGTGATGTTTCCCATTGTGAAGTGTTTAAATCTAGATCATAATATGAATCCATTCATATGGGAATGGTTGGAGTTAACTTGACCATCATTATTCCCTATTTTTTAATAGGTAAACCTAGTATCAAAACTATATATAGAGTTAAAAAGTGTATGAGAAAGGTTTATGGATACTTTACATAAAACAAGCCTATAATATAAAATTAAATGGATATTTATAAATAATTTTTATGTTTCATGCTAAAAAAGAGTGGCATAGGTCACATAGATGAATCTAAAAAAATACATAAACCTCCATTTGACAGAGGCATCCAAAAACTGACAAATTTGTCCACATAGGTCTAAATACCAAATTTATGATCCGAGTGACCCTTGATCTAGTTTTTAGTCATCCCTATCATATACACACAATCCTAGACCTTAATATTCCTTAAAAAGGTAAGTATATTGATCCCTTGGGTGATTTACACAAATAATAAATAATAAAATAAATTTATCATCCACTTGTAGTAATTTAAATATGTTTAATTATTATACACCTTAAGTAATCTATATTATTCCTATTTTTATAATTATTAGGTTACACTTTATCAAAATAAGGTAAAAAATATTGTTGAACCCTATCCTTATATTTACTAGATCAATCCCTAAGTTTTCCTTAAGGTTCCATTATTCTTTTCTTAAGATTTCATATTTCTAAATTGATCTATATGTAGTCAAATAAATCTGGTTCAAGAAACTTACAATGTTGATCATTGATATATTACCAACCACATGATTTGTATATAAATAGATTAATATTATTTTTTATTACTCTAATCCATTTTTAGATATGTGGATTTGACCCTTTGTTTTCCATTACTATTACACAAAAAATTTAATGTCAAATACACAAGTTATCTAAAATCACCTCCAAAATATTCCATATAAAATAAATCTATCTCTGGTCTTCCTAAACAAGTCCAATCTAAGAAAAAATTGATGCGTTGTACCCTTATCCACTTGTGTTGGTAGTGCCCCATGATTAATAATAGGTAGTTTTTAAATTTTAAATCAATATTTTGGGTCTTCCCACACATTTCATAAGTTTGATTAAAATAAATTGTCAAAAAACATTCCTATATAAATATTTAAACAATTATTCATTATCCCCACTTATTATTCACTTAGTACAAGTATACATACCTATTCACATTGAGAAAATATTCTTTATTTTACTCAAATTTTACATTATTCATTAGTATTGGTCATCAACCAAGTCAATATCTCTTTAAATCAAGTTAAGAGCTATCATTTTCAAGTGTCTAAGCTATATTGTAGTTGCATACATATAGTCAAAGGCAAATAATTTCACATTCATTCTAGGTGGGATAAATACATGGGTTTGATTTACCTCTTTGGAGTATTGGATATGTAGGTAATGATCAATCATCAAGGGGGTGATTGAGGTCAGCTCTGTACATTACACTGCCCTCTTTTATTTCAATTTTTTAAGCTATCGAATTACCTCAAGGATTTTAAAGGCAAGAGAAAAAAAAATTATGTGTGACCAAACCCTAAGTTTAGTATCTCATATTTCTCAACATTTAAAAGAAAAAATAGTGTAGTGATTAGTTAGGATGCACAATCAACCAAGACAAGTCAACAGTCAATAAATGTGAGCATGTTGCATCATTGTTTATCCACTTTGAATTTATCTAGATACATATTTTTATTCTTCTTATATTATATCATTCACCAATTTTCCACAATCAACCTAGATGAGTTCATAGTCAATAGACTTGGGTGCATTTCACCACTACCCCTATATAACAAACTTGTTCTAGTTTTCATTTCTATTCTTGATTATGATATTGAGCCTACATAGTTACACCCTCTTCTTATTTTCACATTCAAATAATTAGAATAGTTAATAGTGATTATTGTCTAAGCTAAGTATATTTCTTATTATTCCTTTCCAAAAATATTTTTTCCATATTTATTAATTTTTTAAAATAAAAATAGTTGAATATTGTACATCTTTAGCATTATGATATTTCTAGTTTTCACCTATATACATAATAACACTTAATTTATTTATTATTTTATAAAATAAAGGGTAAAACATATTGGTGAACTTGAGAAGTTATTTTAAAGTCTCTACTTTCTTATTCATTTTTATTTTTTTTTGCTTTCCTAAGAACTATGTTTTGGTAGTTTTAAAATCATATGAGCTATTGTTTGAGGAAAAGTGATTAGTAATTTTTCTCACACCATGGTATGAGGGGTATTACCCAAGTAATATAGTCATTAGACAAAACTATACATAAATTTTAATTTTCAAGTACCTCGCCATATATCAAAACTACATAAGGTTCATTTTTCATCCATAGAAAGCCTTTAGTCATTTGTTAGTTTAGTGCACTAAAATTCATTTAACCCCAAGAAGTTACTCTCAATGTAACCTATAAGAAGGAACATTGTGGATATAATAAAAATGTAATCCAATATACTTAATGACTTCACAATTGTATTCACTAGTTACATATGGGATCAGTATATTTAATACAAAGAAAACACACCATTGATTAGTTACACCTTCCTTGTTACATTTTTTATTTTTTAAAACTTAGTCATAGTGAGTGCAACTAGTTCATATACTATGAAGTTTAGTATAACATATTTTCTTACTTTACAAGCTATTATTAATTATCTATATGCATGGATCTAACCCAAAAATCATAATAATGCTAAAAACATTAGTGCACAATAACAAGCCTTAATCAACCTAGTTGTTTCCATAATACTCCTAATATTCAAAATGTTATAAAGCTTACTCCACTTCCTCTTGATGAACTTATTATGGCCATTGAGATTGATAATGTTAATAGAAAAATATGAGGAAGTTAATGACAAGGAATTATTTTATTATAATAATACCAACCCACATAATATCTTTGTGTTCCTCTACATTGAAAGAGATGATAAAAATAAATTAAATTAAATCTCTACTTTATATGATATAGTCATTAATATTGGTGTCATTCATATATCAACCATATAGTTACACATCAACATCATTGGGTATGAGGGACATCACTTGGTCTATAATGTATTACCATGCCTAGTTATACAAAGGCATCATATACACCACCCTATACTAGCACACAAGGTCCACTTTCAACTTCACTTAATGTCTTTTCTCTTGATAAAATTGTTCTAGACTTACAAGCTAAAATATTTAAATTAGAACAAGGTGTATCCAAAGTTACTCACTCAATGGACTCTCATACCCTACTCCATAATCCTTTGGCACCTAAATTATCCTCTTAACAACTACCAATAGATTTTTTAGCTCCTAAACTATCATTATATGAGGGTAAATGGTATCTTGACAAACATCTTTGTTTACTCCATGTCGCATGATTAGACTATGCTTATAATGAAAAATTATTTACTAAGATATTTCCAATAAGTCTCAAATACCATATGCTTCAATGTTTATACTATTTCCCAATATAATCATTTAGAACATTTAACCCATTTTAAGGTCAAATTTTCACACAATTCTCAATCAACATTGGTGAAAAGTTATATTATGAACAAATTTTCAAACCTAAGCAAGGGCCAATGAGCCTATTAGTGACTATGTTCTCCAATACAAGAATATGTTAGAAAATATGAAAAAATATATGGCCAATATTGAATTTCAATATATTACTACTCAAAAAAATTAGCTTCACCCCATGAATCAATAATTTTTGATAAAATTATATATTTTAATGAGTTATGTCATATAGTCAAAGAAAGGGAAATCAAGATTATGGAATTTAAAAAGTTAAAATATGCAATGAATCTTCTTTATACATCAATTTTAAAGTTTAAAATCAATCCAAATTACAAATTCAAATCCCATGAGAACAAAAATGAAGCCAAGGTAATAGTTAATACCATATCATAACCATCAAACAAGCTTCAATTGGTAGATCCACCTAGGATGTAATTTAAAAGGCTATCACAACCTCATATTTTATTACAAAATCTTACTAATCACAATATTATATATGTGCCTCCTTCATTTAAGCTTGATTTGACCAATCCTCAACCTAAAGGATTTGACAATAATACATATTTTGATTACCATATAAGCATAAGGCATTCTAAAAATAAGTGTTATAGGTTAAGGAACAAGATACATGATCTCATTGGTGAAAAAATCATTGAGGTAAACACACCCACAGAGGAAGAAAGAACACAATAGAATGATAATTCAAAGATGAAACATTTCAACAATCCTTTTCTAAATCATGGTACACTACAAGTAATAAATAATTAATAAGTACATCATGTGTGCAATGCACATCCTCCTCCTAAGTCATATGGGTATCCAGTATATGGAATCATTGGAACATTTACAAGCACATTATCATAATGTCTAGTATTCACATTTGATGATAGTAAAATAAATGATGATAATTAAAATAGGCATGCTTTATTTAGTATAACTTACATCAATAATAGACCTATTCATAGTTTCATGATTTATAATGGATCAATTGAAAATTAATTTAGAATGAAATTAATTTATAGTCTTGGAAACATAGAAAAATATTAAAAATATTCATCAAAGGTACTCAAAGCATTCAAACGGAATACACAAGATACTTTGGGACATATATTAGTACATATTCAAGTGAGTTTGATAATAGTGGAAAATCCATTTCTAGTCTTAACAAACACATGGGTCTTTGATATGTTATTAGGAATCCCTTAGATACAGAATATTCAAGCATTACCATATACTATACATAAATTCCTCAAGTACGTACATTTCAAAGGGTAAATTTTCAAGGTATTTTATATAAGTACCCTTTACACACAATGGTAACTCATCCTCCTCCCCCACTACTACCAAAATTGGTTATGGATCATATTTAAGAGAATCATACAGTGGTAATTAAGGAGTCTAATCCAAAGTATAATATAAATATAATTATTACACCCATTCAAGTGCATGATAAAGATTCAATTATGTCACCTATACAATAAGTTTAAATACAATCAGATCAAAGGAAAAATATCCACCTTACTAAGCAACAAACTTCATATTAAATAGTTCATCAAGGATGAAATAAATCTAAATATCCTAAAGTGCATCCTAAGGAAACTCATAAGATAATTCAACATGTTTCACAGTCAACAAAGGTAGTTATATAATAGAATTCACTAAGTCTTACACCTTCTCTAGTAGCACGTGACAACTGATTCTATAAGCAGTGATTCTAATGATTATGATATGACACTTTATTTTTTATATTTAGATACATCTTCATATAAAATTCCTTGTCCATGTAAAATTAGGCTTTAATTCTTTGGTTCAATCATACACTATGATCTTCCACTAATGGGATTATAAGCTAGTTCCCCTCCTAAATATTTTTAAAAATACAAAAATCAAATCAAATCAAATATTGAAAAAATACAAAACCATTCAAAATATTTTAAAAAATAAAATATAGGAACTAAGCATGACATCAAAATACTAGTTTAATTATTTAAATATGTTATTTATCATATATATTGGAAACTAGCATATATGTTTCTATACACCCATGCATTTCATGATGTTTTTGAGTGTGATGCATGACAAACATTATATATGCATTATTAGTTTTTAGACTTCCCTTCTACCTAGTGGACATGCCTATGCTAGGGTCATATTTCCTTGATAGGTTACACTATAATATCTTTTACATATTTATTCCCTCAAATGTAATACTAAGCTACATTTCCTACAAGTGTCTCACTAAGTCACTCATATTTTAATTTGTGCTACATATATATTCTATTTATAAAACAAATATGGCATTGATGCATGTGTATAGCATAGACAAGTTTCACCTATTTTATGATCCTTGAATGTTGTTTTATTTATTGCATAATAGGCTTGACATTGCTTGCTTATTGTTTGTGGCCCTTAGACCTTGTCTGAAAATTCCTAGAGCATATATATGAGATCATTATTTAATATCTATGGAATTTGACCATGTCCATTTCTTTGGGCCTTTAGCCTTATGTGTGAAAAATATTTGTTTATTTGAAATCTTAACATGTCCCTTGTATGAAATCCCATGGCCTTATTGTATGATATTGTGTAAAATTATTTCATGTTATTCTTGTGTGCTTGATAATATTGGTTATTGGGTCCATGATCTTTGTCATTCACTTTTAAGGTATACCATACTTCATATATGGTTACTTTGTTGCATGCCTCAATGATATATATATCTGATATGAGGCTTGTGTGTCTAACATTATATTATTTTACATACAAGCTTAAATGATAATTTCAATTCTATGATGACATACCCTCCAACATGATGACATTATATTGTATGATCATGTATTTATCACATGATATAATTAACTCTTCTTTTGAGATGAGTGACTCGTAGGCCACATCCCTCATCTCAAAAGGGGGAATCACAATGGGCTTGTATTAGAGATTAGAAACTCCATGAACTTTTTCTTATAAAATATAGGTTGATACACACACACACACACACACACACACACACACACACACACACACACACACACACACACACACACACACACACACACACACGTATAAAGTTTCAAAAATATAGAATAAATGTTTCAAAAATAGAGAATATAGGTTTTCAAAGATTAAAACTAAGGAATCAAATTATACAAAAAAATATAGAAATTGATTCATATGTCAAACATATGACATATATTATCACATCAATACATATTATGGGGATACATGACATACATATGCACTCACCTTTCAAATATTCAAGGCACATAATCATACACACTTGAATGCATATGCATGTGCATGTGAAAATAAATTAAAAAATAAAAGTTATAAGTTGAAAATACAACTAAAATTAAGCATATAAATGCATATCATTATATATCATTGGCACATATTTAGAGAGGACATGGTACTCATTCATGCTTAGTATTATTCAAAGTGGAAAAAAAATCAAATTTTAAAAATTTCAAAGTGCAAATTCAAAGGCAAGACATTAATTTCAAATTAAATTATATGATCCATGCAGTCATGATGGGGGCATGAATATTTTTCATTATTTTTCAATCATGCAAGTATAAAATATACATTTTTATAATGTGATGTGATTAAAATATGGATGCGTGATGTATCTTTGAGTATAATGACACTCAAAATCTTTGACATCACTTCTAGATAAACTATTATGGTTTCATATTTTTGGGTTAGTAAATTTGGTACTATTCCCTTTCATGAGATTTGGGATAAAGCATATTTTTAACTCAATATCTTGATTAGTTATTCAAAATTAGGACATGATCACTCTCAATTCTCCATTGGTTCAATTTATCCAAATAATTCAGTAAGGGGGCATGGTTCTCCATTATCAATTATAAGTTACAAGGAAATTTGATTCACATATATACACATGTACTCTCTTGCTTTTCAAATTTAAAATGAACAAAATTACTAATTCATGAGTTATTTCAAGGTTTTCTAAATTTTAATGCCTTTCATTATTGAATAATTTTAGCAAAGGCAAAGTGTGTTGTATACACTCATGTTTAACTCTTTCTCATTTACTCTAGAAAGTTCATATATAGAATAAATGGGGGGAAATGTAAACATATAAATATATTCACAAGTACTTGATAGTGTTAATGATTTAAATATTACGCACCACATGACTTTCATAAAAATACATAATTATTATTCACCATTCATCTATATGTGGGTTTGACCCTTTTTTCCATTACTATTACAAAAAAATATCAATGTGTAATTCCAAAGTTATCTAAAATCACCTTTATAACATTCCATATAAAGGACATACATCTATGATCTTACTAGACAATTCCACTCTAAGCAAACATTCATGCATTATGCCCCTTTCCACTTGGGCCAACTACATCCTATGTCAAATAACGAATAGTTTCAAAATTTTAAATCAATCATTTGGGTCTTATTGCACATTTAATAAGGCTTAATTAATTAAATTGTCAAAATATTCACTTATAAATACATGTTAAGAGTCATTCATCATCCCCACTTTATATTCACTTGGTACAAGCATACATACTTATACATATTAAGAAGTTTTGCCCAAAGTTTGCATTATTTATAAGGATTAGCTAGAATCCAAGTCAAGGTCCCTCTAAATAAATTCAAGATATCTATCATTAACAAGTATCAAATCCATCTACATCTATATACACATATTCAAAGGAGCATAATTTCACATTCAATCTAGTTGGGATAACTACATGAGATTGATTTGCCTCCTTAGAGTATTGGATATGTATGCAATGGAAAATCATCAAGGGGGTGATTGGGATCATCTTATCCCATTAAAATCCCTCATTTTATTGAAAATTTTCAAGATATCAAAGTTCCCTAAGAATTAAAATGCAAGGTAATGAAAACAATGATTTATGTGCAACCAAACCCTAAGTTCAATATCTTATATTTCATCATTTATAGGTGCAATGATTAATTAGGATGCATGGTCAACTTATAAAAGTATAATGTCAATAGACTTAGGTATGTTGTTTTTTTATCCACCCACTATGCTCATGTCTAGATACATCTTCTAATTTATCTTCTATTCTTGAATTTCTAGATTCCTAATTTTTATTTATCTTTATGTTAGTAGTTTGTCATAGACACAACCTAGATGAGGCCCTATTCAATGGACTCAAATTCACTATGTCATTATCCATTTACAATGGACCTATCCAACATATATTTATATTTTTATATTTGATACTAAGCCTACATAGACCCATACTCTTATAAATTTCACAGTCAAAGAGTCAAAATAGTCAATAAAGATCATTGTGGAAGTTAAATATATTTATTCTTAGTCTTTTCCCAAAATTACAACTTTTCATATTTAACAAGTTGTCAAAATCAAAATAGTTGAATATTATACATATTTAACATTATGATATTTATTTTTTTACACCTATATACTTAATAACAATTAATTATTTAGTATTTTATAAAAAATAGGGTAAAACACTTTGATTCTCAAACCTGATTTCTGATTTTACCCTGTCTAGATGCTTATTTTATTTTAAGGTTCAGTACTTAAAACCTTAATCATTCCATGTTTTATCTCATCTTAGGAGTATTCTTGATGTTTTTATTACTTTATATCTTAGATTTTTTATATAATATAAAATTATGGATCGACTAATTTATAGATAATACATAATCATATTTCTATGGCTACCCCTACACAATATACTTATGAGGATGTTTTGTGGGATACATAATTATTTGTGCATACTACACAATCTCTCATACATACTCTCTTTTAAATATAGGATAAGGTTTCAAAGTTAAATAAATATTATTTAAGGTCATTGGCATATCTTTATTATTCTCTTCAAAAGTAAGGAAATCTTATTTTGGATAAACATATGCTAGTTTCTAGTCTAGATAATATGTTTCCATGAGCTATTAATTTCACACATTATGGTTTTGACTCAAAATATTTACATAAGATAGGAAAATATGGTTAATTATTAGGTATTAATGAATAATTAGTTGTTTACCATGTGTCCCAATCTAATAATAAAGGTAAATATGGCCTCATTTTTGAGGGTATCTCATAAGATAATAAAGAAACCTAAGAAGTAGGATGTACATGTTTATACACATTTATTCAATTCAAAAAAATAAGTTTATATGGACATCCATGGTATTAATAAGTTTGGTCCTTATGAATAATTTCCTACTTGGCATGAAATTAAACAAAATTTCCATTATACATACAACCAAAATTACTAAACAAGGAAGTTAAGAGAGTGTTAATAGACAATGGTCAAGTAGTAAATCTTTACAACATAATTTTTGTAAAGATTAGGCATTGATATGTATTTTATTAAATAGTAAAAAAATATAATAATAAGATTTAATGATATTCCTAATTCATTGCATTGATCATTATCATTAATTATAACAATAGGAGCCAATATATTAACTATCATGGTGCATGTTATACCTCATAATTTACACTATAACTTACTCTTGGGTCAACCGTGTATCCATGCCATTGATAAAATACCATCCATGTTTCAAAAATGTTTGAATTTTATGCACCAAGGGTATATATACACATATATTTCATATGAAGACCTATTTAAATATTATTGCATAGTGTAGCCTATTAACTTGTCTTATTTTCTCCACAAAGAAGGAAATTTCAGGATTAATATAACCTCATCATAAGATATTAAAAAATTTACTTAAGTGAAAAATCATATCTTTCCTCCCTAGAAATAATTTGATACGAGTATGCCTCTACCTAAAGGATATGATGGTAAAGTAAATTGAAATTATCATAGATGTGTAGGACATCATACAGACAAATTCTTTATATTAAAACATAAGATACAAGATTTAATTGATAATATTACTATTGAGATGAACTATATTCATGTATTTGGGAGAAATTGTCAAGAAACAAAACATAATTCATAATTTATTACACCTAATGAACTTACACATTATACACATGGTCAAATTTAATATAATGGTGATGATGGATATTGTATAACATAAGATAATTTCTCAGATTCAAGCACAAATTATTTACAACAAAATTAATTATGAATTACAATTAACTCTAATTATAAATGTAAACTATTGAAATTTGATCTAGGATGATACATAATACATAATATAGTGAATACAAATACATATAGAATTTATATAAGTTGTAAATTTCAATAAGTAGAAACTAGGGCTAGGGTTAGAGAATTATCCTTGCAACTTATTTATTTCTGACTATGTTGAATTTTTGTAAGTTATGACTGTATCAGATAAAATTCAAACATAAGTGCATCATAAATTAGTGGTTCACTATCTACTGGGAAAATTATATAGGAGTCAAATAAAAGTGCAATGTGTTTTTATCCTCTGTTGTGACTTTATCCTATCAAATTGTGCATTGGATCTAAAAATTTGGATTTTTTCACCTATATAAATATGATTGGTTTCTATTTGGAGATCTAATTGACTCATGGAAGACCTATAAAATCACAACCCTAGTTATAAACAATCACACAAAATGAGATCAAATGTAAAAGGGGAAAAAATTAGGGGAGCAGGAATAGTTGAGTTATCCTCAAAAAACCCCTTGTTGATTAAGTGATACTTACATAGCCCAAAAGGGCCTTATGTCAATGTATTTATCCCTTTAGGGAAGATCATATGAATGTAACTATAAAAAATAATTATAATTATTTACAAAGGATGTTCTCAACCTAGAATAAATAATGTTACACTTGGCCAAGGATTGTAAGATTGCAACATGACTTTAATAAAGGTATTTGATCAGAAGAAATATGATTCTAAAATCATAAAAGAGTTATTTTTTGTCAATTAAAACTAGGCAGGTTCAATTGTGACCCTTGATGTGATTTTATATAAGAATATTTTGAATATGTATGACAACTATCCTATTGAAATGTGTTGTAAAGTTTTTAGTAAACACATAATTTAAAAAATGATCATTAGAGTGTTATAGAAAAGTATACACTATTGGACAAGTGTGTAGTGTGTGTAGTGCACACTTATCTCAAAGGAACACAATATTTTAAAATAAGAGTGATAGTAAAGTTTATGATAAATAAGGATGAATAAGAATAAAATAGGTAATTTTGGAATATATTATCAATAATTGTAAGACTTTGAATGCTTCTTAGAGATTGTTAGTTATCATAATGCAAAATTGGCCAAGCAAGGTAGTGGTATTAAGAATAATCATTACCAAGAATTTATTGATTAAATTTTAGTTTCTAAATAGAGATACTAAAATATAATTTATTTATCATGTCAATCTTGTATACTTGATAAATAAATATTAGGGCTCTATCCTTTAGTTCTAGACCTCATTATTGTTGAAAAGCTCACATTCACCATCTCACTGTACCTAATTATTTTTATTATGGTCTAATTTATCATTTATAATGACCTATATATTCTACATTTTACATAATTTCTATAACCTGATATATATCTTTCACTATCATTTTTAGATCATTGGAAACTTCCTAGCCTGTAAGACACTTGCATCCCACAAAGGGACACTAGCATCAATGCAAGTGTTTAGATACTTATCAAGTGTCCAATCCTAAAAATTCATCCAAATTTTAAAATACTTTGAATTCTATAGGTTGTTCCATTTGTATTATTTAACTCTATCTTAATATTTTTTCAAAAGGTGTGGTATAAATTGTGATCTAAGAATTTGACTCAAGAGAGGATGGTTAGTATGGTGTTAGTTCCAAAATGAAAACAAAATGAAATAAACACACTAATAGCATAACATCTCTAGGCCTAGACAATAGAGAGAGATTAGTTAACAAAATCAAATGACAAACACAACTAAAAAGTAAGGAATCAAATACAAGAATTCCTTCACCTTCTTTGGATGTTCTAAATTCCTTTATAGTGGTGGCTTGTTCAGCTTGTGCTCATGAAGTCCTTGGCAATGGAAGCTTGGCTACCTCCATATCTCCTTGACACCTTTGGTTTTGGCTTGGCTTGGCTTGGAATCAATTTGGCATGATAACACTATTTTTTTAAAGCTTTTATAACTAATCCTACATTATAACTTTGCACAAATTAAGCTTAGAAATGATGTTGTGAGGCTTCCTATTTATAGATTATTGGATTTGATTAGAATCAACCTGAACCATCCCTCCCAAGATTGAGATGTGTGGTTGAGGATTAATTTAATTTTTAGAATTAAGTTTGTAATTATCCTCATCATGAAATTAGAATAAGTGGAAATTAAGAGGCATGGAGGGCATCATGTAAGGCATTGATGAGGCATGGAGGGCATGAATCCTAATATTTGTGGAATTTATGGCCTAAGGATGTCTTCTCAAGAAATGAGGTCACTTGATGATGCAAATAATCAATATTCATTTTCAAAAATAATTTTTCAACAAGTTTCCATGGAAGTTTTGATTAGGCCTTGATTTGGGTTAATTAGCTCTTAAGCATGATTAAGTACTTTATGCACAAATCACTCAAATTGATCAAAATGCCTTGTTATTGGTCCAAAATTTGACTAGATTAAAATTGGAAGTCCACATCAGATGCATTGGAATTGTATTCTCATTTAGGATGTTACCAACAACAAATAATAATGGCATGCATCTTGTGTATAATATTTGATAGGAAAAAACAATCTAGAGCACCCAGGTGCAAAATTGGCATTTTGACTCGAAATGATCTGATCAAAGTTAGCTAGCCCACAAATTGCATTGCCCCATTTAGGGATACCCTAGACAAAATTGGCACTTGAATATGTTAGTTTCATATCATTTAGCATGTTTTAGTGTTTTTAGGCCAAATTATGGATTTTGGGTGGAAATTAGCCAAAAGCTTGATTGGAGGTTATCAGTGGCCAGTTTTAGGTGTCTATAGTTTACCTCTATTTGGGAATATGTTGCAAATCATAGGTAAATCAATGTCTTATTAAATAATGATAAAAGGCATGTATAACAACAAGAAGATGATGATTAAATAACAAATCTTTAAATGGTTTTGGGAAGCTTATGATGATGCCCCCTCAAGGGAGTGATTGTCACATATGTTGATGGATGGTCCCTCGAAAAGAAACAAGAAGAAAGGTTGAATTAACCTATGGTTGAGATTAATCCAAATGAGAAAATGCTTGCATGTATTGATGTAAAAAGGATGTTGATTTACTCAAAGGTGGTTATAATCAGGAATAAAATTCAAAATAATGATTTGCCCATAGGTTGTTCTAATCATTAAAAGGACCTAGATTGGCTAAAGATGATTGTGCCCTGGTTAGGGCTGATTAGCAAGCATAAATCAAGGATATAACTTGGAATATAGATTTAAAATGATTAGGTGCAAAGTGATGAAAGAGATGGATAGAGGAATAATATTGATCATTAAAAATGATTCAGTTATACCTACCAATGAGGAGATGCTCACCCTGATTAGCAATGATACAACTAGAATGGTCAATGGGTTGATTTGATCAAGATGGGTGAAAATATTTGATAAGGTGATAAGGATAAACTTTTTCAGCAACATTGATTATAGACCTTCTTGAAGATAATTTTTGCTATAGCATGTGATGGTAGGCTTCATGATAGAACACCATGAAGACTATCCCAAAATATTCATAAGGACTAACTCCCAATATAATAAACACTAAAAAACAATGCACTAATGATAAAAATCATGATAACAATGTTAATTTATGAATATGGATAAACTCAAGAATAATGTGCACAAGGAATCACCCAATGAACGCATATAGATCGATTCAAGGCAACAGTGTTGAAAGCAAACAAACAGGCAAGTGAATAAATAAACAAATAGAAAAATAAACAAATAAACAAACAAACAATCTAAAATAAACAAACAAACACAAATCCTAAAAATAAAAGCAAAAGAAAGCATCCTATCAATGATAATGCCCCAGTAAGGTAGATCAAAGATAATTGACTAGGCTTAGATAGGACAAATATTTTTGGATTTTTTGAAATGTTATGAATGTTTTTGGAATTTTGAGGTATCTTAATTCATTAGATAATGACAAGCTACCTACTCATAAAATGGCAAGAGCATTTGGCTTAGGTTGCTCATAAAATGGTGAGAACGCATGGAAAGGGGGACTGAGGTGACCTCAACATGAATTGAGCATGACCCACATAGTCTTGAAATGACCTCAAGTCATAGTAATTCCATCCACACAAAAGGTGGGGAAAAACTAACTAGGTCCCAACAAGTTCTCAAATCTAGCAAATGGCCAATCAAATAAAAATAATGATGATAAAGTGATGAGATAATGCATGATAAACAAGTGTTGCCCCTAGTTTACCCATAGGTGATTATAACTGGGATACAATTACATAGGTCAATGATACTAATTTTCCCATTGGTAGTTATAATTAGTATCAAGATTGGTGAAACACTAATTTTCCCATAGGCACTTATAAACAGGCACACATAAACAAACTTGATAAGATGAAAAATATCTTTCTAGATCAACTATCACACTAGTTTCATAGATTGTCATTATAAACATGGATTGGATTAATTATTGAAACTTGATTGGAATCCCCTCACAAAAGTCATGGGAAGAACCAAAGTAGCCAAGATCAAAATAGGATTGGGTAGGATGAGTAAAAAAATAGGCTTTAGTCTAGAGAGGAATATAAGGATAGGATGGTATGGTCTTACTTAGGATAATGATGGTTTTTCTTAGATAAGATAAAATGGTGAGAGGGTTTCCCCCAAGTGATGGGGTGAATGGATGGGTATATGAAACAATGGAAAATAGATATGTAACAATGGCAATGGCATGGCAATGAATGGTATGGTACATGTTTTTGGCATGGGCATGGTTTTTGATTCTATTGTTACTGTTAAAGGGGAGATGCATGTCCTAATCAATGAATGATATAAATAGAATACTTGATTATGTTAATTACTAGCCCATACCTCATTATAATAAATGCTCTATCAAGAATTGCCTATAGATTTGGTTGCTAATAATGCTTTTTTGATCTTCATTGTTCATTGATTTTGATTCCTTTAAACATCAAGACAAGGTATTTTTATATACTTCGCAAAGGAAAGTGCAACCATAGATGGTAAACAGGGAAAAATAATGGATGGTATGTTTGACTATGAAATGGAATGGTAGATGACAATGGAATGTATAATTGTGGGGAAACAAATGAAGATCAGGAATTTCAATCACACATAATGTTGTTGATGCTAAATTTGACATAATTTTGGTTGTGGTAGGGTTGAAGACATGTTCTCTCGAGAGGACCACCATATTTTTCTATTATTTGATCTTGAGAGTAGCTACCATTTGATTAGGCTATAGATTAGAAATTATTTTGATTTGATCTTTAAGTTTGTCTTCATCAAGCAGTGAAGAACTTTTGTGCTTAGTTATTGGTGCCTTAATGAGGTTTTCACCAATGAAATTGTCTTGATTGTCCCATAGCACCTTTGAGATGGTTTCACTAAGGAATGTTGACTTTTGAATTTAATTATCTTTTAGTGATTTTGAAAAAGTTTCAATAGAAGATGTTGAGTTTTGAATTTGATTATCCCCTAACACCTTCACAAAGTTTTCACTAGGAGAGTGTTCTCCTGCTACATGAATGTGTTCTTGGCCTCCTTACTCTTTTTCAACTGTTATGTCACCATGGATGCAATTTAACAAACTATGATTCTATCAATCCTAATTGACACTTTTAGGAGATGGAATGTCAATGATATGGCTATTTTGGTTTATGGTAATGACCTATGGAATGGTAATGAAATGGGGAGAGGTTGCACAATCCTCATAGAAGATACTAGGATCACTTGTGTCAAAGCTGAAGTACTCATCCTTAAAAACCATATAAGGATCACAAATGTATTTAAATTGATTTTTGAGGAATGTGTAACCATTATTGTAATAGCCATGAACATATTCTTCTTCTAAATTTGATTCTAACTCAAGGGACTCTGAATCTGATGCTGAGACTGATGTTGATTCAAATTCTAATTCTGATGCTAAATCTAATGTCGGTCCAAGAGCAAAACCTAAATATAACTCTAATTATTCATCTGATGGGTACTCTATTATAATGATGTCTTATTGAATATTTGGTTTTGGATAAGTAATGGCCTATGATGGCATAATTAGCTCCACAAAAACTAGTTTGTCAAAGTGAGACTCCTCTAGGATGGGAAATAGGTCAAGAGACAACTCCTCAGAGACTAGCTTATCAATAGGAAGCTCTTGAAAAATAGGCACATGATTGAGGTAATGACTTTCCCAAAGGTAGTTATAATCATTAAAAAGTGACTCAATAAAGATTGGCTCATTAGAGTGAGATTCCTTGACAACTAGTATAGGATCAATAGGCAATTTTTCATATGTTGACTTATCACAAATGGTTGATTCAATAGAAACATCTTGGATTGGTTAGTTCTCTTGGCCTTGGTTTCCAATGAGTTGAAAAATATCAGTTCTAAACACACCTTGGTCTTCAAAATATTGTATTGATTGAGGTTTAGTTGGGATTGGTATTAGAGGAAGAATGGCTTGTGGTTGGATAATGGTAGGGAATTGGGGAGCATGATTGCTTGCATGAGCCAAAGGACAAATTCATGAGATGGTAACGATAGGGTGGTGTGGATCATGATTGCTCACACAAGCTAAAGGACTAGGTCCTATAATGATGAAGGGACATTGTGGATCTCGGTTTCTCACACAAGCCAAAGGACTAAGTCTAGGAATGGTAATGGTATTCCTTGGATGTTTTAGAGCTTGATAACTCATATAATCCAAAGGAGGGCTAGAGGTAGTTGATGATTGGATAATAAAATGATGATGTGAAATTGGGTTGCTTCCACAAGAAAAAGCATCCAAGTATTCCTCATAAACCATATCATCCCAATCATGAGTTAGCTCATAAGTTGGTTCTCGAATATGTTCCATGTACTGATTATTGAAAAGAGGGTATGGATTCATATCCCAAATAACATTATCTATAGTTGGGTCTTTAAAGTCTTTCTCAAAATCCTCTTCATACCAATCAAGGTCTCAATTTATATCATAAGTTGTTTCATGACTTTGTTCCCATAAATGATTAATATGAGATAGATAGAAATCTATCTCATAAACCATATTAGCATCATTGGGGTCTTGACTAAAACCATAAAATTCATTTTATGTGGCCATTATATCATAAGCTAGATTTTAAGTGACTCCACTATAAGTGTAGCTAGACATATCTACATAAATGATGAAAGCTCTGAAATAAAAAGGCTTAGAGTTCCACAAACTTTGAAAAACTATGTCTAAAGGACAAATGGTTCAAACTTGGTCCAACTTGGTCGAAGGGGTGGAGTTGTATCTTTAATGTGGCCTAAAAGTAGAGATGTATCTCCAAAATTGTTTATGATAATACTTGGCATAAAATATTCTAACATCAAATGTCTAATGTCAAATGTCATACGCGTAAAAGGTCAAGCATCTGAATAAAAAATGGCATGTCAAAGGTCTAGGTCAAAGTTTTCCAAATAAGGTATAAACTAGGAAAAGGAAAAGTTGAGTTGTTAGGTATTTTGTCCAAATGTGGAGTTAAAATCTAGGCTCAAACAAATATTCATGATGTGATTTGATATAATCTAACAAGTTTGGAAATAACTTTGACATAAACCTGGCACATAGAATCAAAAATAAACATGATCAGTTAGCATAAGGCATAAGATAAAAGGATCTTTGAGAAATATTGTGTTCTCCAAAATAAAGGCACAAACAATGATGAGTATATGCTTTAAACAAACAAACCATCAATAGTCTTCAAATTTGGGTAATTGATTAACCAAATTTATGCAACACAAAAGAGAAAGATCTATGTATCAACCCCAGGAATTAAGGCCAAACTAGAAATAAATCAATTTTTGAATCCAAACTTGACAAGTATTATTGAAAACTCAATGGTGAAAATTAGGATTTGACCAAACAAGCTAGACAAGATTGGATAGCATGACGGCATAAGACAAAGGTCCAAATGGTATACATGACATGGTTTGAAAAAAATGGTTTTTGGTGTAAGGTAAACTAGTCTTTAAATAAATTGAGCATCCTAATGGCATAAGCATGCTCAAATGATGTGATCAATACTATGTTTCAAATACTCAAATTCAAAATGGTTTGACATGATTTGGGTAGTATAACGCTACCCTCTGCAACTCAAATGACACACACACAAACAAGTTTAGAAAACATTTCAAGGCAGAAGTGTGATGTAAAATGACCAACATAACACCTATTTAGACAAAAGAGTGACATATAGACAAATTGGTTTTGACATGGCTTATACAAAAATAAACAAGTTTTAGTCTCAAAAACATACCAAATGAGAAAATGATCAAAATACTCTAAGTATAACCATCCAAATCCTAGTAAGGGTATGGCATGTGGGGTTGAATAAATTATCAAGTTTTGAATGTTTCTAAGGGAATCAATTTCACAATGACTTTCACATCAAATGATGGAAAAGACAAGCATGAAAATTGGGTGACCACAACATTAGCTAGTTGTAAAAGGTTCTAGTCCTTTTTACAACCACTACATCCTATTTTTTGCTCAGTGTAGTGTGATGTCCAAATCAATAGAGCAAGTGAAGTCAATGATAAGAGATAAAACCTCAGGTAAAAGCTTCCCTAAAGAACTTGTAGGAGGTAATGACATCCCCCTCGCAAGCCAATCTTGCATAAAAATAAAGAAAGCATGAAATAGAAAGACTTTAGGGTCATTTTCAAGGTCACCCAAACTTTGATGAGTTTTTGGGGAGTGCTTTAAATGACATTGTTTCTAAGCCTTGGACTAGGCTTTGTGCAATAGGAATTACACTTTTGATTCCAAGAGTTGCCTAAAGGAGGAAAATGGAAGAGCATACATGCAACATTCCTCTTTTGTCCAAACAAATATTTGATTAAACCACTATTGAAAATAAAAATTGGCAAGTGTGTTCAATTTTAAACTCAAAATGAAAGATTTGGTGGTGTTCATTTGACCCCTTGGTCTTAGTTGTAAACTTTGAAAACATTCACCAAAAATCTCCAAATTCTTTGTTAAATACCAAAACAAGGTTCCTAATTAATTTCTAAGCATTCAAAGGTGATTCAAACATGTTTTGAATAAATATCAAGCTTGGAACTACAACAAAATTGTTAGCATGTCATTTAGCTTTGAATCTCTTTTTAGCTTGAAACAATGAACTTTGAAAAAGTAACTCTCAGGTATATGTTTTTGGAAAAACATAGTGATTGACATCAGTTACTACCATTGACATTAGTTACTTTGGTTAACAAAGATCTAACTGATGTCAGTTTTACTAACTAATGTCAATTAAGTAAGTAACTAATGTCGGTATTCTTGTTGATGTAGGTTATTGTGTAAAAATGGTGGCAAACAAAAATGGCAAAGTAAAGTTATAAAATCAATTTCCAAGAATTTTAAAGTCTCAAATAAATATTTTAGAGTTTCAAAGTGATCTCCTTCATGTTTGAGATGCGTCTAGTCCCATCAGGTGTGCCATAATGTGATCTAGGAATTTGACTCAAGAGAGGATTGTTAGTATGGTGTTAGTTACAAAATGAAAAAAAAATGAAATAAACAAACTAATAGCATAATATCTCTAAGCCTATACACTAGGGAGAGCTTAGGTAAGAAAATAAAATGACAAATACAACTAAAAAACAAGGAATCAAATACAAGAATTTCTTTACCTTCCTTGGATGCTCCAAATGCCTTTGTAGTGGTGGCTTGCTCAGCTTGTGCTCATGAAGTCCTTGGAAATGGAAGCTTGGCTACCTCCATCTCTCCTTGTCACCTTTGGTTTTGGATTGGCTTGGATTGGAATCAATTTAGCATGGTAACACTAGTTTCTTAAAGCTTTTAGAACCAATCTTGAATTATAACTTTGCACAAATTAAGCTTAAAAATGATGTTGTGAGGCCTCCTATTTATAGACTTTTGTATTTGATCAAAATCAACCTAAACCATCCATCTCAAGATTGAGATGTGTTTTTGAGGATTAAAAGGCATGGAGGGCATCTGTAATGCATTGATGAGGCATGGAGGGCATGAATCCTAATATTTATGGCATTTATGGCCTAGGGATGTCTTCCTAATAAATGAGGTCACTTGATGATCAAGATATTCAATGTTCATTTTTAAAAATAATTTTTCAATAAGTTTCCAAGGAAGTTTTGATTAGGCCTTGATTTGGGTTAATTAGCTCTTAAGCATGATTAAGCACTTTATGCATAAATTACTCAAATTGATTAGAATGCCTTATTATTGGTCCAAATTTTGACTAGATTGGAATTGGAAGTCCACGTTAGATGCATTGGAACTGTATTCCCATTTAGGATGTTACCAACAACAAATAACAAAGGCATGCATCTTGTGTAGAATATTTGATAGGAAAGAGCAATCTAGAGCACCCATGTGCAAAATTGGAATTTTGACTTGAAATGATCTTATCAAAGTTAGCTTGCCCATAAATTGCATTTCCCCATTTAGGGATACCCTAGCCAAAATTAGCACTTGAATATGTTATTTTCACATTATTTAGCATGTTTTAGTTTTTTTAGGCCAAATTGTGCATTTTGGGTGGAAATTGGCTAAAACCCTGATTGGAGGTTATCAGTGGCCATTTTTAGGTGCCTACATAAATACAAATCTAATCCTACTCATTATTCATATATAAAATACCAAGAAAGCACCAGTTTGAGCTCACTCAATCAATTTTACAACTAAGTTATATTTCCCTATTCTTCCCTATTTTCATATCAGTCACAGGAAAAAAATGTTTAGGTCTGAAGCACTCAAATAACAACCCATGATTAATATTTGTCAAGTTACAAGTTATATTATTATATGACTTTACATATAGTATATTGCATCCTTGTTCACACACAAGCCAACACCTAAGGGAAAACTACATAAGAATGATGCCCTCACTAGATTATTGACTATGTAGGCCATTCTAATTTATAGATGGGTCCTTAAGGTCAGCTTACTAACCCATTTTTATAAAGGTACAAATACCTAAGGTGAATAACTATGGTTTGATTTATACACAATCATTGACAACATATGCACATAAATAAAATACATCAAAAAAAATAAGATATGAAACCCATAAGGCTCCTGATGGTCACTTCGTAATACATGAATATTTTGTACATGACAATTTTTTCAATATTAGGATAGAAGTATTAACACAAGTTTCATAGGGACGACTTAAGTTTCTAGGCCTCCAAAAATAATATGTCCAAAATATGATGACTGGATATTGATATTTTCCCTACATGTTTCCACCTCTTTACTTATCATATCTACCCATGCATTTAAAGATAATATAATTATTATCTATTATTCATGTTTATGTAATCAAAGTACTATTTTGAGTTTATTTTATATATTTAACATAATTCAACATTTTAATTTAGAACATTCATTTTTTTGAGTTTTAAATTAGTTGATCTACTCTAGAATAGTTTTATCCATCCTTTTGAATAAGCTATTATACCCCCTTAACCTTGAAAACATATCTTAAAAAGGGTTAAACCTATGGTGAATCTAACCACTATGTCTTTTCATGCAACTCCTAGTTTTCTCTAGGTTTTTTAGTCTTCTAGGGGTTCTGATTTCAATAATTTGTGGATCTGAATATTTACATTTCTTTAGCACCTTTACTTACATTTATCAAATATGGAAAATGTTAATAAATATCATTTCAAAATGGAAGATAAAGAGGCCTTAGGAAATCATTTAAATACAAATAAATAATTGATTAATGCATTCTTACATGTTACACAAGAATAAATCAATAACCATGCTAAGACTAGTGCATCCACATCTAATAATGGTGAACCCTTAGATGGTACAACTCTTATTACATCCTCCATGAGAACAATTAATAATTCAACTTAATTACCATTTTAAATGCCTACATCAACACAAGTGTATTTTTTATCCCTTTGGTGGCTTCTCAAATCTCAAATATAAATCCTAACGGGTCTACTCTCAAAACTCTTCTCCAAGTTATAAAAACATTATAAGATAAGGTTACCAACATTGAACAAAATGCTTTAAAATAAACTCATGATATCAATTCACCATATGTATTACATAATCCTATAACACCTCAGATATATTTTTACCCTTTACCAAATGGTTTTGTTGCACCCAGGTTCATATTTTATGAAGGCAAGGGTGATCTAGAACATCATCTCTAATATTTATATGCAACATGCCTTGATTATGCTTCAAATGATAAATGTTTGACCAAATTATTTCCAAGGAAACTAAAGTGATATGATTTAATATGGTTTTATGACTTACTAGTCTGATTGTGAGAACATTAAAACCCCTAGTGGATTCATTTCTATCACATTTCTCCATAAACATCATTGAAAATATATCATGTGCACAAATTACTAAGATAAAATAAGGAAATAATGAACCTATTAATGAATATGTTTGTTTCTAGATATTATTAATGAATATGTTTCTAAATATAGAATAATGTTGGCCAAAATGACAAATCTAATGGAAAATAAAGATCTTCAAAACATCTCTAAGTAATGTTTACTTTTCCTATTACATGAGTCCATTATTTTAAAGAAGTTTATAAATTCTAATGACTTATGTCGTATTGTTCAAGGTCATGAAATGAAACTTATTTCCTTAAACAAGCTTAAGTATGTATAAAACACACTGAATACATCTACCAATTTTCATATCAAACCAAGCTATAAGTTAAAACCTACAAAACATAAAATAGAAATAGCCACAATGGCTAATGTAGTGTCATAAAAACCTAATCAGCTCATCTTATCTAAAGCACCTAGGAGATAATTTACACAATTAATAGAGACTCCATCTTTAATATTTAAGAAGTTTTTGGAGTGTCATATCATATATCTCCCTCCTCCCATATAGGTTGACATGAGTTGACCTCTACCAAAAAGATATGATGCTAATGCATATTGTGATTATCATAATATCCAATATCTTATTGATAAACAAAATATTACCTTTGATGATACTCTAAAGGATTCAAGTTCACAACTTGATGATCATCAAACCCAAAATATATCTAACAATCTATTGCAAGATCATTCTAAGAAAGATAGAAAAGATTAAATGGTATATAATGTAGATCCTCCTCAATAATATTATGGGAACCCATTATATGGAATTATTTTCACTTATACAATCACTTTACCCCCTATGGTCCTTATAACTTATATTTTATTTGATGATAAAATTACTATAGATGATGACTCAGATCTTCATTCATTATTTATTTGAGCATGCCTTGATCATCAACCTGTACATAATGTTATGATTGATAACATTGATAGTGATAACATATGTACCATGAATTTACTTACATGTTTTGGATATTCACATGATAATTTATACCCTTCAACCAAAATGATAAGAGAATTTGATGGGACATCATAACACATTACCAGTGAAATCATTTTACCTTTACTAGTTAGTCTAACATATGTGGTCACTACCTTTTTTAGTTTTACTATATGCATAAGTCTTTGACATGGTATTGGGATGACCTTGGATACATAAAATCCATGCAATACTTTCCATAGTGTATGGATGTATCAAATACATTCATACCAATAAGGTAGTCATATTTTCCATAATTTCATATGAACATCCATTTGAATAAGAGAATTTTATTCCCAAAAATCTAATTAAATAACCTGCTAAGGTTAATCACATATGAAAGGGTAAGAAAAATGCAATAACCTTTCCTAGGTGGTCCATAATTGAGATATTGTTACACTAGAGATGCATAGTGGATTCCACAGAATCCTCGTCTCCACCTAAATGGTCTACCTAGTTGTTAAGAGCAAATAAACATGTTCTAATTACAACTACACCCAAGAAACCATAGAGAATTAAAAAATAGATTACATTAACACCTACTCCTTATATTACCTCTTTACAACCACAGAGTCCTATGAGACATATGCAAAATATCACATATTTTACAGTTCTATATATAACACCTATATATGTTTCTTGGTAATATCACTAGTTTGATGTACCATATTTTGAGTTTGAAACTTCATGTGAGAATCCCTTATATGGAATCATAGGTTATAAATCATCCTTTATATTGAATCATGGGTTATAAATTTTTCCTTTCCAAATATTCAAAAAATTCAAAAAAATAAAATATTCAAGAAAATATAAAAACATTTAAATAATTTAAAATATAAAAAAAATCAGCATTCACATTTTTACTAGATCCTTGGCATATGTGTTATTTAATTTATATTAGTATATAGCATCTCATTATATACACATATGTTTTACACATACTTGAGTGCGATACATATAAACACCAAATTCATGATACATACACATACAAATGTTGGACCTTTCCTCTTCCCATGTGGCATACTACATTGGGGGCATTTGCTTCCTTGATCATAATTGATATAGGTTATATTATTTTATGATCACACTTCCATTATCATATTAATCTTATATACTAACACTTATGCATGCATATACTCATACTTACATCTTTCACAATATAATTGATATGTTATGTTACATGACATTTTTTCTAACACATGCATACATGGACTAGTATGATATGTTTATGATGGTTGTTTATACTACATTTATTCACTTCATTGAGTGTCCTTTTCTTACTTGTTATTATCTTTCTTGTGGAACATTATAATATGTTCTTTTCTTGTTGGCCCTCATGTCACTTATGTTGATTTATTTTTATATATGTAAATTTAAATATTTCATTCATTTGAGTGTGTGTTATTTGAATATGCCCCTTATTTTTAGTCTCCTTAGACCTCTTTTTGTGTGATATTGAGTGATCTGGTGTGTGTGTTTGATTATGTGTTGACCTTGTACCATTAATTTATATACATTTCCATGATATATATCTTGCATCATAGGGTTTTTTATGATCAAATAGTATGATATTCACTGATATATCTACTTAGATATGGTACTCCTATATGATACACGATTCATACACAAATTATATAGTTATCTTATCCTTTTGAGGTAAAGTAACTACTAGATTCTATTTTCCTCATTTCAAAATGGTGGGCATATAAATGGAGGCATGAAATAGAGACATGACCTCCACACTTATAAAAATCTCATAGATTCTATAATTCCATTACAATTTACATGATTCAGATATACACTTGGGTTAGAATACTATACATTGCATTGATTTTCACAAATTTGAGATAAATGTTTTCATATTTGTGATAGATATTATACACAATTATAGAGTAGAAGTTACATTTTGATACATAATTCATCTCTAACACATTATAGGTGAATATTCCATTCAAGTACACCAAAAAATTTAGATATGTAAACTTATTCAAACATATTTACCAAGAAGCATTGATATGTTACCAAGAAGTGCCATTTTCTCTACGAAGTACCATTTTGAGCCTTTTTTATCTA
Source organism: Torreya grandis (assembly GCA_037957365.1). Classification (NCBI taxonomy): domain Eukaryota; kingdom Viridiplantae; phylum Streptophyta; class Pinopsida; order Cupressales; family Taxaceae; genus Torreya; species Torreya grandis. The sequence goes on along the minus strand of JARHVA010002257.1, from coordinate 1,859,341 downwards.
CAAAATTTGGATCCATTTTAAGTGTGGTTTGGATTCAATGCACTCAATGGCATAATCCTAATTCCATTTTTTAAGTTGAGTTAGTTATAATAATTAATATGGATTTTATTATACTATCACTTGAGTTGTGTGATTTAGATTTAATGATCTCAGTGGTTGTGTTAAAAATCACCCTTAAACTATATTTTAGGCATAATTTCTTTAAAATATCCTATTATAATATCTAAGTTTTAGTTTTTAACCTCTCTAAGCTCCATTACTTCACACATAAGTTATTTAGCAAGTTAAAGTACCAAGGGGTAACATGGTTGCATCAACACACATGTGTACTCCTTCCTTGCTCTCTTTCTTTTCAAGCATTTAAATTATGTAAAATTTTAGATTATATGAATTGATTTATACTTTAACATGCTCTTATTTATATTTCATTCACCAATAAAACACTCAAAGTGGGCTCAATCGAAGGTAAGGTGTGTTATACACACCTATGTATGCATTTATTTCCTTTAACTTTGTAATTTCATATTTATGAATTAATATATTAAAGGAGGGGTAAATTTTAGATATTAATATATGATTTATATAGAATTTTAGTTTTATATACTTTACAAATACCTATCATGGCTCTACCCTTTAGTTTTATTCCTCCCTATTGCCAAACAATTCACATTGACCATCTCATTTTATGAATAGTTGTTTTTACTATGGTCCAACCCTACCATTTATGATGACCCATATATCCATCACTATAAAAAATTCTAAAATCTGATATACATCCTTTAATTTCAATTTTAGATCCTCAACAACTTCCTATCCTGTCAAATGTTGGTGTAGACTTTTGTCCCACTGGTTTTTGTCTACACAGTCTAGTCAAGCTTGCTTAGGTTTAATAAAGATCATTAACCAAAAATAATACCACATGCATGAGGATGTTGGGATATGTCTATTTTCTACCTATATAAGGAACCTTCTTGTGTACTTTTTGACTAATACTTATGAATGTAATTTTCTTATTGTGAAGACAAGCTTCTTCTTTTGGATTATTATTTTGGATTTCACAACTCCATATAGGTTTTTTCCATAAATTTGATCCTATCCAATATATCCTTAAGTGTGGCCCACTTTGACATGGTATCAAATCTTTGTTGGTAGCCAAATGTTATTGTTCCTATTTAGAGATTTAGCATTAAACTTGTTCAGGTGTTTTTCTTAATTTCAATTTTCAAGGGTTTGGTGAGATTTCTTGAAAATATGTGTAGATATATATAAATAGGGTCTCCAAATGAAAAATAGATAACACCAGTGGATTAATAAGGTGTCAAAACCCTAGGATTGGTTTTAAACATGACCTAGTTTTATGGTAGTCAATGTTTTACCATTTTTAGAGGGTTTGAAGGCATTTTTTGAAAATCTATAGATTTTGTACCACCCAGTACTTAAAATGGAAAAAATTTTCTAGTTTTTTATAGGTTTTACAAAATATGAAGTGTTTCTTTTCTATTTTTTAGTAAACCATACAATTTTTTCAATATTTGAGGTTTTCATTTTTGGCTTTTTTTACTATTTTTTAGCTAATTTCAGTCAAATTATGCAACTTCAAACACTTAGAAAATTTTTGAGATTTTCTATCTACCCATCCCTCCATGTGGAAATGTGGACCTAGAAACATGCATGTATTTTCATGTCTTTGTAAGACCAAAGGCCTATCAACCTAACCCTAACCAACATGAACACATAACTATGGACCCATCCCACATGCATCTACACTTTCATGAGACCTAAAGTATATCAACCCATCCCTAGTTAACATGAAAATGTGACAATAGGCTCATCCTACATGCATATTCACTTTCATGAGACCCAAGGCCCATCATCCCATCCATCCATGGTGCAGTAACATAGAATTATGCATGCTCACACCTTCATGAGACCTATGGCCTATCAGCCCTAGCCACTTAATCCATGGAAATGTAGACCAAAAAACACCTATACACACCATGTGATCACACCTTCATGAGTCTACCAATATAAAGGCCATCCTCCCAACTCATGATGATACAAGCACACCTCCAAATGTGATGACAATCATAAGGATATCAATTTTAGGGTTGTATACTTTTGTGACATGTGTGCAACCATCAAATTTCACACAATTAAGTGCATCACTATTCATTTGGAAAATAGGTCATTTCTAGGGTGATGCAACACTCACATAAATTAACATAAATCAAAGTGAGAGGTGGGAGAGCACCTAAATTTGGTCTTAACATCTAGTCATATGGGAGTTAAACCCTTAGTCATAGCCAATCCAAAATTGCTTAACTTTTGTTTGAAGAAGGAATAATTTTTTCATGTAGAAGTTGTCTCCAAAAATATTTCAAACTATTTTCACACCCATTTTTTTATGTAAAGTGGAGGACATTATTTTTTGCTAGCAAGAAACACTCAAATGTGCATAACTTTCAACATCTTTCTTTTTTTGAGGTGTCATTTTATTTGAAAGTGAATATTTTTATGAGATCTAAATATTGGTGATATTATCATACCTTTTAAAATTTAAACCTCTCAAAATTTAGTGGATGTTACATTCCTAGTCTACAACACATACTTTCTTTCTGCATTATGGACTTTAGTTTCATTCTAATTCTTACACCATTCAACTATCACAAGTGGAAAGTCAAAGTGCAATCCTATTGAGGAGAAAAGGCTTACATTATATCATGATGGGTACAAAAACCAAACCTATGCCGAACATAGATAATTTGAAGTGGTAAAACCAACGTGATGAAGCCTATGCTCTATTGTGCCTGTCTATGTCTTTTAGCTTATTTTTTCATAAAAAATCTGCAATAAATCCAAATTAAGTGTGGACCTTATGAGGGGTCATGAGTTCGATAATGAGATCATTAATTTGATCCCTAGAGAGTTTGATACAATACAAAACTTCTTCACAAAGTTTAAATCACTCAGATTATAATTGAAATTATGTGACATTAACAAAAAAGATAGTTTATTTTCATCATTGCCACATTGGGATCTAACTATTTTGTATTTGTTTATACCTTTCATGCTACCAAGAATGCCCTTGGAACTACATGTACCATGTTGTCCTTGGATGAAATTTTTGTTGACTTGACTCAAGAGCAAGACAAGCTCATTCAAATGGGTACACTAAATTCTTTCAAATCCCATGCCTTAATTATGAGTCATGACAAATAGAAGGCTTCCAATATCAAGGAGAAGAAACAAAACAATAAGTACCTAGATAAAATAAAGGGTTATAAATTTGATGTTAATCCAAAAGCATAAAAAGAGTCTTCCTCTTAAAAATTTAAATCCAATAAAGATTAATTCACATGTGGCTATTACAAGAAATCTAGGAATGATTAATCCAAATGCATGAAGAAGTAGATTGACCAACTAGCAAAAATTATTAAGAAGCATAATATCAATGTTCTTGATTATTCTAATCAGAGTTCATCAACATAGGAGTATTTTAAGGCCAAAAATAGTAAGAAGGCAAAGCACTTATTGTAGTTGTATCTCAGCTTTGACATGGATTATTGATTATGGTGCTTCACACTACATGGATTCATAAAAGGACATGTTCCCATTCTTAAATCCTTGTTCTATGCCTTCCATCTTGCTAGGTGATGATACTTACATATAAGTTAGTGGGAGTGGATATATTGAAGTGAATTATGGGACATTTCATGATGTTCTATGTGTTTCCTCTTTATTCACCAATCTCCTATCTATTTACTAGATCACTCACATTGGTTTGGGTAAGAGAGTTGAGTTCACACCCAATTCCATGGTTATTAGGGAAGCTAACAGTGACTCTAGTATTGCATTTGGGAAAGTAGATCACTAATTTAGATTATATACTTTCTCACATTTTACTCCTGATCAAACTTCTAATGCATTACTAACTCATTTATATGAGGTGATAAAACTATGGTATGAGTGATTCAACCATCTCAACTATCATTAATCATATCAAGTCAGTCATCAAGACATGGTTTTAGGGTTACTATGATTCAAATTTTAAAGCAAAGTTTGTTAGGGTTGCATTTTTGGTAAGCATTTAGAGGAGAAGTATGACAAGGGCAAATCATAGAGAGCTAAATAGATATTAGATATTGTTCATAGTGACATTACTAGCCCATTTCAAAAACATTCATTCAATAGGATAAAGTACATGCTTACTTTCATCGATGACTATTCAAGGTATACTTGGGAGTATTTTCTTAATCTGAGGTCTTTGATCATTTTCAAGACTTCAAGGCACTTGTAGAGAAACATTCAAGTAAATCTATCAATATTTTATGAAACAATAATGGTGGTGAGTATATTAGTAACTATTTTGAACAATTATGTACATTAGAGAGGATTGAACTAAAGTGTACAATTTCATATAGCCCTCAAAAAATAGTTTTATAAAGCATAATAATAGTTCCTTGAAAGAAATGGCCAATTATATGCTTCACTCCAAGTCTCTTTCACCTTAGTATTAGGTTGAGGCCATCAACTATGTATTTTATATCCATAACTGAGTCCCTCAAAAAGAATTGAATGGATTCACTCCTTTTTAATCTTAGAGTGGTTAGAAATCCATAGTAGATAACTTATAAGTGTTTGGTTCACTTTATATGGCCTACATTCTAAAGAAGAAATGTAAGACATTGGAACCTCAAAGTCAGTCTTGCATCTTCAGTGGATATCCTAAGGATGTTAAGGGATACAAGATTATCCATCTTTCCACTCATGATTTATTCATTGAGAGGATTTGTCATTTTATATAAGGTCCTTAGGAATGCACACTCTACACCTCTCACTCTTCCTTAAATGCACTTAGATTTGATGATAGTTTTGATGATTTAGATCCACTTGATCAACCTTCTGATGATCTTGATTCTTCTTCTAGTTCTAATCATGAGAGTAGTGATGAGTATTCCCCTCCTCCTTATCCAAAATTATATTTAGATGATGAGGATTACCTACTAACTCTCTGAACACTAGTCCTATTTAGTCTAGATAGACACTACAAAATATAGGCTAATGGGTTAGAGATCCCTTAAAAAATAGGCAAACCTATTCATAATTCCATGATGCCCCACATAATGTCACTACATATACTTCTGATTCATAATCATTTCATGAGGCATTAGCACTTAGGAGGGTGATACTCTTATGGAATAAGAGTATAGTTCCTTGAATAGTAAAAATACTTGGGATTTAGTCTCACTTGATAATGGAAGAAAACTTATTCGATATAGGTGGATATTTGAACAAAATTTACAACATATGGGTCCATAGACAATTTCAAATCACATTTTGTAGAAAAGGTTTTTTCTCAAGTGCCTGTCACTGACTATATCGAGATGTTTACCCTAGTTTCTAAAATGAACTCAATGTGAATTACTCTCACCATTACCATAGCACATCGTTAGGATGTCCATTATATGGATGTAAAGAGTGCCTTTCTTCATAGTGACCTCAAAGAGGAAATATACATGGAGCAACCACAAGGATTTATGGAAGATTCCTCAGTTTTAAAACTTCATAAATCTATCAATGGCCTTAAATAATCTCCTCAACCTTGGTATGCCAAGATGAACTCCTTTCTTCTTTTGGTTGGGTTCACCTTATGTCATTCTAATCTAAATGTCTACATTTTATGGTAGGATGATTCAATGTTGATATTGGTTCTTTATGTGGGTGAACTACTGATCAAGAAGAGTTCTTCATCCAACATTAAAATAATGAAACTTGATTTCTTTGATAGGTTATCAATGACTAAATTAAGTTGTTGCACTACTTCTTTGAGATTGAAATTTATCAATATGAATCCAAGGTCACTATTTCACAATCCAAGTATGCTCTTGATTTTACTGCATAGTTTAAGATGGTTGATTATAATCCAACTCCAACTCCTTTTATATCTAATGTGAAGCTTGAGGCTCATTTTCCATATCCATTGGTTGATGTTACCTCATATAAAAAACTTTTTGGTAGTCTCATTTATCTTATGCACACTAGACCTAACCTTTCATATACAGTGGGCATGGTCTATAGATTCATGCAAGAACCACATAAGATGCACTAGAAAGAAGCTAAGCAAATCCTCCACTACATTTAAGGTAATTGTAATTTTGAGATTCACTATAAATTAGGCATTGACATAGACTTGATTGGTTATACAAATTTAGATTAGGCTGGCAACATTCAAAATCATAAATCTACTTTAGCCTATAGTTTCTCCCTCAATTTAGGTTTGATTAGTTGGTCAAGCAAAACGCAGAGTGATATTGATTTATCTTCTATAAAGGCATAATATATAGGATATATTAATGTTGTTACTAAGTTTATTTGGATTTAGGGGATCCTCACTGAGTTTGGCATCCAATTTTAATAACCAATAATCATCTCCTATGATAACCAAAACACAAGATATATCTATAAGAATATGGTCCTCCATCAATGTACCAAGCATATCAACATTCACATGCATTTGATTTAAGAGATCATCCATGAGTAGGTCATTGATATTTTATACATCTATATAATGGAGAAAATTGTTGATATATTCACCAAACCCTTTACTAAGAGTATCTTCATTTATGATCTAATATTAGGGTTCGAATAGCTCCATCTTCTTCTTCCTCTTGGGGATCATCTCTATGTGCTTGGGTACTATTGACCAAAATTTACCCTTGGTCAAATTTTGTCAACTCCCTATATAATCAAACTTCCTATAAGGTCTTGATAAGTCATAAAATGGTCACATGGTCATGTTTAGGGTCACTTTACATGTTTTTATTTTATCATATATGTCATTGTCCTAATTTTTATTTAGGTCACCTTTTGGTCATTTCAGGGGAAGTTTTACATAATTTTCATGAAAACATAAATTTAAAAGTGTAATCAACATCCAAGGTGTTAGTTGAATATCAGGAGTCAGTTTTAAACTGAATAAATGTAGGTTCAATGTGGATTCAAGAAGATCAAGCAATTTTAAGTAGTTATATAGACAAGGACAACCACTTGACGTATGGGAAGATTCAAAAAGATCTCTATAAGCCCTTATAGGTCTTTTCAAGGCTTAAAAATCTTCATCAATTACAAACTTGGCAAAAATTGGTCCATATTCACTATTGCTCTCTTAAACAAGGTCAAATAGGTCAATGGTTTCTCTTTAGTACAGATAGGAAGAAGAGATTTGAGCTGAGTGCACTTGGTGGATTTTAGTACACCTAATTATCTCTCATTCCATGGAAATAGTTTCTAAGTTAGTATATTATGATCTATGAACAATTACTAATATTTTTTATGACTTTAAATTGCTTGCACATCCCTAAAGGCTTTATGTTTATCATTTATTTGTATTTGTCTGAGTCAACCATAAAGTGAACATGATCTTGCAGAGAATTCCTTTTTTCCATTTTTTTATAACTGGTCTTACACATGTGAACATGGATCTAAAGTCAAATCACTCCATTGTGATAGATATGCATAACTATCAATGGTCTAAAGATAGTTGTTTTTAGTTACAGTGTTTTCTCCTCTCTTAGTGACTTTAGATCAAAGGTAATGCACTTATCTTACCTCCTCTCTAATAATGGTCATGTTCTAGTCAAATTCAACATACCAATGGAAGCCTCAAAGCTTTGAAACAAGGTGGAGTTAAATGTGGTTCATATGCACAGTCAGAACTTCAATATGATAACCACCTACATGACTATGTGATAGTGTTTAGGTAGGGGTATTGATGAGTTCTAAAATTTTACCCACTCATACACCTCATGTATCATCAAAAACATGGTAAAAATAGTGAGAGACCTAATGTTAGTAAGAGAAGGCCTAAAACACAATCAGAATACATATACAATAAAATCTCTTTATGCTTATCACCTATAATCAAATGGACATAGGCCTTCAATAGGTTTTGATGAAGACTCTCAAGGTGAAGATAGTAAGACTAATCCATTTCAAAAATTAGAGATTAGTTTTGAGAACCAATTCAACATAGATAGTCATCCTTGGTGCAAAAGTTGAAATTTTTCTTATGGGAATAATCACCTTAATATCTTTGAAGAAGGGACTCTACTCTACAAAATTCCATATGTGGGTAAGGGTTTCTAAAGTCTAAACAAGTTCTATCATTTCATTCTTGTAGTCTAGATGTAAATGTTACTCCTAAACATGAGAGGAATTTTTTTGATCAAGAGATAATGAATATTGATGGACTTTCAATTCCATCGAGTTTCCACTATAAGCACTTAGTAAGCACAATGCTAAAAAGCCACATGAACCTATAACCTATAAGTAACATTTGGTTCATTGATGATAATGTTATGGAGACATGGTTTGCAAGCATCAATGATTATATTCAAGTGTGATGGCTCTAATAATTGGAGGAGAAGAAAATATGTGATCTTTAAATAAGAAAATTCCCACCTACAGGAATTTCATAGCTCCTCCTAAGGTGACATCTATAGTCTGACTGCATACCTATGGTTTATGGATGGTAATGGTATGAAAACATGATGTAAAAGGTATGAGATGAGCTCATATAGGTGGGTAAGGGTCCTAATGACCTTATAAATAAGTATAAGGAGGAAACATAATGCTCAAACATATAGACACCTATAGGAGTCTCAATTTCCCAAATATACATAAATATAGGTGACACAGTTAGTAGACTAGTTTCACCTAATGGAGAGTTGTAGTGTGGAAGTATGCAGAAGTATATAAAGGAGGGCCATGTTTGGAACCACTCTCATAGTGGTGATTACAAATTATGAAGTGTTTCAAATAAATAATGATCTCAATATATAGTTTTAACCTCAAACATAGTTAGTCTAAAACCCTATAACAAACATTGTACATAGTCATAAGAATTAATAGCTAGTATTGAATAACTTGGAGGTTTGAGGTTTATACTATTGTGATAAAAAATTTAAACTTGAACTAGAGTGTCAAAATGACTCAATATATCCTTCCATAATCTCACTTTAGTTTTATTAATAGGGGAGATACCCTTTATTTTGTTTTGCTTTGTTCAAAGTCCCCTATATTCATGAAAAGCATTCATAGTTGGCTATATGCACAAAAGACACAGTTAGGCCTATTAGACCTAAGACTAGGCCTAATCCCTAAATTTACCTAGATCAATCCATATGACTATATGATTCGTATAACTCATGTTATAACTTGAAAAGTGGAGTTTATATTTGATTGGATCCATTAGTTTATAGATATAATCACTAAATTGGTCACTCATGCCTAATTTTCTCTCAGACCTACTCAGAACATAATCAAGAGCTCAATAAGCCTTCTTCTTATGCTCACATCTATATTGATAGTGTTCATGGTTCCTCAATGAGTTTTGTATAGTTTAAAGAGGTATCTAACTTTTTTTAGTGTAATTTTTTTGGGAGTTAGATGTTTGGTTTCTATGAACAATCATTAACAGTCTAAGAGACCAAAAACCCCCTAAAACCCTTTCTTGGACATGATGGAGAATAAAAAAATGGAGATTTATAAAAGATTTAAATGTCCATGAAAGGGTTTTATACATTATATAACTCCCTTAGGCTCCTTGACATCCACTTTTATCATATTATTATTTTTATGGATAGACCTAATACTATGTTTTTATAAGAATTAAGATGTTTTACAGGTACAAAGGAGAATGGAAAATTGAAAAATATTTTGAGAGGTATATAGATACTTTTCCTATATCTTAAAACTCATTTATCACCATATTTATTCATGAATTTCTCTCTATTATACTATTCAATGTAGGCAATCTGAACAGATAATGAGAAGACAATGTGACTACCTAGTGAGATAGTGAGAGAGGTGACTTTGAATATTTTGAGGTTTATTTAATATACTAGAGTAAAAATATTATTTGAAAATATGTCCTAACACCTCTACAATTTATCTCCATTATCAAATGAAAGTCACTTAGGTGATAAGTGTGAGGATAGACCTAGAGGACTAGTGATGAATGATTGCAGGTAATGAATGACAAGTGACAAGGATGAGTCCATCAATTGTAGAGGTGTAGATGAATTTCACTAGCCTCATTTCCATCTTCTAATTTCAAATTAAATTTTTCAATTACTCCTATGTTATTTTTAAACAATCAAGTGAACCCTTCATCACAATGAAGATAGTTTCAAAGTAAGACAATGAAGAATCCTATGCCAAGTTGAGGAAGGTGCTCTGTTTTATATTGAAACATGTTCATGACAACTTATTGACCTATTTTACAACTCATTATCTTTAATTTTAAATATTTCTTATATTTTTACACTTGTTCTTGTGACCCTTCATATTCACTTCTTATCTCTCCTCTCCTATGTTCTATATATTCAAGCTTTTTTGGCTTTGTAATGGATCCACAATTGGTATGGTGAAGCACTGTTGGTTTTAACACCTCATTTTCCTTTGAATAAAGTCTTTTTAATTTTATTAATTATTTTTAATCTCTTTCCTAAGTTTTTTAAGTGGTTTTTGTGGTTTACAAGTGAATAATATGTTCTCCTTGCTTTCATTTTTGTTCTTGCATGTTTTTGTGAGTGATATCCCTTCTAATAGGTTTCATAAAGTGTATTGTTTTTTAGGTGTGTCTTTAAGTTTTATAGGGAATATTAGTGTATTTTATCATACCTTATTTTCACCCACCTCTGTATATGCATATCAATCTACCTTTATGAGAAATACTTATGCTAGAAGTATATAGAGTTGAAGTCAGTTTGAGTAGTCTTCTTTCTTAAGTGAAGATGCAAGTGTGTTGTGTGTTATCTTGGTGTATCAACTTATTATCATAGGTTTAATTTATGTCTCCTTCTTCCCTTTCACCCCCATTAGTTATTATCCTAGTGTATTGTAAGACGAAGAGATAAATCAAGGGATCTATCCCTTTTAAACCTAGAGATCTATCTCTTGTAGTAGCTTGCCTATGAATAGAGATAGTTCCATGTTGTCCTCAAATTTAGAATGTCTAATTGACTTATCTAGGGTGAAATTTTAGGATAAATTTTTTTTGTCACACTTGGTAGGACATGTATTACATGAAGGTTGTTTAAAGTAGATGTTGGCTTTAACAACAAGGAACAGTAACAGTCCACTTCCTACAGTATTTGGTGACTCTAAATTTTTAATATTTGTTGCATACTAGTGCACTATTTCATGCCTAAGGTAAACCCAAGGTCTCTCACCAAATTTATACCTTTTTAATTTCAATATCTTCCTCCTTATTCTTACAAATCAAGTAGATTTGAAAACACTCATCCCTATCTAAAGAAGTCATATCTTGCTCACAAACCCATAAGAAAGTTCTTGATTCCCTAATTATTAAAAATTACTAAGGTCACAATGGAAAGGAAGCATAATTTTGTTGCCTTAAATGGATATATCCCTCTAAGACTTGTTTAATATGATGATATCCCCATAGCTACCCTCAAAAGTGTTCTATCATACACCAGTGAGTCTTCCATCACACCCATTGAGCATATAATAAATATCACTAACTTTTAGAATATCCATAAAATCATAGAGGAGAAAATTTCAATCAATTTTTTGGTTGTCTCCTTCAAAGTAAAAGCTCTTGACTGGTATGTAACATTAGCACCTGAATCAATCACAAATTAGGATGAGTTTGGAGATGCATTGAGAAGAATATTTGAGGACAAGAGTGACAACTTATCACTAACAGAGTAGCTAACCACCATTAAGAGAGAACCTTTATAAGTCATTAAATACTTCAACACAATATTTTAGAATACATGGGATAGAATTCCAATCTTGGTAAGACCAATAGCTCACCATGGTTTCTTTTACTACCTTAAAGCATTTGATATTGACATTTTAATGATGATACAATATATGAGAGGTAACACTCTACCTAATGCATATGAAGTGGCCATTAGTGTATAGAATTATTTAATTCAAGCTAAGAATATTTCCCTAATGCCTCTCATGCCTCTTTTCCCTAATTTTCAAACTCTTATAAATGTTATTGCTCCTATTCTTGCACCTAAAAATAAACATGTTACCCCTAATCAACCAAGCAAATCCAATGAGGTAGATGAGATAAGATCTATGAAGCAAGACATAATAGGTATAAAGAGGATTATATAATAGCATAAAATTAATCCCTTTCAAATCCACTATTATCCTAATCAATCCTACCCCAACTATCAAGGTAATAGACCTCTTTTCTAATATCATCCTCAAGGTCAAGGATAGTTGGTTCAATCATAGCCATATGGTGGATATTGCCATAATATTATTTATACCTCAAGTAAATTAGTGCCTAATAAAAATAACCTTTCCCAAGATAATAATAGTTAACCTTCATTGGATCAACCTTAAGATCCATCTCCCTATGTCAATGAGTCCTTCAATCAAGCCTTCATGGCAAATTTGGGAATTGTTCATCTATAACTCAAGATGAAGTACCAAATGGAGGAGTGATTAATGGGAAGGGTGATAAATTTGGGTCTATATTGGGTAATTATCATCAAAATTACTCGTGTATTCAATCATCAAGGGCATTCAATCATATATTTGAGTTATATTGATGCAAACACAAGGAGCAAAAAGAAGGTAGTTGAGGAAGTTTAAAGGGCTATTAATGCTACTTCAATGAATGTTCAAACATGTACAAGACTAAGTATTTATAATGTAATTAAAAATTAACAAGTAACTAAAATTTTTCATAATGTTATGAATGATTTCATACCTTTGAATTTATAAGGTGTAGGCAACACCATTCCCCCTAGTGGACAAGCGAAAGTTAGTGGTCCTTTTACTAACATTCTAGATCAAATAAAGAGTTTTCATGTGAATGTATCCATGTGGAATACATTGTAAATACCTAAAAAAGAATACATAATTCAATAATAGATATCTAATCTTAGTTTATCAGCCAAATAGCCTAGCCAAAAAAAGGCATCTTGGACAAACACCATGAATCCAAGTGAAGGTCAGTCAAGCACGGTTGAAAAGGTAGACAAACCTCCTCCATCCAATCTATCCATCATTATTGGAGATTACTTGGTACATAATTATCTTATTAATATTATATCTATTTCTTATGTTATGCCCAAACAAGTAACTAATAAATTAAACTTAAAATATGAACCTCATGCTAAAAGAGTGTTACAATTGGATGTGTCAGCTACCAAGACCATTAGCATAATTAGAGGTTACAATTGATTTTCCATGTTTTTCCTACCTTCACCATCTCTCAATATTTTATAGTGGTGGATGTGCCTCCTCTTTTTCACTTTTTTTGTGTGGAGATTTCATTGCTAAAATTGGAGGTTATCTGACTTTAGACTAGTCTTACATGGGTTTTAGGATAGATATGGTGTAAAAGTTACAATCAAGTCTAAACCTCTTTCTAGTTTTCATGTTGAACCTTATGTGTCTTAAACTTATAATCACCCTAGTGATCAATAACATCTAACCCTCCTTGATGAAATATCTAATTTGTATCTTGATGAGTGGGGAACTGAGCAAGGTAGTTTTGATGAAACTATTCTTGGAACTTACAATCTTCATGAAGATTGTGATCGAGTTCTTAAGGTAGATTTTGGTAACATTTTGGAGTAAGTTTCATGTGTAAAATCTCTTATACATGTGTATGGTTATGTGAGTATCCCAACTATGTCAAAACATGATAGTCTTTGTGAGCACCCCATTCTGCCTACAAAAGAAAATAACATTCATGAATAAGAACATCATGAAGAAGTGAATGATATATGGCAGAAATTTAATGCCATTATGTATTAATTTGAGGATTTGATCATGCCTTCAATTATTTAAATTAATAAAAATTGATGTTAGGGTCAACCATGTTTCCAATGAGTATAAGGAGGAAATCATGATCTCTACCAAGCAAGAAGCAACCTTGGCAGAATATGATGTGGTTGGTGAGCATAAAGAAAAGTTTGAGGTCTCTAAAAAATATGGAATAACTTTGATAGAACAAGTAGTGTTTGGTGAAAAATAACATAGCCTTGATGGTTCCAAACAATAGACATGTCTTATCTCAAGTGCACCTGAAGTTGAAAAAGATTTTATGATATCCAATGATTGGATTAAAGACTATCAAGTGAACATGACAAAGTATAAGCAAGTTGCCACCTCAAACAAGTTTCTTGGAGAGATGAATGAAGTGTTATTGAGTAATCCAAATGATAAAAGTTTAGTCACTAGAAGACTCAACCATGGTAAGTCTTTTTATTATCTCCACAAACAAATGTTCATTGACAAATATACCTCTTATGATAGACTATTTTATTATAGCAGTAGTGATGTAAGAGGCATTGTCTTTGACCTTGGTTGAAGAAATGAAGAAGGTTATTCACCTCAATTATCTTAAGGTATTGTACATATTAGGATAGGTGTGTTTTCTTTCAGTTGGTTTGTGTTTTCCCTAAGTGTTCATGTGAACATAAGTGTGTGTCTTATTTCTTATCGTGTGTGCTTGTTTCTTTGTTATGTGTGGTGTGTTTTGTGTCATTTCATAAGCTTGTTAGTGTCAAGAATAGTGTATAAGTTAATCCATTACCCAAGGATAGGATGTAACTACTCCTTAGTTAACCCCCTAATATATTCACACTTCTTATAGGATCTTTCTAAGTCATAAAATGGTCACATGGTCATGTTTAGGGTCACTTAACATGTTTCACTTTTGTCATACATGTCATTGTCCTAATTTTACTATAGGTGACCTTTTGGTCATTCTAGGGGAAGTTTTATGTAATTTTCATGAAAATACAAATGTAAAAGTGTATTATAACATCCAAGGTATTATTTTAGTGTCAGGATTTAATTTGAAACTAAATAAATATAGGTTCAACATGGATTTAAGAAGATCAAGAAGTTTCAAGTAGTTTTATGGACAACAAAAACCACTTGGAACATGGAAATATTCAAGAGGATCTCTAAATACCCCCACAATTATTTTCCAAGATTGATAAGCTTCAACAATTCCAAACATGGTAAAAACTTGTCCATATTCCCTATCGCTCTCTTAGACAAGGTCAAACAAGTCAACAATTTTCCTTTAGTATAGATAGGAGGAAGATAGTTGAGCTAAGTGAGATTGGTGGATGTTATTAAGACTAATTATTAATTATTACATGGTAATGGTTTCTATTTTGGTTTATTATGCTCTATGAATAATCACTAATATTGTTGATGACTTCAAATTGCCTGCACATCCCTAATGGCTTCAAGTTTATCATTTATTTGTATTGGTCTAAGTTAACAAAGTATTGAAAATGATATTGAAGATAATTTCCTTCATTTATAAGTTTTTAACAACTATTCTTTCATGTGTGAACATATATCTATAATCAAATCCCTCTATTGTGATAGAGATTCATAACTATAAATGATCTATAGATAGTTATTTCATTTGTAGTGTTTTATCCTCTCTTAATGGCTTCAGGTCAAAATTAGTTCACTTTTATTACCTCTTATCTATTAATGGTGATGTTCTATGCTAATTGAACATAACAATGGAAGCCTCAAAGCTTTGAAACTAAGTGGAGTTGAAGGTGGTTCATATGCACAGTCAAAATGTCAATATGATAACCACTTATAGGACTGTGTGATAGTGCTTAGGTAGAGGTATTAATGGTTTTTAAACCTATACATATTAATAATACCTCATGTATCATTATAAACATGTTATAAATAATGAAAGAGCCAATGTTAGCAACATAAGGCCTAGAACACAACCAAAATACATATACAGTCAAATCTTTTTGTGACTGTCACCTACAATCAAGTAGAAATAGACCTTCAATAGTTTTTGATGAATATTGAGGTTTCAATAGGGTATATTAATATTATAAATTTGAAGATATTAGAACTAATCCATTTCAAATATTAGAGATTGGTTATGATAATCAATTCAACATTAACAGTCATCCTTGGTGCAAAAGTGGAAAAGTTTATGATGGGAACATTTACCTATTTTCACCAAGTATCTCACCCTAGAGTTTGTTATTAAATAATAATCTAATAAATTTGGAAACATTAGAATACTTTTAGGCCTGTGAATTGCCTATGGTAGAGGTAGACCTCTAGGTTTGAGGGCTAGCTCCCTAGATTAATCTTTGAATGCTCATCACCTACACTAATTATTTGCTTGGATGAAAATGGGTAAAATTAAAATGGAAAGTAATATATCTCTAAATATTTGATAAACCATAAATATCTCCACTAGACTATCATACAATTTCACTAAGAATCATGACTTACAACACTAGTCTCAAAATCCTGAATTGCTCTTACATTAGTATTTCAAACATGGAGGTGATATACATGGAAATACTCAAGGTAACTAAACCATAGATCATTTATAGACACTAAGGCTACTTTTACACTTGAAAATATTAAAAAACACTAACTACACTTTATATGACCTATTATATTCAGAACCACTTGTACCAAACATGAAAGGATAAAGAGAAGGCAAGGATAGATGCTTATCACTAGACACTTCACTATACATAACTTCACACACTTAAAAAATAAATATTGAGCTCAAAACCAGATTTAAATTATTATTTAAAATTCAAAATACAATATCAAACTAGTAGGGGTTAACCATACCAGATGTGGATTTTTTTTACAAGAGCCAAAATGGCTTGCATTTATAGAATGTGTGAGAGGAAAGAGAAGAAGTGGAGATCAATGGTCAAAAAACCACATTTGAAGGCATTAAAACCAATCAAATTGCATAATAATGAAGTGGATAATAGAGTCTTGGAAGGTATTATTAGACAAATATCCATCTAAAGCATAAAAACTTCCCAAACTAGTGTAGAGACCCTTCAGCTATCTTTATGATTAGGCATCTTTTGAGTGCTTGAAAATTGGAATAGGGAGAGTTTAAACCTATTCACTATCTTATATTTGTTGAAAACATACCATTATATTTACCATATGCATGCCTAACTTTTATCCACCTTCTGAAAACTTGCACTCACCATCTACAGTCTTTCATTAGCCCTCTTGGCCTCATTCTTCACATTTGTCACCCAAGTGGCCTTTATTTTCTCAACAAAATCCATTAAATAGGTGTTAGGACACCTTTATCTAGTTTATTTACCTTACAATACATTAATAAAACCTTTAAAATATCCAAAAACAAGCTTCTCATTCTCTCACTTGGCAATCACTCTTCATTTTCACTATTTATCAAAGATTGCCTGAAATAAATGACCTAGCAGAGAATTTTATATGCATGTCTAAGGTGAAAAATGGATTTATGTATTTTTAATAATTCCATATATACCTCATACATTTATTCTCATCTATTCAAACTCTTATGTACCTCCATAACAATCAAAACCTTAAAAAAAACCTAGTTTTGGTCTCTGTCTGTACAAGTAGGGTATAGACCAATTTGATGGGAAAGAGCCCGAGAGAGTCCTCCAAAATTTCAAAACACTTTATTGATAAAACAATCCCTTTTTAATTTATTCCCATCCATCTCTTTCCAATTGGGTCTTTAATAAGGGTTTAGGAGGGTTTTTAGTGTTTTGGACTGTTAATAATTGTTCATAAAACTTAGATGTTCAAACCTCAAAAAAAATTCACTAAGAACAAGTTAGGGACATATTTTAACCATCCCCAATTCCTTTTTTCACTATGTAATATGTCCATACATGTGTGAGTGCTTGAATATGGTCTCTCAAGTGTGACAATGCAGTTTGGGTACCTCTAAGGCATTTTTAGGCCAAAAATGACCTTTTGTAATATTTATTTGTAGATAAATGTCTCTAATAAAAGCTTTACCTTCCCCTAAAGGTTATAAATTGGGTGTAAAAATTCATTTTTTCTTATAAATTAAATTGATCCTCATTAAGGCTTAGGCCTAGTATAGGCCTAATAGGCCTAACTGTGCTTTAGTTTTCAATAACCACCTCTGAGTGATTTCTTAGGATTTTGAGGTATTCTCTATGATTTTTCATGCCCAAAAAAAATTCCAAACCATTATATATTGTTATAACACTCCTCATGTCATCCCTTACCATTCACTCACCAAGCTTGAAGTCATGCTTTAACTAGGAGTACCCTCTATCTGAGATAAAATAGAGGGAACATCCCCTATTTACCTTGCCAAAATAAGACTATGGAAGGATAAAATAGATCATAAAGACATTTTACACCAAAATTTAGGGTTGGATCACACCCATAGGTCACTCCACTCTTCAAATCCCTCAAAACTGGCTCATAAGACTTGACTGTGCAAGGACTTTTGAACTGACTATATGTTGATGTTTTAAACTTGATCTCTACCTTGTTTCCTTGATTTGAGAATCACATGAGTTAAATATCACCATTATTAATGTATTGTTAAACACATTCAACACCCCACACCTCTACCAAATTCTCAAAGTTCACACCTTTCACTAGCCTGCATTGATCCATGAACTATGTTGACTGTAGGTTGAGGTGTGAAACTTTCCCTTGCTTTATTTATTTGGCCTAAGGACCCCGCTCAATTTATGGAAAATTTTTGAATTATATCCTATCATTATAAATTCATCATCACTCATGCTAACCTTCTCAATCCACCTCTCTCCACTTGACTAGGCCTAGTTTATCTATTGTAGCAGATTGTATTGATTAGGTCACATGTAGGTGACAATCAAATAGATTTCAAAAGCCTATGTCAATGCTAATTAGGCATAAGAACATCAATAATATCTCCTATTCCTCCTAATATCATAGGTTTAATTCCACCTAAGTTAATATCTATGCCAATATTCCAAGCTGACAACTCTCATCTGCCAAGGTTAGTCTATAGTTAGACTATGTCACCTATAGGTGACCATCAAGGTATGCACTTTTCCTTCAACTCCTTGAAACATTATTTGAGGTCCTTGGATTATGACATACTTGTATTAGTTCATCATATGCCATTAATACCATAGCTTTACTCAATACTATATGTCACTACAAATCATGTTACTTTTAGTCCTTTTAGCACAATGTTCTCTAAATGTCATAGGCTAAGACCTACCTAAATTAGAAACCCTTCAAACACCTTCATCTCTTAATCAAGTAACCATTTCCTTTTTTCAAGGCATTGATCCTATGCTTTGGATTCATGATGATAATAACTATTCCTATCTAAACCTTAAGACATTCTACCATGGAAAGATCGAATGTAAGGTAGAATCCTCATTTAGAGATACTAAGGTAAAGTGTCTCAAAAGCAAATTTCTTAGCCTATGAACATAGTTTTAGGTATATATGCATGTGATAGACTCACCATTATGATTCTCTATCATCTTAGACCTATTTTAAGGTCTTAAGTGAGCTCAAACACCTTCATATCATACCATTTATACCTTTATTGAATACACTCAAGCACCTATTGGAAACTAGCTATAGCTGAAGATGCATGATATAAGACAGTGTGTGTTAGATTGGTTCTCAAAACTAACTTATAACCTTTATAATAACTCAAAATCAATGTTTCCACCTTAAAATCCTTCTCAACATATTGAATCATCCTTGTTCCATTAGCATGACTGGTCAAGGGGTTATCTTCATTTGACTATAGGTGAAGGTCACAAAAAAATTGACTATATGCATTGTATAGACTTCTCACTTCACCAAGGGATAATATTTAGACTAAGATTTAAAATGGATCTAATTACCATACCATGAGAGGAATCAAACACCAGTGCACCTTTGATTTTAAACCACTTCAGGAGAGAGAACCCTTTATAACTGGAAACTTGTCTATAGACTATGATGCAGTTTCCAACTTGCAAAATGAGAAAGTCAAGGATCATTCTTTGATGTTCACACATACAACCAGATTTAGAAATACATGAGAAGGATGTTCATGTTCTTATATAACACATGCAACACTTTTTTTTATATGGACCAATCCAAACATAGGATAAAACTATAGGCCATGGGGATGTATAGGCAAATAATAGTAGTAGACCTTATAAATTCTTCATAGAAGACAAAAAACCAAATTAGAAAATCTTGCCATGGATTTGAATTAGACAAGGAGTGTTATCATCCATCAAAGGTACTTGATCCAACTCACCTCCTACTATCTATACTATAATGAATCTAGTTGACCATTTTTAAACTTATCAAAGCTTCCTAAGAATGGAATTGAATTTAAGGAAGTTTAAGGGTCACTCTATAAGTCCTCCCACATGACAAAACTATTGCACAAGCCATAAAATAATTGAAAACCATATAAAAATTCTTGATCTTCTTGATTTCAATGTAGCACCTACATTTTATTAGTCTTAAAATAGTTCTTCTAACATATTATGACATGGGGGATGTTGAATATGCCTTTAGAACACTTTTCCTCTATGGTGAATTGCACAAGTTCTTTTAATGGCTCAAATGTGACCTTATATTACATAAGACCAACTAGAGACTAAAAATGAATATGACCAAGGATAAAGACACATTAAATGACCTCGCTAAGATCATGGTACACCCTTTTACACTCTAGAAGACCCCTATAACAAGTTTTCAACTATAGGGGGTTGACCTATTTGACTTATGGTCAAATTAGTCAACATTTTGGCAATTTCTTTAGGGTGGCAAGCCAACTATACAAAGTATGGACACTAAATTGGCTTTGAAAAAGACACCAAACACACCAATCAATAATAAATATCACACAATACAAGACACCTAAGCAAACACACATGTGTTCTTAAGAACACTTAGGGAAAACACACAATAAAAGCAAAAACAATCATCCTAGTATGTAGAATACCTCAAACACTTGAGGTTAATAAAAAATGGCCATGCTTCAACTAGGGTCAAATATGGTACCTCTTGCATCACTACTACTCCAAGGAATAAATTCATCATGTAAATCATTCTTATCCATAAACACTTGCTTGTGTGGATAGTCAAAAGACTTACCATACTTAGGTATTCTTCTATCTACGAGTTTAATACTTGGATATTTCAATAATTTTCTATCTATCCCTCCAAAGATCTTTTTTAGGTCTACAACTTGCTTGACTTCTACCATGTTTGATTGGCACTTTTCAAAATGTAACTTGGGAGTGATCAAAGTTGCTTCAACTTTACACTCTTATAGGACCTGATGCATTTGATGTTTAGAGACCTTAATATTTTCTTCCTTTTACTCCAACACATCTAAAAAAGTGATTACTCCTTAAACATAGAATTTTTTACTTAGGATTCACTAGATTCTTTATGAATATAACTTATTTGATAGTAGTTAAACATTCATGCTTCATAAGACACTCAAATTCATACTTGTTAGGCTCATAAAAGAAATCATCATCAGATACACACTTATTATGAGGATAAGTATACTTACTCAATTTCTCAAACTCTTGACTTATGGCATACAACCTTTGCCATACGTCATCTTCTTGTATATGGATGTCATGTTCAAGGACTCCTCCATCAAATGTAGGTAGAATGGCATTGTCTTTCTCACTATCCTAATCTACCATGATTGGAAAACTTTCATCATCATGCAAATGAATGAGGTAATTACCCTCAGTATCTTGTGGAAAAGAATCATCAATGCATACCTAAGAATGTTCATATCCTCTCTCATGGATGATGTATGTACCAAAGTAAGTTTTCTCAAATAAGGTGTATGGATAATGTTCATAGGTTTCTAAAAAATAATCATCTAGAAATAGGTTAGAGATACCTTAAATCTTATAATATGTTTCATCATCCACAACATATTCTTTTTTATCATTGATTGTGCAATTGAGGTTAGAGCATCTTGCTTCTACAAAGGGCTCAATATGAAACTTAACTAGTGGTTGATTTTTTATGGTTACCTTTATTCCATATGTAATCTTGAAGGCCAAAAAGGACCAATCAACTAAGAGGTAGCATCTTATATTGGCTATGAAATCCCTTGAGATTCAGATAGCAAAGTGAGCAGGCAAGTCAATCACTACTATATCTTGAAGGATAGAGAAACTTGGATAATCATTAAAGAAAACTTTCAAACCCTTGATAAGGGACACTATCTTAACTATTATCCCATCAAATTGAATCACTCCTTTATTTTATGGTTCATATTTTGGGCCTAATTTATCATCCACAACCTTAGGCATAATTGAAGTACTAGCCCTACTATCTACTATGCAGTTGTGAATAAGTTTGTCTCCCATAATGAGATTGAGGTAAAAGGGTGGAGACTTATTATAATTGGAAGAGGGTTCTACAATGTGGTTAATATCATTGGTGAGGGAAACATTACAACAATTTTATGGTTGATTATTGAGGTGGATTTGAGACAACTACTCTTAAAGGAGTTCTTTTTGATTGGGCAAGCAAAACATTTCCAAAAGAGACATACATGCCTTAGCACTCTTCAAAGAATCCATAATATTTAAATCAGGATTACTCACCTTTTCTATATTCCTTCAATTAAATTAAGTATTTTGACTTTGAGACATTGGATCACTTTGAGTAGCCCTTCCAACATTCTGATTTGAGATAGGTGCAGAAGTTATAGGGACTTCCATGCTTGCAATCACACCTTGTTACCTTATAGGAAGACTATTTGAACTTGTATGAACACCATGAGCATATCCAAATGCCTTCCTCTTTGCTCTAGTATTTTCTAAAACTAAATAATTCTAATTGAGAACATGTGTATCTTCAACTATAAAGTTTACAAGTTTCACCTTTTGGGGCTCCCATCCTTCATTTGCTTGCATGAGAATCTCATATTCTACTTATAACTAAGGAGTGAATCCTCCTTGAGCAACCAAAGATTTATCTATACCTTCATTTTCATCCATTAATTTACCTTATTTACATTTTTCTCCTTGCACTAAGTTACTATGAATAGGGACCATGGTTGTTGTGTTAGAGGTGGAAGTTGGATTATGTACATTAGCAGGCCTATTGAAGTTAGGTTTTCCTTGACCTCTACCATGACCATATTATTGACAAGGGAATCTATTTTATTGTTGAGGATATGGGGAGGTATTTTTATTAACACCATAATACAAATTGAGGTGCCTAACCTAAGCTTTTAATGCCTAGATCCTTGTATCTTTATCAATAGCATCTTCTACCTTCTTAGGGGTAGTTCTAGACTTGGTATTTGCATAAGGGACTTGATAAACACTTAGAGTATCAATAGACATGTTTTGAAATAGAGGCATAAAAAATTTTGGAGGTAACTTCCCATCTTGTATTAGTCCATTCTTAGCTCTAATGGCAAGGTCATATGAATTAGGTAAGGTGTAACCACCCATGGATTGTAACATTATGGCTATGTCAGTATTAATAGCCCTTAGGTATGTAGGAAACAAAGTTTGTAGGTTATCTCATGGTAGGAGGTAGACTATCCCAATTCCTTTGGGATCCCTCATTAAATTCATGCATTCTCTCCTTAGGGGATCTTTAAATTACATTTAGCTAGTGGATAAGTAATGTGTGATCACTTTTATCTTTAAACCTTGATGTCAATAGCTATCCAAAATCATCCCAAGTTATGATATAACCTCTAAGAAATGTCTTATACCAATAAATCTCTTTACCTCTAAGGGACATATAAAGGATTCTAATTTCAATATTGACTTTAGTGACATTGTGAAAACTATACAAGTTTGAGATATCCCTAATATGCTCACTAGGAATGACATGACATTCACCATTTAATGTGGGAACACTTTTGGTAGCATTAGGGGTATATCATCATATAAATTGAGATGGATGGGATTTTTAGTGTTAATTTTTGGGAAGGCATGATGCCTAGCCATGTTATCCTCAAGTTCTTCTTCACTTTCTTGATCTTCTTAGCTTGTAAAGTCCTTTAATTATTCAAAGGTTAAGATAGGCTAAGGATGTTGAGCTTCAAGAGGAAGTTCATGCTAAGGGGGTGGGTTTATGGGATTGAAAAATCTACTATAAGATGACCTAGTAAGGACCAATAAGTATGAACACAATAATATGATAAAACAATGGTCTACAACTAGATATTACCTTGAATTGAGTTTCCAAATATTGCGTAGCATACCATATGGAGTTGTGATGTTGTCAAGATAAGCATTCATCTTGACAAGATGTCTTTGAGACAAGAGTCCCACCAGGTGTGATATAACTATTATCACCAAATATTTCACCCTAGAGTTGGTTGTTCAATCCTACTCTAATATTTGGTAAACATTGGAATACATCTAGGCCTGTGGGTTGCTTATGGTAGAGGTAGACTTCTAGGTTTAAGGGATAGCTCCCTAGATTGATCTTTAAATTACTATCACCTACACTAACTCTTTTTTGGATGAAAAGGGGTGGAATTAACATGGAAATTAAGATATTCTAAATAGTTGATACATCATAAATATTTCCACTAGACTATCATACAATTACACTAAGAAGCATGACTTACAACACTAGTCTCCAAATCCTAAATTTCTCTAACATTAGTATTTCAAACATGGAGGTGATATGCATGTAACTAATCAAGTTAAGTGAACCAAAGATCATTTGAAAAAACTAAGGCTAATTTAACACTTGAAAATAGTCAAACACATAGCTACACTTCATGTGACTTGTTAGAGTGAGGACCACTTTCACCAAACATGAAAGGAAAAAGAGAAGGAAAGGATAAATGATTATCACTAGACACTTCACTATACATCACTTCACACACTTATACAATAAATATTGAAATAAAAACCAAAGTTTAATTCTTATTTCAAAGGTAAAGTACAAAATCAAACTAGTATGGATTCACCATACCAGGTGAGGAATTGTTTTTACAAGAGCTAAAATGGCTTGAATTTATATAATGTGTGAGAGGAAAGAGAAGAAGTGGATCTCAAGGGTCATAATTCCAAATTTTAAGGCATGAAAATTAGTTACATTGTAGTATAATGAAATGGATAATAGATGTCTAAAAGGTCTTCTTAGACAAATGTCCATTTGAAAGCATAAAAACTCCCCAAACTGGTGTAAAGACCCTTCAGTTGCCTTCTTAAAATTGCCTTCATTATTAGGCATATTTTGATCACTTGAAACATGGAATAAGGAGATTTGAAACCAATTCACTATCTTAGGGGGGTAGAAAATATGCCATGATAGTCACCAGATGTAACCCTAACTACTATCCATCTTTTGGACACTTGCACTCACCATCTATAGATATTCATTAGCCCTCTTGGCCTCATTATTCACATTTATCACCCAAATGGTCTTTAGTTGTTAATCCAAATACATGAAAGAGGCGTTAGGAAAACTTTATAGAGTCTTTTTTCCTTCCACTCCATGAATTGGACCTTAAAAAGATGTAAAAATAAGCTTCTCATTCTCTCACTTGGTAGTCACTTTTCATTTTCACTATCTGTCAAAGACTAGTTGAAATGAATGAATTTGTAGAGATTATTATACACATTTATAAGGTGAAAAAATGATTTAATGATTTATAATAATTCCTCATACACCTCATACATTGACTCTCATCTATCCAAACTCTTCTGTACTTGTAGAACAATCAAAACCTTATAAAAAAACCAATTTTGGGCCCTGTCTGTACAAGTAGGGTATAGACCAATTTTATGGGAAGGATCCTGAGAGAGTCCTCCATAATTTCAAAACACTTTCCTAATCAACCAACCCATTTTTAATGTATTCCTATCCATCTCTTTCCCATTGAGTCTTTGACAAGGGTTTACGAGGGTTTTTAGTAGTTTAGACTATTAAAAATTATTCATAAATCCTAGACATCCAAACCTTAGACAAATTTAAAAAATAAAAATTTATAGACCTCCTTAAACCATCCCCAAATCTTTGGGTCACTGTGTAATAGGCCTGTACAGATGTGAGTGCTTGAATATGGTCTCTCAAGCTTGAGAGTGCATTATGGGTACCCCTACGATGTTTATAAGCCAAAAATGACCTTTCTATGATATTAATTTATAGATAAATGTATTAAATAAACCCTATACCTTCCCATAAATTTTATCAACTAGGCTTTAAGATCCATTTGGTCTTAGAAATGAAATTGAGCCTCATTAGGGCTTAGGCCTAATCTAGGCTTAATAGGTTTGATTGTGATTTAGTTGCCCATAAACACCTCTAAGTTATTTCGTAGGAATTTTAGGTCTTCTCTATGTTTTTTCATGCCAAAACAAACATTCCACACCATTATATATTTTTATAACACTCCTCATGTCATCCCTTTACCATTCAATCACCAAGCTTGCAGTCATGTCTTGACTAGGAGTGCCCTCTATCGGAGATAAAATAGAGGGAATTTCCCTTATTTTCCTTGCAAAAATAGGAATATTGAAGGCTAAAATAGGTCATAAAGACATTTTTAACAGAAATTCATGGATATATCACACCCATAGGCCACTCAACTCTTCAAATCCCTCAAAACTAGCTCAAAGACTTGACTGTGGAGGGACTTTTCAACTGACTATATGTTGAAGTTTGAAACTCAATTTCTACATTTTTTCCTTGATATTATCATCAAATGAGGTGAATATCACCATTTTTAATGTATTCTAAAACATTTTCAACACCCCACACCTCTGCCAACTTCTCAAAGCTCACACCTTTCACTAGCCTACATTGATCCATGGACTATGTTGATTATAGGCTGAGGTGTGAAACTTTCCCTTAATCTATTTCTTTGGTATGAGGAAATAAATTTATGGAAATATTTTTAAGGTGATAATAACATGATAAATTCATAATCACTCATGTTATCCTTCTTAATCCACCTCTCTCCACTTGATTAGGCCTAGTCTATCTACTGTAGTAGACTGTGTTGATTAGGTCACATGTAGGTGACAATCAAGGAAAGTTCAAAAGACTCTGTAGATGTTCATTAGGCATGAGTACTTTACTACTATCTCCTGGTCCTCTTGAGATAATTATACTACTTCTACCTAAGTGAATATATATGCCAATCTTCCAAGCTAACAAATCTCATCTACTAAGGTTAGTCTGTAGTTAGACTATGTCACCTACAAGTGACCATCAAGGTATGACCACTTTATCTCCAACTCCTTGAAACATTATTTAAGGTCCTTAGATTATCCCATACCTATATGAGTTCATTTTATATCATTAAGACCATATTTTCACTCAATTATAGATGTCACTATAGATCAAATTACTTTTAGTTCTTTTAGCACAATGTTCTCTGATAGTCACAGGCCAAGGACAACCTAAATTAGAAACCCTTAAAACACCTTCATATCTTAATCAATAAACAATTTCCTTTTATCAATTCATTTCCCATGTTATTGGGCTTCATGATGAAAACAACTAATCCTATCTAAACCTCAAGACATTCTAGCATGGAAGGATCAAATGTAAGGTAGAATCCTTTTTTAGAGATACTAAGGTAAAGTGTCTCAAAAACAACTTTATTAGCCTATGAACATAGTTTTAGGTATGTATGCATATGAAAATCTCACCATGATTCTTATCTATCCTCATATACCTATTTTAAGGTCTCAAGTGAACTCAAATACCTTCATATCACACCGTTTAGACATCTAACGAATACACTTAAACTCCTTTTGGAAACTACCTATAAGTGAAGATGTAAGATATAACATAGTGTGTGTTAAATTGGTTCTCAAAACCAACTTACAACCTTTGGAATAAATAAAAATCAATGTTTTAACCTTAAAATCCTCCTCACCATCTTGAAGCATCCTTGTTCCATCAGCATTACTAGTCAAGGGGTTATCTTCATTTCACTATAGGTGAAGGTCACAAAAACATTGACTGTGTGCACTCTTTAAACTTCTCACTTTTATAAGGGATACTCTTGAGACTAATATTTAAAATATATATGACCACCATGACCAAGATATTTATGAAACACAAATGTACCTTTGATTTAAAACCAATACAAGAGAGACAATCCTCTGTAATTGATTAAACTTGTCTGCAGACTATGATGTAGTTTCTGACTATCAGAATGAGAAATTAAAGGACCATTATTTGATTTTCACACATGAAACTAGACTAAGAAACACATGATAATTATTTTCATTCCCTTCCATAACATGTGTAATGCTTTTTTTTATGGACCAATCCAAATAGAGGAGAAAATTATAAGATATGGGGATGTGCAAGCAGAGAATAGTAGAAGATCTTATTAGCAATGGATCATAGAGGAAAAGCAACCAAACCTAAAAATATTTCCATGGATTTTAAGTATAAAATTATGGTTCTCATCCATCAAATTCACTTGATCTAAATCACCTCCTACTATATGTACTAGACTGAAACCAGTTGACCATTTTTGCATGCAAAGGAGAGTGATGGAAAGATAGAATAGTTTTTCACCATTTTTGAAATTTTTAAACCTTCCCAAGAATGAAATTTAGTTTAGTGAATATTAAAGGTCACTCTACAAGTCTTCCCATGTGACAAAAATAGTTCACAAGCTGTACAACAATTGAAAATCATATGAAACTAATTGATCTTGTTTTCAATGCACAACCTACATTTTATCAGTCCTAAAATAGTTTCTCTCACATATTATAACATGAGGGACATTGAATATGCCTTTATAACACTTTTCCTCTATTTTAAATATTATAATTTCATTTAATTTCTCAAATGTGACCTTATATTACATAAGATCAACTAGGGACTAAAAATGAATATGACCAAGGCTAAAGACACATTAAATGACCTCACTACGACCATGGTACACACTTCTACACTCTAGAAGACCCCTATAACAAGTTTTAAAATATATGGGGTTGACCTAAATTGAATTATGGTGAAATTAGTCAACATTAACTTAATATCTTTGAAGAAGGGACTCTGCTCTACAAAATGCCATATGTGGGTAAGAGTTGATAAGGTCTAAGCAAGTTCAATATTTTCATCCTTGCAGTTTAGAAGGAAATGTTACTCCTCAACATGAGATGAAGTTTTTTTATCAAGAGATAGTGAATATTGAGGGACTTTTGATTGCATCAAGTTTTCACTATAAGCACTCAGTAAGCACAATGCTAAAAGGCCACATGAACTTATAACCTGCAAGTAACAACTAGTTCATTAATGATAATGGTATAGAGGAATGATTTGAAAGAATAAATGAGTATAATAAATTGTGATGGATCTAATTACAAGAAGAGAATCAAAGATGTGATCCTCAAACAAGAAAATTCCCACCTACAATAATCTCATAGCTCCTCCTAAGGTGAAATCTATACGCTGACTACAGACCTATGGTCTATGGATGGTAATGGTATGAGAACATGATGTCAAAGATGTTGGAAGTTTGTTAATGATGTCTCTAAGGTGGTCAACGATGTTGATCAGGTGTCATGTGTGCTAGAATGACAATGATAAAGTGTGTTTCAATATTCTTCAATGTTTGACTTGGATAGGTAGATGGTGGATGTTATTGATGGTTTTGTCAAGTTGTAGATACCTTATAGGGTGTTATGAGTGCTTAGAGTACTTATGGAAGTGAAAGGAATTCATCAGAGTGGCCATATGAGTGTCTAGGTTCAAGTAGTCACTTTGTAGATAAGACTGAGTAAGTAGTTTGATGATGTCATATTTCACATATGTGAAGGTTTTAAGAGCAGTTTGATATATGGATGGATTATCTTATGAGAGATGATGGTGTGGTTCAAATTTTAGGTCTCGACATTGAGCATATCAAAATTTTATATACTTATTCAAATTTTGAAGAGAATATCCAATGGTGATCATTTAATCGGGTGATGAAGATCTATGATGAGCAATTAATCTGACTAGATAAGGATCTAATGGAGTGTATGATCTTGTCAGAAAATGATCTAATGGCATGCATGAAGTCAATATGTCAAAGGTTCTTGAGATTTCATGTGCTAGTGACATGTGTCTCACTCATGATTGTT
This sequence comes from Torreya grandis, assembly GCA_037957365.1. Taxonomy (NCBI): domain Eukaryota; kingdom Viridiplantae; phylum Streptophyta; class Pinopsida; order Cupressales; family Taxaceae; genus Torreya; species Torreya grandis. Next base: position 1,829,414 of record JARHVA010002257.1, on the reverse strand, counting down.
TGATATAAGATCAATAGCATGTGGGTGTTCAAATAGATGGAGATCGATGGTATAATTCAAGTCAAAGAGTCAATGCACAAAAGGTATGTGGGGCTGCCAAGTGGCTTGATCTTGGAAGTGAGGATCTAAGATCAATAGTGAGTGGTGTAGATTAAATTCAAGAGACTTATAAGGAGATCAAGAGATAGTATTTATTCAAACTGTGTGAGGACATGAGATGAAGACACATGTTTGCAATGTTTATATTGAATAGTGATCATTGGAATATGAATTTTCAAATTAACAGAGGAAAAACTAGTCTGTAGTATTTAACTAATATATTTTGATATAGGACAAATTTCATGATGTTGTAAAAATAAAATTTGAAGAGGACTTAAAGGTACATCTAGATAATCTAATTAGAAGGTTTGAATATCTGTAAATCAAATTTATTGAGATCTAAAGTTGACTAAAGGTTTGACCATGTTCTACAAGTGACTGATAAGGGTAATTAAAGATTTATTGATAGTATTTTGTTGTTTCAAGATGTAATAATTATTGGATAGTGTTTTATACTCCATGAGGACCATATATGTGTATTTTTTAGGTTTGAACAATCCATATTCAATATGAACAAATGGTTAGAAGTTGACTATGTTTTTTAAATACATTGATAGATTAAGTAACCATGTTGAAGGAGAGAGTTGAAGATGTTCTAAGAAGAATTGAAGAATAAAATCAGTATGAAGATGTTTTATAATTATAAAGGCTTATGATAAATTATTAGATGTCATGATTTTCCCCTGATCACAAATTGAGATTCAAAATAGCTTGATTGTATTTTAACTGTGTGTGACTAGTCTGAGTGGTCATTTTGAGATAGTTGATTTGAGTGCTTAGATCTTGTGTTGGAATATATAAGGTACATGGAGGTGTTTCATAAGTCCTTAAGGGTTTTCCCATGTGATCTAATCATATAGATATGTGAAATATTTGAGTATTTTTTTTAGATGTTTGAGACTTTGTTTTCTATGTATGAAGGCCTAAAAAGTGAAGAGACCTAATTAATAGGTTTAGTGTTGATTTTGTGTTAGAAGTGGAATGGACCCATATGGGAGTGATTAAGGTGATATTGGAGCCAATTTTTATGTGTTTGAAGAATTGGTAAAGGATGAAGTTTTTCCAAGTAGTCTCACATGTATCGTATGAGTATGAATGCCTAATTGTTTTAGGTCTCACCAAGACCTAATGGTGGTTTGGGGCTAATGAGGTAATGAAAGACATATGAAGAGTGTGGTTCTCACATGTAACATGTGTATGGACCTAAGTTAATTTTTTTTTTAAATATGTAAATCATCTTATCTGATCAAGATGAGTTAAATAAAGAGAGTGGTATAAGTACAAGGTCTAATTGGATTAATTAGGCTTGTTGTGGAAGTGTGGATTCAAGCGAAGGAGAGAAACTTTGAAAGAAAATTTATAGGTAATTGAGGACCAATATATAGTGAAGAGGATCATTCATACATGTGTGATTAATTTGATGTAGGAGGACACACAAGTCATTAGACCTAATGAGCCTAGAAGAGGTAGTTTGAGTGAGTTAGTCCTAGAGGTAACTTGAGAGAGAATAGAGGTGAAGAGTACAGATAAAGGTGGTCATCATCAATTAAAGATAAAATATAGGTGTTTATGATTATCAATTCAAGGTGGTTAAGTGGGTGCTTAGTTACCTAGGTTTTTTGTTCCTCCTTATAAGATAAGTCTTGCTAAAGGTCTAGTTATTGTGGGTGTTCAACTAGACAAGGGTAGTAGTTCCGTGTGGGATTAGTATCTCACTAAACTAAGGGATGGGTATTCCTTAATCAGTTCGTGACGGTATAAATGTTGGATCTTGTTTTATAGGACCATAATTCATCTTGTAGGGTTTAGTGGGTTTTATCCCCCAAGAGGGTTTCCAACATATATCATATGTTATGTGCTTGCTCTTGGTGTATCTTCCTTGTTCATTGAAATGGTTAATTTGTATGTATCATGATTGTATGTGTTGAATGTTTAAGAATTTGAAATTAAATTGGATTGTCTTACATCACTGATTCACCCCCTTCTTAGTGATTTTACCTCTAACAGTTTGTATCAAAGTGGGTCCTTTTGGAGTATGTCTAATAGCCTAAAACTGATCCTAAGTAGCATAAGATGGCTAAGCAATTGAAGAAAGAGGATCAAGATTTGAAGGCTCAATTAGAGGTTACTTATGCATGTCTAAAATCAAGTGAATAAAATTGAAATCATTAAAAGGCACTTTTTGATAAGTACAGAGGTAAGATAAATGAGTATGATCAAGAATAATCTCAAAATAAGATCATGGCCTCAAGATTTAAGGATATTAAGGATGAGTGCATCAAGATCAATAAGGAGCTAGAATACTTGAAAGCAAGCTCAAGATCAAAATATGATAAAGAGAATATCATCACTATTGAGGATTAATTAAGGGTTACAAAGGCAAATCTAAGTTCAAAAGAGGAAGAATGTAAACATCTCAAGACTCAGTTAGGAGAGACAAATGCCAAGTCGAATTAAAAGCAAGGTGAGCATGATTATTTGAAGTCCAATATTTATTTTATAAATATATTGAATAGCAAGTATGTATATTGAATGATGACATGGATAAAGAAGCTAAGAAGGATTAGGAGACTATCTGAGTTCTCAGAATTTAGTTAGAGGCTATGAGTTCAAGTATGAGATCCAAAGAGGATGAGAGCATGCAATTGAAAACCAAGTTAGATTTATTGAAGGATGAGTATAAGTAATTTGTTGTCAAGGTAAACAAGGATAAGAAAGAGTAAGAGAGTTCAACTCAAGATAAGAAGGATGCAAGCACCAACTACAAGATGAGAAGACCTATCAGGAAACTAAATGCTATAAGGTATGAAAGTTCATTTCATGGTCATTGCTTTACATGTAAGCTTTTTGGTCATAAGGCAAGAAATTGTAGAAGAAAGAGCAGTTGGTCAGCTAGAGGTATGGATAATGTAGTCTATTATAATTGTCATGACATTGGACATATTACTATATTTTTCCCTATAATGCATGGGAAAAGACTAACCTAGGTGTGGAGACCTAAGACAGTTAAGCTTGAACATAATGAACCTAAGAGACAAGATGTTATTTATTTTAGTTGTCATCAAGTTGGTCATATTGCAAGATATTATATAAGCAAGATCTTAAGTCATAAAAAGGTGCATGGACATCTTAGTGTGCTCAAGAAATTTCAATCCTTGGTATGGAATCCTAAGGAAGTGAAGACCAAGAAAATTGATTTAGATGAGATAAAATATCAAGGTGGACTGCCTACTAAAGCAAAAGAGTAATCAGATATAAATAATGTTCAAGAATGCCAAGAGAATGTGTCATCTATCCAGATATAAAAGGATAATAAAAAATTAGTTCAAGTCAAGCTCAAGGAAGAGACCAAAGTGCTAATTGAGGCTAGTTCCAAGGTATGTATGGATTTAATAGAACATCTTGTTATTATTGAGCAAGTTTTACATAAACAACATCAATTGTCAATGCATAGTGATGAGGTTGTTTTTTAGATGAAAAGGTATGTCATGAATCTATATTATCTCCATATGTTATCAATCCAATATTAGAAGAAAAGGAGAATATTATACTGGATGATCATTTTGCTTCTCTTAAACCTAAGAAGAAGAATAAGAACTATCAGTATAAAATGACCAAGGAGGACAAGGAATATGAGGAGTTGTGGGTAACCCCTAGTTTCATATTATTCTAGGACATTATGGGTTAGGGTGTCTCCATCTAGGCTTCAAAAAGACACTTGACAGTAGTAATAAGTATGGTGGATGCTAATTGATCTTTGGTTGATGTTGCAAGACAATAAATACCTTTTGAAAATGTGCTTAGCTAAGGGGGAGAAATGAGTTTTATGAATCTACTCCAAAGTGTTGTGATGAAATTATTTAAAATATATTCAAGGATAATGATCCTAAAGTCAAAGTTTTGGTCAAATCTTTGAAGGATGGTCTAGTTGGTCAAAGTGGTGAAGAATGAAGCTATGTGTGCAAGATCTGTAGGTAGGAAATAAATATCTCTAGGGTTTTAGGTCTTGAAGTGTTGAAGAGTTGCTGGAAAAACTAGTTTGTTGAGAAGACTTGTTAAAGATAACTTTTCAAATAGAGTGTGGAGTTAGGGGGGCTAACTCAGATAGTTTGAAAAGATTAAAGAGTTGTGCATAATGTGAGGTGGAGCATATGTGATATGTTTCAATCATAATATAGATATGAAGATGTCTAATATATATTTGAATTCAAGTATGTTGATTTGATGACTTGATCAAACCCAGGTGATTTCTCAATGTGTTAAATCCTCATGCGTACACAAAGTGAGAGGTTTGTAAATGGTTAGGTCCTAGGACATTAGGACTATGTAGTAGAATTTAAGAGAGAAGGTATGAAGGTAATTATGTTGATTCATCATTGTTGAAAATGGTTTGAAGATGCTCAAAAGGGTGCCTAAGCTCAAAAGCTATGTATGATCAAATAAGAGTGTAGTCATGGAGCATATTTGAGAAGCTCAAGGTAAGAAGAGGTATGACAATGTTAGTGGGAGTCTGTATCATCTCTTATAAGTGGTCCTTTCCTATGATTGGTCCTTGAAGTCTTTTTAGGTCTAGAGGATTAGGAGTTGACCTCACTTTGTCATTATTTCAAAGAGGAAGAAAGTGCTTGAAGAGAGAGGTAGAGTCTGAACATAAGTTTTGTATTGACGTTTGACATCAATGACAAAGGGGGAGATTATTGGAGGTTTGTTAATGATGTCTCCAAGGTGAACAAGGATGTTGATCATGTATTATGTATGCTAGAATGATAATGACAAAGTGTGCTTCAATAGTATTCAATGTTTGTCTTGGATAAGTAGATGATGGATGCTATTGATGGTATGGTCAAGTTGTAGAAACCCTATAGGGTGTTATGAGTGCTTAGAGTGCTTATGAAAGTGAAAGGAATTCATCAAAGTGGTCATATGAATGTCTAGGATCAAATAGTCATCTTGGTAGATAAGGCTGAGTAAACAGTTTGATGACATCATATTTCATATGTGTGAAGGTTTTAGGAGCAATTTGATACATGGATGGATTCCCATATGATAGGTGTTCATGTGGTTCAAATTTTAGTTTTGGATATTGAGCATAGAAAAAATTTCTATACGTACCAAATTTTAAAGAGAAGATCCAATGGTGGGTGTTTAATCAGGAAATGAAGATCTATAGTGAGTAATTAATCTAACCAGATAAGGATCTAATGGAGTGCATGATCTTGTCAGATATTGATCAAATAGTGCACATGAAGTTAATATGTCAAAGGTTCCTAAGATTGCATGTGATAGTGACATGTGTATAGATCATGATGATTTGATAGAATATAAATGGAATTCAGGGCTTTGTATAGATGGTCATCAATGGTATGATTTGATTCAAATAGTCAATGCACAAAAGGCACGCAGGGCTGCCAAGTGGCTTGATCTCAGAAGCAAGGATCTAAGATCAATGATGAGCGATGCAAGTTAAATTTAGGATAATTATAAGGAGATAAATGGAGTGTATTTTTTCAATATGTATGAGGAAATGAGATGAATACATGTGTCTTTAATGTTTATATTGAACAGTGATCGTTGGAATTTGAATTTTCAAATTAACAAAGGAAAAAGTAGTCTATAGTATTTTGCTAATATATTTTGATATAGGATGAATTTATTGATGGTTTAAAAATAAAAGTTGAATAAGACTTCAAGGAAAATCTATAAAATCTATTTATAAGGTTTGAATATTTATACAACCAGATTTATTGATCTCCAAATTTGATTGAATGTTTGACCATGTTCTGCAAGTTACCTAAGAAGGGTAATTCTGAGGGTATTTTGTTGATTCAAGATGAAATAACTATTGAAGAGTATTTTATAATCCATGAGGAAATTTTTTGTGTATTTTTGATGTTTTACCAATCTATATTTAGTATGAACAAATGGTTATAAGTTAACTATGTTTTTTGAATACACTGACAGATTGAGTGACCATGTTGAAGGAGTGAGTTGAAGGTGTTCTACAGAAGATTAAAAAATAAAATGACTATGAAGATGTTTTATAAGTATCAAAGACTCATGATAAAGTATTTGATGACATGATTTACCCTTTATCAAATATGAAGAGTCAAAATAGATTGATTGTATTTTGACTGTGTGTGACCATTCTAAGTGGTCATTTTAAGAGAGTTGATTTAAGTGCTTAGATCCTATGTTGGAATGTCTAAGTCACATTAAGGTTTTGTATAGGTATTGAAGGGCTCACCCATTTTATATAATCATATGTATTTGTGAAATATTTGAGTATTTACTTTAGAAGTTTGAGACTATGTTTTTTATATATGAAGGCCTAAAGAGAGAGGAGACCTAATTGGTCGGTTTAAGTATTGAGTTGGTGTTCTAGGTGGCATGGACCCATATGAGATTGAGTAAGGGGATATTATAGATATTTTTTATTTTTTTGAATCATTTTTAAAATATTAAGGTGGTATAAGTAAACTCACATGTAACGTGTGAGTATGAAGGTCTAATTGTTTTAGGTCTCACCAAGACCTAACGGTGGTTTGGGGCTAATGAGGTAACAACCAACCTATGAAGAGTGTAGTTATCACATGTAACATGTTCATAGACCTATTTTAAGTGTGGTTTAAATATGTAAATCATCTTGGTCTAAAAATATGGGTAAAATAAAGAGAGTGGTATAAGTACAAGGTCTAATTGGACTAATTGAGCTTGTTGTGGAAGTGTGGATTCAAGTAAAGGAGAGAAATTTTGAAAGAGAACATATAGGTAATTAAGGACCAATAGAGAGTGAAGAGGATTAGTCATTATTTTATAATCAATCTGATGTAAGAGGACACATAGGTCATTAGAACTAAGGAACCTAAAAGAGGTTGTTTGAGCATGTTAGTCTTAGAGGTAGCTTGAAAGAGATGAAAGGTGAAGAGTGCAGACTAAGGTGGTCATCATCAGTTAAAGAGTGCAATAGCTGTTTATGATGATTTATTCAAGTTATTTGATTGGGTGCTTATTTTCCTAGGGGGTTGGTTTCTCCTTATAAGATAAGGCTTGTTAAAGGTTTTTTTATTGTGGGTGCTTAGCTAGATAGGGGTAGTAGCTCCTTGTGGGATTGGTGTCTCACTAAACTAAGGGATGGGTGTTCTTTGATCTATTGGTGCTAGTCTAAATGTTGGATCTTATTTTATATGACTATAGTCCATATTGTAGGGTTTAGTGGGTTTTATCCCCCAAGAGGGTTTCCCACATATATCATGTGTTATGTGATTGATCTTGTTATATATTCCTTATTCATTGTAATGGTTAATTTTTATGCATCATGATTGTATGTGTTGAATTTTTAAGAGTGGGTAATTGAATTGTATTATCTTGCATCACTGATTCACCCCCCCCCCCCTCTTAGTGATTGTACCTCTAACAAAATGTATGAGATGAGATCATATTTGTGGGGAAGGGTATTAATGACCTAAAAAATAAGTAGAAGGATGAAACAAAATGCTCAGGCATATAGACACCTTCAAGAGTCTCAATTTCCCAAGTATACATACCTAACGTGACATAGTCAGCAGACTAGTTTCACCTAATGGAGAGTTATAGTTTAGAAGTATGGATAAGTGTATGAAGGAGGACCATGTTTAAAATTAATCTCATAGTGGTGATGAAAAATTCTAAAGTGTTTCAAAGAAATAAATATCTCAATCTATGGTGTTAAGCCTCAGACATAGTTAGTCTAAAACCTTACATAGAACATTGTACATAGTCATCGGAATTAATAGCTAGTATTGAACAATTTGGAATTTTGAGGGTTATATAATTATAATAAAGTTTTTAAAATTGACACAGAGTGTCATAATGACTCAATATATCCTTACATAATCTCACTTTAGTCTAATTAATAAGGGAGATACCCTATGTTTTGTCTCAGATAGAGGGCACTCCCTAAACTGCATAACCTATAAAACTAACACATTGGGGATTAAAAGATGAAGTGAAGAACCAAGAATTCATTGAGAGAGGATGTGTGAGTTTGTTTATAATGTGAATTTTTTTTAAATTCCCCTAAATTCATGAGAAGCACTCATAGTTAGCTATATGCATAGAAGACACAGTTAGGCCTATTAGGCTTAGAACTTGGCCTAAGCCCTACAAGTGCCTAGCTCAATCCATATGACTATATTATCCTTATAAGTCATGTGATAATTTATATAGGGGAGTTTATATTTGATTGGATCCATTGGTTTTTGTAGATCATCACAAATTTAGTCATTCAAACCTAATTTCCTCTCAGACCTACCCAAAATGTAGTCAAGAGCTCAAGAAGCCATCTTTTTATGCTCACAATTATATAGAGAGTGTGAATGGTGCCTCAAGGAGTTTAGGATATTTTAAGGATGTCTATAAATTATTTTTAATAGAATTTTTTTGGGAGTTAGACATCTAGTTTTTAAGAGTAATCATTAACAGTCTAGGAGACCAAAAATCCTCCTAAAACCCTTACTTGGACCTGATGGATAAGAAGAAAATGGAGATGCATCTAGGATAGGTCTAATGGACATGAAAGTTTTTTGGACATGTTTGGAACTCCATAAAGATCTTTGACATTAAATTTTATCATACTATCATATGTCCTATGCCAACTTGAGGAAGGTGCTCTATTTCAAATTGACACATGTTCATGACAACTTCCTAACCTCTTTTATAACTCATTATCTTAAATTTTAATTAGTTATTATAGTTTTACACTTGGTCTCGTGACCTTTCATCTTCACTTATACTCTCTCCTCTCTTATGTTTTATATATTTAAGCCTTTTTAGATTTGTAATGGATCCATAATTGGTATGGAAAAGCCCTAATTATTTTAACACCTCATTTGCCTTTGAATATATTTTTTTAAATTTGATTCATTCTATACAATATATTTCCTAAGTGTGTTAAGTTGTTTGTGTGGTTGACAAGTGATGAATATGTTCTCTTTGCTTCCATTTCTACTCTTGCATGTTTATGTGGGTGATATCTCTTCTAACAGGTTTCATAAATTTTATTGCTTGTTAGGTGTGTTTTGAAGTGTGAGAGGGACTATTAGTGTCTTGTATTGTACCTTATTTTCACCCACCTCTAGATATGCATATCAATATACCTTTATAATAAATACTTATGCTACAAATATATAGAGTTGATGTCAATTTGAGTAGTCTTCTTTCTTAAGTGTAGATGCAAGTGTGTTGTGTGGAGTTATCTTGGTGTATCACCTCATTAGAATAGGTTTCTTTTATGTCTCATTCTTTGCTTTTCAACCCCAATAGTGATTATCCTAGTTTAGTGTGAGCCTAAGACATAAATCAAGGAAGTTATCCCTTTCAAACCTAGAGATCTATCTCTTGTAGTAGTTTGCCTATGAAGGGAGATAGTTCCATGTTGTCCTAGAATTGATAAGGTCTAATTGAATTTTATAGGGTGAAATTTTATGCTACAACAAGTACATCATCAAGCCATTTTGGTGGGACTCAATTCATTTACCCATCTAAGTTATGTTTAAGAGGGGTGTTGGTGTATAATTTTTTCCCATTGAGTTTTGTCTACACGGTCTACTCAAGCTTATTTAGGTTTAATAAAAGTAATTAAGGGGGAAAATATCACATGCATGAGTATTTTGGGACATGTCTATTTTCCACCTATACAAGGAACCGTCCTATGTACTTTTTGGTTAATGTTTATTAATGAAATTTTCTTATTGTGAAGACAAGCTTCTTCCTTTGGATTATTATTTTGGATTTCACTACTCCATACAAGTTTTATCAATGCATTTAATCATATCTAGTATATCCTCAAGTGTGGCCCACTCTAAAATTAAATACTTGCATCTCACATAGGGACACTTGCATCAATACAAGTGTCTAGTCCTAAATGGTCATTTATTTGTAAAATATTTCAAATCTTATGGGTTCTCCCATTTGTCTTATAGAAACTTATCATGATATATTTTAAAAAGGTGGGTATAAATACAAATCTAAGCCTACTCATTATTCATATATAAAATACCAATTAAGCACCAGTTCAAGCTCACTAAATCAATTGCACAACTAAGCTATACTACCATATTCTAATATATTTCCTTTTGGTCATAATAAAAATCATGTTACAGATCTAAAGCACTTAAAGAACAAGCCATGAGCAATATTTATCAAGTTACAAGCTAGATCATTACATTCCTTTACATATAGAATATTTCACCCTTGTGTACACAAAATCCAACACCTAGGAGATAACTACATAAGTTTGAGTCCCTCTTTGGTGTGTTATCTATGTAGCCAGTGCTCATTGACAAAGGGGTCCTTAAGGTCAACTCAACATAATGAGTCTACTAACCAATTATTGGCAAGGCACAAATCCCTAAGGTGAAGACCTAGGGTATGATCCATACACAATCATTTATATCATGTCTACATGGATAAAATACATCAACATAAATGTGATAGAAAACCCATAAGTTTCCAAGTGGTCACTTTTCAATACAATGAATATTATGTATAAATTAATTATGTCGAGATCAAGATAGAAATGTTGATGCAAATGTTAAGAAAAAATATTTATATAATATGATGACTAGATCTTGAGCATGCCCCTACCTATTTACACCTCTATAATTCTCAGATCTACGTACTCATTTACAGATAAGCTAAGTATTATCTCATCATCATGTTTATGCAATCAAACTACTATTTTGATTGTAATTTCTATATTTAACATAACTCAACATTTAATTTCATAATATTCATTTATTTGAGTTTTAAATCAATTAGAATTCTCTATAATAATTTTATCCATCCTTTTATATAGGCTATTCTACCCCATTAACCCTAAACACTTTTCCAAAAAGGGTTAAACACTAACCCCCCTCCCCCTTATTTTAGTGATATGTAAAACTAATAGATTAAAGGAGATATATGAGTATGTATACATACTTTGTATTTTTCATGGATATGTGCATACCCCATTGTTGAGGAACATAGAGAAGTGTTAAACCTATGGTGAAATGAGAGTGGTCAAGTCTCGATTTGAAAAATTAGTGAAGATGTTCGAGTTGGAAATACTATATGTTCTAACCCTCATAGATTACTATGTAATAATTAAAGAGATGAGAACTAATGAAGTGGTTAGCTAAAGCACAACCAAGATGTAGAGCACCATTAAGCTCAAATGTGTCTCACTTGATGAATTGATCCAGGAAACAATTTAGGCGATAATTTGGGTGACAGTTCCACCCCAATTGATCACGAAACTTCTGGGAGCCATAAATTTTGCACCGTAGCTCTAATTGACTCACCTTTTGAACCGTTGGAAAGCTAAGAATGAGGAGAACATCATGCAATGGCATTGAGATATTCTCAATGAAGTTTGACCCCCGAAAACCCAACGAAATTTCCTCAAATTTCAATTTTAATAGTGCATTCTAAAAATAGTAAGTTTCTAAAAATAGTAATTCCTCGAATTCTGTATTGTTTTAAATCTTGGAAGTCAAACCAATTAATCTCCCTCGAGATTGGTGACCTTCCAAATCCTCCCAATTCTTTCAAAATGTGTATAAATGAAGAGGTAACCCAAAATGTGAAGACAGACATCTCTTCCCAGAGATAAGCATATATTTGTATTGCGATCTTGAGTAATACTACATCTCTTCTCAGAGAATTCATTTTTATTGTGTTATTTCTATGCTATTGAGATATTTATCAACCAAAACTTATGAGTTTTGGATCATGAATTGAAAAAAATGAGAGGTGGGAACCAATACATGGCACACTAAAGTGTAACTAGGACTTGAAACATCACTAAGATCGAATATGGTCCAATTTAAAAAGATGTATCACACCATTGGAAATGAATATAGATTCAAACTATAAATTCTTGAAAATTTTAAACTTGAAAAAGAAATATCTAAAATTTGTAGAGTATTAGCTTGGACATGAATGCATATCATGCCCCATGTACTATATAGAGTGCTAATTTGATCTTTTGAAAACTCCTTAAAACTTTATAACTATCTTTACAAAAGTGTATCTATGCTTGAGTAGTTGTACGAGTGGAGTGCGTAAGTAATTTGAATGCTCCCATAATATGAAAATTCTAATTTTTACATATTGTAAACTACCAAATCTGAAATGTAAACCCATTATAATGCCCCCATATTTAGATGATGGAAATTTATTGTAAATCACTTATCTCAAAATAAAAGGTGAGATCATTTAAGAAATATATAATCAACTAATAACATTTGAATATTTGATTTGTATTGGAATCATAGAGATGTAACATTAAAGCATATGAAAATATTGAATATTGAAATGCATCATTGTAATTGATTATAACATTGGGTAAGTGCATGGAGTTGGGGGATAATTTCATGGACATTACCCATAATGTGATCATGTTAATTAATAATGTGATCACATTATTTAATTAATGTGATCATGTTATTTAAATATATGCTCATGATTGTTGAGTCATAACACAATCACATTATTATATAATGTCATTATATTATATTAAATAACAATGTGATCACATTATTAACATGATCGCATTATTGACATTTACAATAATGTGATTGCGTTACCTGTGTGTTAAAAAAAATAAAAATGGAAACCTAAACACAAAAATACTCATTTTGTATTTGAGTTCTCTAGTTCTCCCATTGCTTCCGTGATCTCATTTTGCTTATAAGACTCTAGAGAGTGCTAGGAAGCTGCCAAATTTATCTCATAGACCTGATGATCTATGATTATACCACATAAGAGAGGTAAGTGATCAAAATCTTCCCTATTTAACCTTAATTTTTCATAATTTTCATTATTTAACCTTGGTTTTTAATTTTAATTTGTTTTTTTAATAGCCCATCCTGCTAGCCCTCCATAGAACCCTCTGATTGTTCCTCCTCCTAACCCTCCATAATACCCTATTGTTATTCTTATCCCTCCATCTAACCCTCCTACAATTCCCCAAAACCCCCTAGTAGTCAAGAGGTTTTTATTGACAAAATTATGGGAAACAAACTTGAAATTAAAGAGTTAATTGATAGAATGAGGGATCCAAATTTGACCAACCCCCATCACACCCAGCTAGATGAATCCCTACAAACCTTATTAGGTCAAATTGACTCTATAACAAGTCAAATTAACCAATGGACCTCATATATGGATACTTTTATGGCATATTATGCTGACAAGTTGTCAGCCCTTCAGGTCAAGAATTTGGATATTTAAAAAGCTAACAATTACACCCTATTTGTCAACCTAGCCACCAATGCCCCATTTCCCATAACCACTAAATGTTTTCCTATCCATCAATGTGTACATAACTTAATCATAGCCAATTTTTGGGATCAATGGTGGATGTTCTTTAACTATCTACCATGTAACAACTATGAGGTCCCATTATATTTTTTTAGGAAACTTTATTGTGATTTTGTCCTCAACCATATTCCCAATTATTTTTCTTTTAGTAAGTTTCAAGGCCAAAGAAAAGGCTCAGAAAGATTTTATATATAGATCTGCATAGTCCAATTAGGTATACATCAAGCATCTAATCAGTGTTTGTAGATATGTATCCAAAAGCTTCTTGAGCCTAAGATCCCCTATGTGGTTTAGTAGGTTGTGGACATAGACACTCTCCATGCTCTTAGTTAACTCATTGATACACTCATTCAGCATACAAGTAGTGTTTCACAAAGAAATGTTATAGATACACCATAGCCTACCCAACCCTAGCCCCACCCTTGTAGCTCATGTGGAGATATGTGCATAAGACCTTTTGATAATGATGGCATTGGTAGTTTAGATGGATTAGATCATATTCTTATGAGTGATGAGTTTTTGGCATGCACATTTGGTGTGTAGACATCAGTCACCACACAGATATAGGTATATTCTATATAAATGTCATTTTAAATTTAAGTTATATTTATAAATTTAATTTATACGCTAACGATTAATTTAAATATAAATTTAATATAATATATATCTCATTTTTTATGTCACAAGAGGTGACATTTCCTTCATCATCATAGCTGGAATTTATAGCATTTGATTTATCATGACCATTGTTTATACATTTAGATCCAATTATAGGGCCATCCATGACTACATATGCCTCTTTTAAGATGACACCATTTACCTATATAAAGGTAAAAATTGTTTATATATATGTTTTGCTCTTTGCATCTGTTAGGACTATAGTTGTTTACATATATGTTTTGCTCTTTGCATCTAATTTACTTCTCTTCTCAAGAATTAATGCAAAAATAACACAACCAAAAACATAAAAG